>CM031858.1:15653374-15692423 GCA_018697195.1 Certhia americana
AGGGCCGAGGGCGCTCCCCCCGCGGGCCCGGCCCTGCGGGGCGCAGGCCGCGCCCAGACGGCGCTGTCCGACAAAGGGCCTAGGCCGGAGCCGGCCGGCCAGGAGAGGCTGTGGAAGGCTGACGGGCGTCCCCTCACCTGGACTTGCCGACGCCGCTCTCGCCGATGATGAGGATCTTCAGGGTGGTCAGCACGTCCTCGTCCATCCCGGCAGCGCCCCCGGACCGGCCCCGACCGCCCGACGCTCCGTGCGCAGCTGCGGCGGCGGCACTGCGCATGCGCGGGGCCGCCCGCGGGTTGTTTACAGCGGGCGGGGCGCGCGTGCGCGGGCCGTGACCTGAGGGGAGCGGGGGGTCCGGAGGGGCGTGCGGTGCTGTGCGGTGCTGCGCGGTGCTGCGCGGTGCTGCGCGGTGCTGTGCGGTGCTGCGCGGTGCTGTGCGGTGCTGCCGGTGTCAAATGCGTGGGGAGAAAAGAGACCAGATAACGCGGCTGCGCGTTATTAGACATTGGAATGGACTGCCCCGGGAGGTGGTGGAGTCCCCGCCCCTGGAGGTGTTTAGGGAAAGACTGGACGTGGCACGCAGTGCTGCGGTGTGGGTGACAGGTGATGGGTCATCGGCCGGACTGGATGAGCTCAGAGGTCTTTTCCAGCCTCACTGATTTTGTCATGGCTTGTTCCGCACGGAGGGCTACGGCCAGTGCCCGGTGCGGGAGCAGAGCCAGCTGCCACCAGAACATGGGGACAAACCAGCACTGGAGGGCAGCTGGTCCGTGACACCATGTGTGTTTTCTACCAGCATCTTGTACTCTCCGTTAAAAGCCAAAAATGTTTTGTTTATTTGGGTTTTTTTTAACGGATTCCTATGTGAAAGTCTCTTTATAACCAACCCAGCTAACCTGCTATTATGGCTTGAATCCTACCCAGACCACGTGTAAACAAGTGCAACTCTTCTAAAATTAACAAAGTACATGTCAGATGTGAGCCTGAGATTCCTCAAACAATGCTGTAGTTCTTGGCCCTTCTGGGCAGCCTCAGGGCTGGCCAGAGACTGACTCCATCAAATACAAACAAGTTCAGCTCTTCCGTGATCACATCAACCAGTCACTCTAAAGGAAGAGATCAGGCTATGTCAGCAGTTTGCACAAGGCAGGTGCACTTGTGAGGCCATCATGATTTCTGTCAGAATGATGGCTGTAGAGGGCACAGCTCTTCCAGCAGAGTCCTGACTGCTGAGCAGTTGCCTTTGCCTGAATTCCAGGGTCAACAGAGAAACCATTCTCTTGTGTTTTTGTGGTAGACCTCTCTGTTGCCTGGCTTCTTCCACTTTCAGAATCTGGTCTCCTGACTCTTTTACCTCAGAAAAATAAGTCCCAGGATGAATACAATAACAGTAATTATCCTATTAAACTATGGAAACATATGCTATAATTAAATGTGCAAACAGCTGGCTGTGTTTACAACAGCACTGTGCCTGTTTGTAATGAATAATCTAAAATTTATTGAAGGTTGACTGTTTTTGTAGTTTGGATTGTGCTTTGCAGTCATGCAAGAAAGCAGAATGTGTATACTCTCTAGTTTTTGTTTACAGGAACTGTAGGATCTTAGCATGGATCAGGATGAGGATTTGAATTTGGAAGGTATATCCAAAGAGCAAAGTATTCCACTAAGGCTACTGAATCTCTTGAAGTCAGAGAGTATTTGTATTCTAGGATTTTGGGGTTTCCCACTGCAACCATAAAATTAAACTATTCAATGTGGATATTAGTCCTGATTCAGATAATAATCCTATACCTCGCTCAGAATGAAGGGTTGTCAGGATGGTATTCAGATCTTTGACTTTAATGACAAGCATATGCAAGGAAAGAGGGAAAACCTGCCCTAAATGAACAATTCCATAACTCATACTTACGGATGTGATGTCTTAGACCTTCTTAGGCAGGTCTCCTTATGCCCTTTGAGAACAGGTATTTCTCCAGGCTGTCCTTCAGGTAGAACTATGTGGTCTCTCACTTTGAGATTGGATCTGAGTGCTGCAGTCGCCTGTTTGCTCTCTGCAGATTTATTTTAATTATGGGAAAACCGAGCCTATTGCAGGAACCAGCTGTTGGATAATTAAGGTGTCTCAGTCCTTCAAAGCAAGATTATTTATTCATTGAAAGATGTACAATGATCAGAGCATCTTCCAAAAATTTTTTGTATAGTTTCTTTGTTGAAGCCCTCTCTGGACTGGGAGAGACATCTAACCTGCTGTAGTTCATGGGGGCCTGTCTTTTTCCTTGCCTGCTTTCAGTATTCATCAGGAGTCCTTGCTTACTCCTAACAACTAGCCCAATCCCTTGAATAAGGCTGGGAGGGTTTCTCTTTTTATCATTTATTGTCCTGTTTGATCCTGACCTCAGATGTGGGAGGGCCAAGCCATAGCAGTCTGGTTATCCCTGCCTGATAATCAGTCTTCTGAGAAGAACACTGGAGGTTTTTAATTTTTTTTTTTTTAAAGCTATGTGATTTCCTCTTGATTTCTTCCCAGTGATCTCTGCATTTCTGATGGAATGGCACAGAGCAGATCAATTTGTCTGCAGATAATATTTATAAATAATTATGTATATATATACTTTCCTTATTCTATATTAACTGCTAAGGAAAGCAGTCCGATGGTGGAAAACTAGCATAACTGATTCCAAGGCAGGTTACTGCTTTGGGGAGACAGGGACAGACAGACATCAAATTTGCACTTCAGTTTCCCCTCATGCTTTACAGTCTTGAATGAAGTCTACCTGTTTCCTGGTTTGATACAGGGCTCAGACAAGTAGAAAACTGTCAGGTCCATTTCAGCTTGTGCAAATGTATGTGATCAGTGTTCCTGACCTTTTGATTACTTCAGGGATGTGAAAAAAAGGAAAGACGTCTTGACAATGATATTGTGTACTCTCACCATTAAAATTCCCTGTCCACTGTATTATAGACTTGGCTATATATTTGACCATGAAAACAGATGGGAATCTATTTAAAGTCACTCCCTCAGGGCTGGGATCCATAATGAAAGGACCATTGCACTTCATGTACCCTCAAAGGACTGTAGGGCAGTGCCTTATACAGGCACTGAGAGCAAGTAAAGGTGAGAAGGACCTCCATTCAGTTTGTTCCTGCTGAACCAGCTGCAGGGTAACCTTGGCAACAGAGATGAGTGTGTCAGTAACCATCAGCCATTGCCGTGAGAGGCAGCCTGGAATAAACAACAAAGAGCTCCTTCAGTCTCATTCTGTGTCTGAAAGACACCTGGGAGCCTTTGGTAAGTTCACTTGAACCATCTGCCTTACTTCCACAGCTTAAACACGGGGATAATGGTATTTGTTATAAAAAACTGCAGAAACAGCAATGGGAGCTAAGCTGCCAGCGCTGCTTTGTTCACCATGAGCTCTGAAATTCATGACGGGAGAGTGTCTTCTTTACTACATGGCTGTCCTCCTGTGTCTCTGTGCCATTACAAGTGAAAACAGGCCTTGAAATGTATAGGTTCTGTTTAGGCTGTCTAGGTACGCACAAGTCTCAGGAGCACGCGCCTCTCTAGGCATCAAAGTCCTTAATTTATTGACATTCCGAAAGATTTTCTCAGTTAGGCCAATCATGCACAGTGAGCAGCAGAAGCTGAGAAGGTCAGCCACTTCAGAGTGAAGTCAACAGCAGTCTACTGCTGCAAAGACTAATCCTGCTATCCTGTTTCCACATTGTGAGGCTGACCCATATGTTGTTGTGGCAGTGAGTCAGAAGTTATGATTCACAGTGAAACAAGCATGATTGCTAAACTCACCAGTCCCTCCCAGGAGAGATGACACACATACACATGTTCATTCTTTTTTGCTGTTTCATGAAGTAATTTGCAAAGTTTGTAAAACTGGCACTATATGTGTCATATTAAGGGAGGTTCCTTTTCTGTGTGTCATCTTTAAATGCACTCAGCAGATCTATATGATTTCATATTGAATGAATAAAAGCAAGGAGTGAAAGTGTTGCAGCAGTCCCAGAACTCTGGGCAGGATTCCTCTGGAGACCACACTGAAAGAAAATGACTCTGCTCTGTCTGGCCTCTCCTTTTCTAAAGAATCCAGCCTATTTTTATGAAGAAACTACATAATAATCTTTCTTCTTCCATAATAATCTTAGCTCTCCTTCCAACAGCAGCCAGAGCTGGTCACTCCCATCTGTTGATCTTCTCAGTGTCTGTTTGGGTTTTTAGTGAACAGTAACGGGGATTTAAGACTATAAGCACATTAGCTCTGGGCAATTAAAATACACTGCTTATAGTCAACACAGTTTATAAAAGCATTGGGGCTGTGACAGAAACCAGCTATTTGGGGAAGAACAACAAGAAAAATATTGTTTCAGCCACCCAAAGAACCATGGTTGTTTATGACAATGATATGCCAGTATTTTCAGAGGAAGCCAACATATATTTTGAAGATCATTAACTGAGACTTGCATAATGACTGTGAATAGATTGCTAATTTTGTGCTAGAATAATGTGATTGCTGAATATAATATGAAAAACTTGATTGCATGCTTTGCGGTTTTATTTTGCTAGATATAAGGTGTAACTTATGAGGCACCACATCTTACTTCTTTGCTGGAAAATGATGATAAAGGCTAGTTACTGCCTACTTACATAAAATTTTGTTCAGATAAATTGGCTAATCGTTTAATCCTGAGTAATGCAAGCAGTAATCTTAAAACCAACAATTTATCTTTCTGCATTGTGTAACAAACCTTATACCAAGGACAGCTTTTATTCTGGAAGACCTAAATACTATTTTTTAAATGTCTCTAAAACAACAATTGAAATTGTAAACAATGATAGAGAAATAGATTACTATTTAGAAATGTTAGATTCCTTACAAAACATTAATTGTATTTTACACAATAAGAAAACAGTTTTGATATTTAAAGTGAATCTAACATCTACTGTGCATCAACAATGAAAAGGGTGAGACAATAGATTTCAAAGGACACAATAAGAACAACAAAGTTTGGATGTTAGAGTTCTCCCACAGTTGCACTTCACGTGCATTTCATGGACATACTGAACTGTGAGTGCTGTGAATTTGTTTTTTTTCACAGCAAGTGTAGTTGTATCCAGTGGAGCACAATATATAATGTATTTACCACTCAGATCACAGAATTGCTTACATTGGAAAAGACCTCTGAGATCATTGAGTCCAGCCTTTGAGTGATCACCACCTTGTCAACTAGACCATGGCACTGAGTGCTACATCCAGTCTTCCTTGAATATCTCCAGGGACAGGGACTCCACCACATCCCTGGGCAGCCCATTCCTGACAGACCAAGTTGATGGAAGTGTTTCCACTCAGACTTAATGAAATAAAAGTAACTAATACATATCCAAATCTTACTATTTCCACATTGGTGCTTCAGTTTTTCAACTGTATCTTTGGATTTCCTGTGTTGGAGGACAGCTAAAGTTGGATTTTATGAATACATTAAACCTGCTAAAGAAGACAAAGTAGCCATGCATCTGTGTGCAGTACATTTCTGTTTAAGCAAGGTCTGTATTTCTCACAAGCAAAACAGCTTGGGGTCCGTCTCAGAAAGCAGCTGTTCTGAAAGAACTCTTCCCTCTTTCAAAGAGGGTATACTTCAAATCATCATTTCAAGAGGGGGAAATACGGAATGGAGTGAGTTTGCATTTAATAATGAACTTATTTCTCCTTCTCCAGTTGCTTTAAGTACTTAATATAGTTAATGTTAAGGGGGAAGGGAAGGAATAACCCCTTCCCTGCTGTGAGACTCTTATCCATAATCCCCTCTGAAGGGATAACATACCTCATCCAGCATTAGATCGCACGCGCCTGCAGGATTAACTGTGAGAATGGGACAGGGTGGATTGACTTACCACTGCCATTAGTGTCCTGCTCTTTGCACAACATTGTGTGAAGCAATTGTGGTAAATCAGAGAATATGGTGGACAAAGGAAAGAGACATAATGTCAAGGCAGGGATTGCCAAGTAAGCCAAAAACCAATTTGTATTAAATCTACAACAATTGTTGAAAGAAATGCACACAGAAATGTAAAATCATATGGGGAAAAATCAAGGCCTACTATGGCAACAGTTTTACCAGGTCAGAGCAAAGTCCATCTGTCACCAGTGATAGTAGCTTTGCTTAGGCAACAGCATAGAGACAGGACAAGAATGAAAAAGCACTTGCCAAGAATGTTACTGTAGACTGGAGCAACTTGTGATCCAAGCCTTTTTGAGCCCATTGTGATGGTGTCTTCATATATAATAGCTGGCTTATTTCTCTTAAAGAATAGCTGTATTTCTCCTCATAGAAGGTAATTTCTTATCCATATATTTTTAACCCAAAAAACATATTTTTTTTCCATATCTGCCTCCTGTGGCAGAGTTGCACAAATTAACTACATAAAATCTTTTTTTTTGTTTTTTTCTTTTCTTTGCCTATCACCTTCATTTGATTTCCCATCTCAGATTAGGCACAACTGTGAGCAACTGTCTATTTGCTTAGTCTGTACCACACATGATTTTGTAGATCTCCAGCATACCCTCCCATAGTTCTAATTTTTCAGCCAGAGGAATTGTGATCTGTTTAATCATTCCTCATATGGAAGCCATTAAAACTTTAATTATCATCTTTTCACTTTGCTGTACAGTTGCTTTCCTGATGTATCATTTTTCAGAAGAGAAGACTAAACTAGAGAAAGTACAGAAAAACTTACTGCCCTTAGGGCTAAAAATAAAATATCTCTGGTTTATTCTATGAGAGGTTTTTTTAATATTTTCTAACAGTCTGTTTGTTTTTAGTGATTACCAATTAGCCCTGAGCTAACATTCTCATAAATCTGTACATTATATGTACAGATATATGTATATCTAAATTTTTCCTAAATCCTTACTTTGCCTATTTAGTCTTGTCCTTTTACTCCTACAGTTTAAACAGTATTTGTTTGAAGTCCTCCTCCATTCATTCTGGGGGTGGTAACAGCCAGGTCAGTGCTCTTCATCACAAATGCACTTTTAGGATATTTTTAAAAGAGGATCACTGAGCAGAAGGAGAGAGTGTCTTGCATTTTGATTTGTGTTCATTGCCACTTGTCACTGGATACTGCTGAGGGGACTCTGGCTCTCCCTTTACTCCTCTCCCATCAGGTGTCAATCCACATTGACAAGATCCACCGTGAGCTATCTGTTCTCCAGGCTAAATAACCACAAGGATAATGACACAAGGCATTCAAAGCTCTCCTTGATCTTGCTCTTTACCCATGGTGGCCTTTTCAATAATTCAAAAGCTGCTTCTGACAGGTGGCTTACAGATACTCTGAACTTCAGATATGGTGTCCTTAATATATTGTCTGCATTTCACCTCCATTCTACGCTTTAGTTGTCTTTAAAGTTCTCTTCATTGGAGTTTTTTAGGGATTTTTTTACATGCAGAATTTTCCTCCTTTTGTTATTTCTGCAAGACTAGTGAATACAACTTTTACTCTAAGACTTCTTCATAGTTACATCTTGACATTTGGGTCCCTTTCAACTCAGGACATTTTATCATTCTGTGATTCTGTTCCCGTCACCCAGGCCAATATCAATAGTTGTTCTTCCGCTTGTGCTGAGCTATCTGTTTAGAGGTGTGGTGGTGCATTCCCTTTCTCACTTCTTGAGGCCACTCAATGATCTCAGAAATTCTCATTAGGCTTCGGCTTTCATATAATGAGTTGTGAGAAGTGGCCATTGACCACAGCAGGAACTCTTACAGGGCTAAGGTGGGGGCAGCACTGATCATACCATGCACTCCTGTTGCCTGACCACAGTTGAGGAAAAGAGATAATCCATCACCCCATGACAGCCTTGGGTCATTCCATACCCAATTTGTAGCCTGAGTGGAATGGTACCATTGTGACTGGACTTTTGAATATTACAGTATTATTGACCTGTATTGAGGCCAGGATGGAAATTTACTCATAACTAAAGCAAATTTTTTGGGGAGCCTATAAACAGTGGTTCTTGGGGACACCTTTTGAGCTTTCTCAAAGCGCAGTGTGCAGTGGGCTGTTACCAGTACCTCCATTGGAGTGAGCATCTCTGAGCTCACCAACTCTCACATTTATGATACTCAAAGGACTGCCACTGAAAGCCAGGGACAGGCCATGGGCTGATACTCCCAACCATTCCTCAAGGCTCAACCCTCGTCCATTGAGAAATAGCAATTCATTTGATGTGAGTGTTCTAAAAGGAATTTTTAACAGGTATATCCTCATATATTCATGTCTATGTATTTTTGTGCCTGGGTGCATGTATGTGTGAATTGATTTAAATATCCTATAGCAAGTATAATATGAATATTGCCATCTCTGATCTGTAATAAAGTCACTGCTGTAGTTGTAGTACATCTTATTGAGTCACTTTGTAAACGTTCAATTAATCCTTGATTAAGTGCTGCTAAATCCTTTAAATAAAAAACACTTACCCAACCTGAGACTAAGATTGGACCTAGCTGTACTTAGACTCTATCAGGAGTTTAGGATCCAAGGGGTCCCCTCTAAGCCTCATGATTCAGTGGGAGGGCCTCCTTTATCCTTTTGCATCTCTGGTCTCCATGTAAATCATTCAAAATTGATTATAATCTATTTTTCCTTTGTATGTTTCATCCATGTAGCAAGTAATAGAGTGAACCTTGCCACTGAACTTTGTTAAATCATGCTTTCATTAAATTTATATTAAACCTGCTTTTTCTTATCCCTTTGATGTTGATTCTTTAAGTGATCTAAACCAATCATTCCTAACAAGTGAAGAAATTATTTTTTAAATCCAAACCTTTATTCCTAGGACTGTGTCCAGACAGTCTGGAATTTATATTAGCCCTTATATTTTAGGGCTAACTGAAGTTTTCATTATTATTTGAGTTCCTTGTCCTCTCCATATGGCTGGGAAGCTCTTCACTTCATTGTCCCTGCAGTCACCTTGGTCAGGCAATCTATTGCACTCTCCTAATCCTACATGGTTGTTGTCTGCCTGTTAAGTAATCAGTTTCCAATCAGGAAAAGTCTTAATACTAATATTCATAATAACCATGTGGCTCAAAGGTTGCTCTAACACCCAAGACAGCTGATAAGGTAGGAACTTACAAACCTAGGAGAGAAGCCATGTAACAATTCCTTTATGGTACATGGGGAATGTGGCAAAGTGAGGCAGTGGGAATGGCCATTTGGAAGAGGCTGGGCTATCTGGCTGGCAGTATCTCCAGCAGATGGAGTACCTTCTAAATTTGTGCTTTACTGTGAATGTATGGGCATTAGAAAGAAATTCAGCATGAAGAATGTGACATTCTTTTCTCCTTCATGATCACAGTTTATTTCATCCACCAACAGACTTGGCAGAGGACCCTTGTTTTTTTGGCCAACAGAGGGCTTATGCCAAGTTTTGTGTAATTTGACTTTGGCTGAAGCATGTTCCTTACTAAGTGGCCATGGCAGCATGATAACAAACATTGTGCATCATTAGGTCTTCCCTTATCAAAACTTCACCATCAGAGTTTGGGAAGGATTTGCAGTAGAGTGTTTGAGTAGCTCTCTTGCACTTTCATCAGGTTTCTCTTGCACTTTGAGCATGCTAATATTTTGAAACATACTGTTGAGACGTGCTGATAATCTATTGCACCTCCCTTTCAAGAGATATCGTAGTCAGTTCTTACTGCTACCAAGTCTATAATAAAAAATTACAGTGATTATGTAATATATTTGTATAATACCTTTCTCCTAAGTGTTATCTGTAAAATTTGTAGGAGGATCTTTGACATACTGAAGTAAAGCGCTTTGCGGTAGAAGCCAGAATCTGGGGACACATCAACCCTGAAGACCAGTTTAGAAGACAAAGCAAGGCAAAACACAATCTCTGTTTGAAACTGAAGCCAAAACATAGGTGGACACAGTGAAAATGTAGTGATGCTAATAGTACCCTTCTACTGTTACAAAAATTGCAATGGGAATCTACAGCTCATGTTCATAATCTTTTTCCTTTTTTTCTCATCTGATACAAAACAGTGCCAGTAAATGAGCAAATCTCCTTAATACCAAGCTGAGGTACTGATTTCCTGTTACTCCTATATTTCCACTGCATGAATGCCTGGAGACTTTCATTCGAGCAGAGTCCAACTGTATTCATTTCTGCAAAATCACAGGCTTCTGAAATTGTCAAAAGAGAAAACTACCCCTCTTTATACAGGCAGGAATTTTTCCTATAGCATAGCAGGTTTGTTTGGTGATATCTGTCTTATGATAGTGATCAGGCTACATGTCCTGCATAGCAACATTAAATATAATCTGCTGTCATCTCCTCATGACAACATGTAAGCTGAAACACTTGCAAATAAACCAAAATATTTTCTTCTGGATCAGGAGTTTGAATTAGATGACTGCATTTTCCTGGCATGAGAGGATTATTCCTTGTCTTTCTCCTAATCCTCCTCTGTTAAACAATATATATAGTTACACACAGGGCTTTTTTCCCTTGAGTTTGAAAAGATTACTTTTCCACTGGGTTTCCTGCATCACTGTAATACTTCCCCTTGATTCTCTGGTTTCGTCTGCTCAACTCTGTTTATTGAGCGTCCAGTAACCTGAATGAAGTTACAGTTTTTAGATCTGTCATTGAGGCTTTGGATAGACTACTAGAGGCCCCAAGGTCTTGTATTCAACCCTTAAGATCTTTTGTTCCATCATCTGCCATCTGTTGTGTTGAAATAGTTTTTCCCACAGATGTTTCAATTATGAAGCGATACTTAGTAATTTCTAAGGACTTTAAAGTCTTTGGTTTCCATTTGTCACTTGAGCTTTCCACCTCAGGTCCTAGAAGGGCACTGAACTTTGGAAGCACTTTTGCAGATCTCATATATATTTGATCCTTTGATCTTAAGAATCCTTTGCCTTCACAGCCGTTTTGACAAGATAATACAGGTTTAAATCACCTCCAGTACTATCTGAGTTGGTGAGACACAGTATGTTCACCCTATTCTGAAGTCCCATGATAGCAATAATTTCCTGTTTTCTGTGGCCTTTTAGTAATCTGTGCACCTTCAAACAAAATCTTTTTACAAGATGCAATACCTGTGTCCCTGTCTTGACTAATACTAGACAATGCAAAAATACCTATTACTACTGGATTTGAGCAAACATGTTATTTGGCATTTACATGGACAGTCAGGAATCTGGACCTCCATTACCTTTTGCGTTTGTTTGGCTGATGGTTTTTCCTGGAGTTTCATGTCCATAGTGTTTTTACTTAATAGTAGACAACTCAGATGTGCTTTTCATCTTTATTGCTGAATATAAACACTTAAGATCACTTCCTATTTTAGCTATTTCTCAGTTCCTGTTAAGATCAGTGACATTAATCTCATCTTCACTGAAATGTCAGCCCAGCCCCATAAAATTCATACAGACTTTTTTACTTGCAGATCGTTTCTGAGCTTACAGTCTGTTTCAATACATTTATATGCAAGTGTTCTTTGTGATATTAGAGAAATTCCTCAGATGGTACTAAGACACTATTAGATTTTTTTTCCCCTATAGGGGCAAACAAACTTTGATGTTAAATTGCCTTCCAGGAACCTGGCAACTTTTTTATAGAGCTATTTAACCATGAGCTTTCTTTATTTTGGATCTATATATGTCACAATATCTGAATGCAGGCATTGAGCATGAGCAGATGTAAACTGCCACCAGTTCAGTAGCAGACTTCTTGTTATCTTTCATTCACTACCCACTTTTACAGGGTTTGGTCCTGCTCCTGCAAACTACAATCTCATGCTAATTTCTGATGTATAATCAGAACTAATTCATAATGCTTTCCTTCCTTCACACTCTGCAGTGATTTCTTGAACAGAATTGCTGGGTGTTTTTAATCTTCTGTTGGTTTTGTCTCTCCCTATTTTTAAATTTGATCTCAGCTATGATTTCTTTGTGCATCATCTTACATTGCTTAATTTTATAAGACTCACTGAACAAGCAACTGCAAGCATATATTTTCTCTAAGTTTTTATTCATTTGATCTGATTTATGTGTGTTGGTGATTTGGACAATGTGCAGGGCTATACAAAAGGAAGTACTTTTATGTAATGTTTTGCTATTCAGGATGTGTTCATGGACTTGTGTAGGCAGAAATGGATGGAGACGAATTTATTAATAATAACCAATCAAGTCAGCATCTTGAGCTATTTGAGATACTCCAGTATTTCCCTATACTCTTCTAGGAAGGATGATGTAATTTATCAGAAAATGTCAGCTTTGTAGTACAAAGAAATATGAATGTGGTAAAAAATTAGTATAGAGCTTTTCTCAGGGACAGAGTTAACCTTGATGAAGGGATCTTGGAAAAAGGGAAGAGCTGTGACCTGAGGTCAGGATACAAGAGTGATTGTGGAGATTAATTTGTGGAGGAGAGACAGAACAGAGGAGGCTAGTCAGGAAACCAGAGGATGCTTTTCAGCTGTACAGAAGGGTTTGAACAGATCAGAAACTCCTCCTGCCTTGAAATCTTAGCAATGGCCTAATTTTTGACCAAATAAAGAAACACAGGTTCTACACCAGTACCTTTTACATACATGTACAAGCCAACAGCTTTTAAAATTGCTTAGAGCTTATTATGTTACCCTTTGTGTTTAATGTAAACAATCTCTCCCCAAGCAGGGCTACTTTAACACAGGCAAAGCTCTGTTATGTAGTTAAGTCACACTATGGTGACTTGGTGACCAGGGTGCAATTTTGAAGCAGTTAGTTGGATGACCTATAAAAATTAAATTATGCATTTATGTTATTGTTACCTTCCTTTCTTCATCTGTAAATTCAGTACAATAAAATAAGCTCCTTTACAGAACATTTATAGTGATGGAAAGCATCATGAAAGAGCTAGACAATCACTATAGAACCATACTGTGAGGCAGGAACAGTGTGAAACTTCAGCTCTGTGTGCTGCATTGTGTCTTACAAGGACTATAAAAGCAAAGAAAGGTGATATTAGAAGACTTCCTTTTGACCTTTACATGCCTTAAGACAGGGCACATCCACAGACTAGTGGACATGGGAAAGGCAATTCCATACTACAAACATAACCCGTACTGTCCACAGCTTCATAGCTTCCTTTTATTCTAAAGTTGCATTGCCTGCTAAGATCATATTCCAGTCAAATTGAGTCAGGTCCTACCTGTACCTTAATCCAAGCTGAAGGCAGTCCTGCAGTGCTGCCTGTAACATCTAAGGAACAGCAAAAGGAGATTGTACATGTTCTCTATGCTTTGGGAGCAGACAGTGCAGGGGCACACTGCTAGATGTTATTACTGCTAGGGAGAACAGGGCAGCCCCAACCTGCCATCCATTCCCTCACTAATTCCATGGAGTTCCAATAGATTACCTGCACAAGCCAATGTTACCCCAAGACTGTACTAGCAACATAGAAAAGGTTCATTTTTTCCCTCACAGCTTCCATGAAAAGGCCCTCCTACCAGGATGAGGGATAAGGATGAATGCAGGTTTCAGGATTTGCCCTTTCAATAAACAAAATTAGAGCAGTTTTTCTTTGTCTCATAAATATGTGCTAAATTCAGATGTGTGGCTATTAGCAAAAATGTCCTATTAATAAAACTGGCATAAACAAAAGGCTGATGCTTTGTCATTCAGATATTCATATGTAGCATTAAAGGAGCTGGCATGCTCTGCCTGATATTACAGGGAATTAAAGGGTTATAGATTATAAAGCCAAAACTAATTAATTATTAACTTGTAAGAGAGATTGATTAGGTCCAGGGCAAAAGTTGAGATTATAATCATCTCTGATTTAGGAAGCCCATAATGTTATTATTCTCTCACCTCTTAAAATTAAGGCCTCCTTCCTAATCCATTAATACTCAGTAGCACTTTTTCAGGATAGAAATATACTTGTCAATACAAAAAATTAATGTCTGACTGAGAAGCTGCAACATGATAAAAAGAGTTTGCATAGCCTCTACAATCTTGTTTTGACTAAAGCTAAAGGGTGGCTTTATCAGTTGCTCAAACACAGCAAAGGAACCCAGGGAACATGCCACAGGCTGCAGAAGGTCTCTCAGACCATGCTGCCATCAAAGGCAGGTACTTTTTCTTTTTTCCCACTCACAGCTGTGTGCCCCCCACTGCCTCCTGACCATGAACAGTGGGAAAGCTCCAACTCCTGACTGAAAACAAACTGTGCAGAAAGAAGGCTTCTGGCATATCACCAAGTTTCTCTCCCTTCCCTGTGACTACATTACATGGACAGAGCCGGCACAGGTGCAAGGGCAGGAGCACAAAACCAAAAGGTGTGAGGGGGTCTCCCCACAATTTTAGGTCCACCTGATTCACTCCTGCAGTCTCTACTCAGTATGAATTTAGACTATTTCAGGTTATGCAAACAACAGAAAATTGATAAGCTTTATGTCTATAAGAAAATGCCTTCATTTCTATAGCAATCTACTATTAAAGTAGCTTGCATTTCTCCATTTATGTCAATTTTGTTAATTATGTCAATGAAGCAGAAAAAAAGGACCTTTTATCTCTACCAATTTTCTTTAATTTTTGTTTAGCTTTATTTCTGGGAAAACTTGTGAAAATATTCGTACAAGCAAATAGGTACCACTAAGACCTATCTTTATTCACAAACAGAACCTGTAAGACAGAATCTGTCTTGTAAAAAAGAATATAGCCATCTGCTTTGAGTACGACTTTTATAGATTCTGCAGACAACTGATGAATCCAACCTTTTTTAATAGGAGATATTAACTTCAAGGGTAATTTCAGTCCAGGAATTCCACCCACCAACACTGTGGAAACAGGATACAAAATTGCGAACATTACATCATCAAAATTATATTGCCTAATAATACCCTTGTGTACATGAAACAGGAACTAGCAGCTTTGGATAGTGGTTGACATCTTCTCCAGACATCACACACACTACTGGGCTCACTGCAGTGTCCTGGGAGTTCATAACAACCAGATCATATATCCACAGGTGATACCATCTTCCCTTGCTTTCAAATTACTTGGGGGTTATATACAACTCTAAGCTTGTTTTTTTCCTGAGTGGTCGTGTGGAGATTGATACAATTCAAATCAAAACAGGATTGTTTAAGGAAAGAAAGAAAAGGTTTTATAAAAATTGTTCTAAGATTGATAAAATCTGATGAGTTGGTAAGAACACATACTTCTCACCACTGTGAACTAGATCATTAAATATTGTTTTGCTATAAGATGTCAGAAGAAGAATTTCACATTGAATATTTAAGTATTTCAAGTTTAGGAGGCACACAGAGTTCTGAAATTTTGTACTAGTAAACCTCTGTAAAGGATCACAGATTATTTTCTGCTACAGCAGGACTACAAAATTATTAAAAATATAGAAATTGCTTAAACTTTTTGAACTTGGGGGGAAAATTGAGGAATGGATAACAAGTAAAATAAGCATTGTCATCTTCTGGTAGTGTCATGTTTTATTTGTTGTTTTTAGAGCTTTTGGACTTTGTGCTTTTCTTCCAAAGCTGGTTCAACATGCATGTTGATCATGACAAAGATGTCTGAGATGAGACATGGACTGCGTATAAATTCTTAGTAAGCAATCAAGGGCTGAATGGCCTTTTTTCCATAGTTCTTTTAGTTTCCTTACAGATAAAATGCAATGCAAGATATCTCAGTGAAAATACATGAGATTTTCCTCTTAATTCTGTAAAGTCTGTGCTATGTCCTTCCATCAAAAACATTATAATGTAGGTTTTTTTACCCTATCTTTTAAAAGTGTGACTTCTAGTTCTAGTTCATGAACCTTTCACTGTATAAACAGTATCATCCTTTTTTTTTGCTTTACATGCCTCATCTGAAGCCCAGCTGCCCAGCCCATCCCCTTCCATCACAGCAAGGGGTGTGTATACGTGCGTTGGTGAAGAAACCTGACCATGGACTCTCTGTATACTCAGCATCCAGCCCGGTGAAAAACAGAACATGATAGGTTCATAAATTGTTTCCTATGACCTAAACTGAGCTGTCTAAAGTCTGTTCTTTGGGATTGTGTTATAATTGCTGTCTAGAAACTTCTTTCCTGGTTGCTTCCTCTCAGCCCTGGCAAACACCCCATCTCCTGAGAAGTGTCCTTCCAGCAGACAAACACTTACGAATCTTTCACCTTTTGCTCTCAACTTCCTGCTGAGCACAGGTGGTTGGAGGAGGCTGCTGAGGGGCAATAAGAATACTGTGATATTCTTATACCTGACTGTGTCCTAGTCCCTGTAGTTCTCCCACTGGCTGGCATCTGGGAAAAATCATTGTCTCTGCAGTGCACCGTGACACACTGGTGCAATACTGAAATGCAGCTGTGTAAGTCTAACCCTGTGTAACGGTGATCTCCTTTTGTCTGCAAATTGAGGTAGACTCCTGCAGAAATGGCATACTTACAGTATAAGCACAGATAACCTCTGAACTCATTTGCCAGGACATGTGCCTGGTTTCACACTGGCAGAAGCTTGGAGTCAATTTACTGATGCTAAGGAGTTACTAAACAGTAGCTGAAGAGGCTACTGGAGCAGCCACAGGACCTTTCTGCTCCCTTGTGGAGGCTGCACTTATCTACACTGCACTGGGGCTTACCAGAAAGCCTGTAATGCCAGAGTCCAGGTGGCTAATTGTCCCCTGCTGCAATCTCAACTTGTATTTCCATAGATCAAATCTTTTCTCTTTATTAAGCATTCAACCCTATGGGTAAAAATTCCAAACGTTCCTTATGCTCAGGCTGGGCCCTCTGCCTTATGGAAATTCATGATGCATTATGGAATTACTAGCGGAAACAATCCAGAATCAACAGGAATGATAGGTGAAAGTCACAGTTTCCCTTGTTTTACTGCTCTCCTATGATCTCTGCTTGCTGTGGTGATTAGCATTGCTATTGATCTCTTGCTGGCTAGCATGGAGAAAGTACTCTTGGAGCTGTCAGTTTCTAGCAACGAATTTGACAGTCTGCCAAAAGTTTTGTGAATAGAGCAAACCTACTGAGTTTGAGGTTTGTAATGTTTTTTCAGTGGTACTTGTCCATACCCCATCAGTAGCGGGAATAGTAGGAAAATAGTAATGAAAATATTAGGAAAGTACACGTTTACTGGACACTAGTATGGAAATAATTTTTAGTTCACTTGCCTTTTCTGTAATCCTACTTTTGAGGTCCTTAGCTGGTAGCAAAGGGCTCTGCTGCTGACCTGGCAAGAGCAGCATGGCTGATGACAGTGAAGCACTGGCACTCTGCTGCAGTGGGTGCCAAATTCACCTCTGCAGCACCCACTGGTGGGGGGCCCCTCATTGCTCAGATAATTCTGGTTACCAGATAAACTTTGCCATATTCTTCTCCCTGCAGAAAGGAATTAGCCAATTTGAGGTGTGTGCACTGAGTACTTTTACTCCAGGTTTTCCTTCTTGCTATCTGTCTGGAAACTCAAAAAGTCAAATGACAAGGTATAAGACCTTTTGAAGGATTGGAAATTCAAAGGTCTGTCCCTAGGAGTCTCTGTTCTCCAAATTTCATAACCTATGTGGGAATAAGCTGATCACAGCACCTACACTCTGCAGGCTGTAAAGCAAGTGCCATTAATTCAGGCAGGTGTTGTCTGAGCATGTTCTCAGTCATGTTTGTATCCTTGTGAGTCCCAGGACCTTGCTCAATATCTCCCATTTCTTTCCTACATTTGCTTGGGCCACAGATGTCATCTGTAAGACTATTTGCGGATAAGGCTTTTTATACTCAATTCCCTGTCCTCTGTTGAGTTGGACACTAGTCCAACTATTAAACAAGCAAGCTGAAAATGTCTCGTTACCACAACCCTTAATATATTTACATAATAAGGTAATATTATTGAAGTTGATGCACTGAAGAGAAGAGGATTATATGTGTCATTTTGTGTCACCCATGACAAACAGAGAGAGGAACACATGGCTGATTGATTGAGGACTTTTGCTTTCTTTGAGTAGCAGTGTCCTAAACAGCTCCTTCCTGCTCCTGCTCCTCCTTCCAATCTCCTTTGATCCACCTCCCTAGCTACATTTTGGTGGTAAAAGTTCACATGGCTGCCCAAAAAACAAAAAAAAAAAAAAAAAAAGAAAAGAAGTGTTTTAGCCATAGACAGCAGTCATATATTGCAATATTTATCATCATATATCATCAGGTTATCTCTTAGGATCAAATAGAAAGGTCTAGGAGCAACCTAGAAATCCTTTTCCCACAGTATCAGGAAAATTGCTACTAGGTATGTTCTCCAGAAAGTTCTGCAGACTGTCTGCTCCAGTATGTGAGACACAAACAGTACTTACCAGAGGAGACTTCCCCATCAGAGTGTCCAGCTGAGGGGTAAGGGCTGATTTTGCCTTCCGCCATAGACTTTGTGTCAAAGATGTTCTGGTAAGGAATACTGCTGTTATCAATATGTCCCAGAGTCCTTAACAGGTTTGACAGCTCACTGATGTAAGCTTTAAAATGTGACAGGAGGATGATTCTGTGATTTCTCCAGCCTGTTCCAATGCAAACAGGTGACTTCATAGGAGCCAGAGGTCTGGTTTTGTCTTGTCTTTCTCTTAGGATAAGAGAGCCCTTATGTAGCATGGATTCCTGTAGCCTTTCCTTTCATGACTTCCGTGGTTCTTCACAAAGGCATCCTGAATCCTTTTTCCAGAAGGCACAATGTGCCAGGCCCCTGAATTGCTGTCAGTTTAACAGCTTACTGAAAGGTTTGAGTGTGCTCTGATACAGCCCTATGAGTGCCACTGCAAACAGACTGATCCTAACCATGCACCAGCGTTTAAGTGGGAGCTGTCATCTGGTCAGCCTCACCTCGGTGATCCTTGTGGGCCCCTTCCAACTCAGAATATTCTGTGTGATCATACCTTGGTGCAGTGTTGGACACAGAGGGAGAACACATGGGCAGTTCTTGCCCAGTACTGGCAGGGTGAAGCAGCAGCTGGAAATGTATCTCCTGAGCCAGGAAAGTTGTGGTGGCCTTAATGTGCTTTGAAAGAGCAACATTAAACACCTACTGCCTTGCCAGCTAATGGCATAGTAGGACTGCAGGGTCATTCAACACAGCAAAATTAAGCTGAATAAATCCTCTGCCACCCACCTCGGAGAGCTGAGAGGGGGCTTTTTTGAGGTATGCCCCAAGGAAGCTGTGAAATAATGCATCTGTGGAAAGGTACAACAGATTGACTCATGATCAAGCTGTTTTGATGCAGCAACAATTTGTGTGAGTTTTTGATCATAGCAGATACTAATCAAGCCCAAACACTCCCAATTTCTTGCAGACTTCATAATGAGCTTGAAGAAATAGCCAGCTCTGTACCCTTGGTTTTCACAGGCAACATATGGAATTACAAAAAAGAGAATGTTGCTGATAAAATCTAAGGCATGATGAACTTGGAACATTCTATGTAAATGTTTTTAGATAAATAGATATTGTTGATGTGCAGCAGGAAAAAATTGCTTTGTACTGCTTAATAATTCTTTTGACAAATGAAGGAAAACTATACCCTTCTTTTGTTTTTGTTTTAAATACACCAGCATGTTCATCCTTTAAATAGTTTTTTGTATCAAAGCTATTGAACCAATTCTGTAGAGACAGACTTTCTTTTATCATTAAACATAGTAAATCTGCTTTTTTTTTTCTCCTTTAATAGGAACTACTTATATCTGTCTTTCAAGGATTTTTTTTTCACTATTTCAGCTCTCCTATAAGTCAACTTCATTTAACCAGCATCACTGGTAATCTGCTAGTTCTACAGCAGGACAGGTCTTTTCAGAGATAGCAGGACATCACACAATCCTATTTTGGATGTACCACTATGAAGAAAAGGTCTAAACCCAATGAAACCTTTGTGTATCTTAGTGTTTAGCCATAGCTCCTATAGCTATCATAAATTCTTGATCTTGCAAGAAACAGCTGGTGCAATAACATTTAAATAAGTTAGATGAGGAAAATATTGATGCAGTCTGACTCTTAGAAAAGAAGATGTGAAAATTGTCCTGGAACTGCATACAGTGCTAGGGTATTTGTTGTTTTCCAAGTGGGAACCATATGTAAGATGTAATAAATGTTCCTTTAGTCTCTGACGGAATCTGAATTTTGTCTGTAACAATTGAACAGATGCCTTTCAGGATATCTATGGAAGAATAATTTGATTTTCTGTCACTGTAAGGCAATATTCACAAGCCTTTGGGATTAGAGGAGTATATCAATTTCAAGCAGGACCTTTTAAATCCTAGAAGTTCAGAGTTGAAGCAGAGAGAATTGGACACCAGAGCAGAATTTGCCTTGTCAGTAGAGTCAATTAATCCAGTGCCGTAAAAGCTCATTTCTTTTCACTGACTTCAGAGAATGAATAGCACAAATATTGGCACCTACACCAGAGATGTTACATCAAATCCATCCCCACTGCACTCACTGCTTGGCCAAATAGGGCCAGGTAGGGCCAAGCACGGCCGTGTGGAGTGGACAGCACCAAACCAGCACCAGGGCCAGGCACTCCCAGGCTATGTGACCCAAAGAGGGGCTGTGGCAGCCTTTGAGTTGAGTCATAAGACTGACAGAAAGGCAGTTGTTCTGATGTTGTTTCGTGATTCTGAACTTGACACTGCAGATGAAAAAGTTGAGTACTGCAGCTCTGGTCCTGCAGTAGTTGGTTACCCTCATCAAACACACTTGCTTTATCTAGAATGGAAATTTCATGGCTATCTTGGGAAACAAAGGGCCCTCAGATTTCATTGTTGCCCACTTTCTTCCTGAGTGCTTTTGTGGTTATATATTAAGTGGAAAGAAGAAAACAGTGACACCAAGGTGTGGAAGGAAGCTGATGTATAAAGGAAAATGTTCTTCATTTAAATATTCACACAAAAAAAGGGGAGGGAGGCACTTGAAAGCACCCAGGATGCACTGTGTGTAGAATAATGGGACATAAATGGAAGAAGGAAAAGCCAAAGCTATTAAATTATGTTTTGTCTGTCCTCGATGTTAAAAATTGTTATTATTCAGCACAGGCCAGTCCATGTTTGTTTTGTTTTAATGTCTGGAATACTTTGCATTTCAGCCTAATAATCCACTCTGTTCTAAATGTTTATACAGCATGATTTAGTACAATGTGGATGTGTAATTATAGTGATGATTAGACAAAACATCTTTGACAAGAAAGGAAAACAGTAGTTAATAATGTTTTCCATCTGTTTGGTAAAACCTCACTTAAAAAGAAAGAGCCCCTTAGCATATAGCAGGGTCCAAGGCAACACCTATGTGAGTACATGACAACGGAATAAATGCCTAATGAATTCATTCTGATCATTGCACACACATTTTTGAAAGCACTACCATCTGTTTTATACATAAATATTACAGTAATTAATGTCAGCACATGTTTATATTATATCATTTCCAACATCTTATTTTAGAGTTAAGACCTTTTTTCTTTTCAGGCAGAATAACAGCATATTTTAAGTTATTGGCAGGAAATGCAATGCTGTTAGGATAAAATGAGTGAATTTCAGTAATGGCTCGCATCTTTATTGGAAAACTTTAGAGCATTTAATGCTTCTGTTCCTCATTAAAGGATAAATACAGGGTCAGTGCCTATTCATGGAAAGCCCAAAAGAAACCTAAGCGCTGCTGAATGAGGTAAAACTATAGCGGAAAATACCATGAAACCTCTGAGCTCCTGAAATTGGTGTTTTAAGTCTCTTGATGACTGGGCATTGAAAGTTTATTAATGCCTGGCACTGGGCACTGTGGCTCCAGATTAGCATATGAGCCAGGTTTAAATTAAATGGATGGGTTAGCTCTGGTAGGGTTACATCCCTCCAGAGCCCTATTGTTTCTTGCTGTTTATACAGTTCTGGTGGTGGTATTGTCACCAATACCTCATGAACATTGCAAGAAAACAAAATACTTCAATAAAAATGTTTCTGCTCTCCCAATCGGAATGATAGCAGTGGTGTCCACAACAGTGCAAGGCAAAAGTATTCATCTGATTCTCATTTATGGCTTCTGCTTATATGGTGTGCAAGTCACAGATGTGGTGAAAAATCAACTGAAGTCAATTTTTAAAATTCTGTTGAGTTCTTTTGGCTTCAAATGAGGATTTATCTTTACCTGTGTTCCAAGAAAAATATGTTCCAGATGCACAAAAAAAATTGAATGACAGTCTTGAAACATAACTGTTTTCACTGTGTTCATTATATCAGTAACTTTCTCTCCTTTCCAGTGAAACTGAGTCACAGCTGAACTTTTCTTGTTCTGTTGCCAATACCCCGTGCACCTGTACAGGGACCTGCTATTTGAAAATCTTTGCCTAGTGACTGACATTGGTGAAATTTATTTCTTATATGGTTTCAGTTACATCTCTTTTCCTAGATTCCATGCTGCTAGTTTCACCTTTCATTTGAATATTGATACTGCACTTTAGCATGGCTTATTAGTATCTTAACTTTATTTGACTTTTATCTTATTCTTTCACTTTATTTTAACAAGAGCTGCAGCAGATGCTGCAGTTGTTGAATCTAGTTGAGATTTAAGCATCTCTGGAGAGACTTAAATCTTCTAACACTATTCAGTACAATCTGAGCCGCCAGTAGATTTTCCTGGATGTCTTCCATCCTGGATTCCACTTAAGTAAGGTTCCTAAGTATCTGTCTAAGTTTCCAACCAAGTAATTGCTGCTAAGGATTGCTACTTCTTGCAAAGAAAGCTGCTCCATGTCTATTTCCATTACAAATAAATAACTGCAAAGGGCAAATAATTGGAGACTAAAAAGGAGAAATAAATAACAGCCCTATCTACCTGCAGAATGAGTTTTCCCCTGAATATCACTTACCTGATAGCTAAAACTTCAGAGAATCATAGGACATTGAGTTGGAAGGGACCCATCAGGATCACCGAGTGCAGATCCTGACTCTCTGTAGGACACCCCAAGAATCACACCAAGTGCCTGACAGCATTGTCCAAAGGCTTCTGTAACTCTGTCAAGTTTGGTGCTGGGGAGCCTCTTCCAGTGCCCAGCAGCCCTGTGAGTGAAGAAACCTTTTCCAGATATCCAGCCAAAGCCTCCTCTGACTCAGCTTCATACCTTTCCCTCCTGTCCTGTCATGAGAGTGAAGAGATCAGTGCCTGACCCTCTGCTTCCCCTCTTGAGGTTGTTGAAGGTCACAATGAGGTCTCCCTCAATCTCCTCCAGACTGAACAGACCAAGGGACCTCAGCCACTCCTCATACAGCTTTCCCCTCCAGACCCTTCACCATCCTCGGGGGCCTTTGTACACCCTCTAACAGCTCAATGTCTTTTTATATTGTGGCACCCAGAACTGCCCCCAGCACTCGAGCTGAGGCTGCCCCAGTGCAGAGCAGAGCAGGACAATCCCCTCCCTTGCCCAGCTGTACCTGATGCCCCTCAGGACAGGGTTGGCCCTCCTGGCTGCCAGGGCACTGCTGGCTCATGTTCAACTTGCCATGGACCAGGATCCCCAGGTCCCTTTCTGTGGCATTGCTCTCCAGCCTCTCTTTGCCTAGTTTCTACGTACAACCAAGGTTGCCCCATCTCAGGTGCAGAATCCAGCATTTTCTTTTGTTAGAGTTTCAGAAAATTTGCTTGTTTCACAACTGTATGTCTCCTGCAAAGTTCTGCTGAAGATTTAAACTGCTGCCAGTTCTGAGTGGCATTTATCTCTTGAGTTATGAAACAAGCTTTTAAATACATACACATTCATGTACTTCTGGCTTTCTCTGTCTCCTTCTTTCAGAGGATGCTGAAGGATGAAATATTCCATGTTGTACAGTAGCCCCAAGAGTTAGGGGTCCCACCCCAAGAAGGAGCACAGTAGCTGCCTAACAATGAATGATTTTGAATGTGAGCTGAGAGTTGGAAATCTAGAAGGGTCTTGTACACCACTGAAACAGCAGGGGGGGGTTGATTGGGTGGAAGGCAATGACATGTGGCTCTTGGCCACAGTAGTGTTGACTCCACTAAAGTAGTTTAAGCTCTCTGATTACCACAAGCAGTGAGAGTCTCAGTTTTATGTCTTACCTAAAATATAGTGAGTGCCTTCCTCATAAAAAGCCTCTCACTATAGAACTGGGATGCTCATTCAGTCTGCTCTGTTGGTAGAGCCCAATCTATCACATCACCTGTGCCATTGCCTAAGCTTGTTCTCTAGAGATTTTTCCATGCAGTAACTTGGATTAATTCTGCCTGCATAGAGACTGCGTGTAATGTCCCTTGGTTACAA
The DNA here is from genome assembly GCA_018697195.1 of Certhia americana. Classification (NCBI taxonomy): domain Eukaryota; kingdom Metazoa; phylum Chordata; class Aves; order Passeriformes; family Certhiidae; genus Certhia; species Certhia americana. The sequence goes on from CM031858.1 coordinate 15,677,694, forward strand.
AGGCAGTGTATTCTGAAGCTGATATCAACAGTGTGCATGCAAAATGTATTACAGTGATCAAAGAAAATGTTATGGCTACATTCTGCAAATACTGGTGTGTGCAAATGGAAAACTTGGACTAGTCTTTGGCTCTCCTGCATTACACACATAAAACATATCACAGATTAGCTTTTCTGACTATAATTTTGAGCAGCTCTAAAATATGAAAGAAGATAAAGAGAAGACAAAACAATGGACATACACAAATTGTGCAGAATAATATTATTTCTATGTGTATTTATACATATGTGATATTTCGATAACTAAATACAAACATATTTGTCAGGAAAGCAGAGTCTAGAGGAGAAAATCCAACATTACACTTACCTGCCTGCTTCTATTTCAACATCAATTTCACTCTCTCTCTAATGAAGTAAAGACTTTGGATTGGGCTCCTAAGTAAAAATTCCCATTAAATAGAAAAGTCTTAATTATGAAAACCACAATATTCAGCCCAAAGGAGTTGTTGTTTGGTTAGGTAATTGCTGAAGTTAAAGAATGACAGAAGAATGATCCGGTAGCTTCAGGTTAACATTACCAGGTCTTCCCTTATCACTGCTGCTCCCTGCTATTTTCTGGGTAGGGTTTGGCTGTGGGCCTGTTGCTGGTGTATTTCTGTATAACTTTGTTGATTTAGTGTAACAGCACCCTGGAAGAATAAACAGGACATATGACAGCGGCTGAAGACAGCAAATCCACAGGACTACTGATAGAAAGGGTATTCACTTGAGTGTTTTACCCTTAAGCCCCTGCTGAACTCACTGAAAGAGGTTTTCTTGTGAACACAGCAGAAAGAGCCCAGCAAATTGATGAGCACAGCAAATTGCAAGGATGTGCTGTAAGCAGGTGGAAGACTGTTAAAAGCAAGGCAGGCAGAGCAGGGTGATTTGGAGCAGGGCAACAGCCCACAGTCTTTAGGGAATTGAAGTCTGCTTGAGATCAGGATGGCAGGTGCACAGATATGTGATATACAACTCTGCTCAAATCCTTTCCTCTCAGGTGTTATTATACTGCTATTGTCAATACAAAACAATGCTTCAATTAAAGAAATCTGCCTGCTCTCTCTGTTCCTCACAGTTCCTGCCCAAGGGAAGGAAAAGGACTGAAACCCAAGGCACTGCACCATAAACCAAGAGTGAGAGTGGAACAGAAATCCCTTCCCCAGGTCACCTGAGCCCAGGCTTCCTGGTGGTTCCCACTGCACAGATATTGGCAGGGTGGTCTGGAGCAAACGAGGAGGCTTTTCAGGCAAGGAAAGGCAGGCAGAGTAGGGACTACTTAAACTTTAACCGGATAGACTGAGTTCAAGTCTCTTGAACTCTGTAATGCTAAACAAACTTACCATGGGATGGCTGAAGAGACAGAGAAGACAAGAGTTGCTTCTGAACATTTGTAAGTGTATTGCACTTATTTCTTAAAAAATTTATGTCCCACTAAATTCATGCTCTCCCTATCTCAGCTATCACTAACCTACTATCTGCTACAAAACTCAATAAATTTACTCAATCTCTTTACTCTCATCTTCCCTGATGCAAGAGAAAACTCAGTATTCAGTAATAGTATGTCTAGTATTTGAACTGGTCCAAATGGTATGTGCAACACTCACATCACAATCTATGGGTGGAGTTTTTTCCAGCAGTTTCAAAGGATAAGGCAAAAAAAATTATCTAAACCTTGTCCTCCCCCCCCCCCAAAAAAAAAAACCCAACAAAAACACCACAACCAAAAATCAAACAAACCAAACAAACAGACAAACAAACAAACCCCAATGCCCAAAAAAACCCCTCAAGCAAACCCAAAGCCTTCTTTAGAGTTGGTATTTCCAAGAGATTGGAACGAGTGTTCCTGGAGCCTGTTTTCTCAGAAGGATGGATAGTAAATAATTTAAGCCTTTAAGGGAAGAGGACAACTAAATCAGTCTGGGTGGTAAAACTCATATTAGAAAGCAGACAAGAAATATAGAATATTGTGATTAAGCGCTTGATGAGTAAATTTGTATCCTTCATTATAAAAACAGACTTTGAAATGGCACTTTTCAAAAGTTGTTTTCCTGGCAAATTATTTTTAGACTGTGCCCTGTAAATTTTCATACATTTTCAGGCTGTTCCTTTTCCATCAGTGAAGATGCCACATCAGCAGAACACACATTCTCTTAGTTCTCAGAATTAGAGCACCCAAAAGATTTAGATTACAGTTGTTAGCAGTTCATGTATTTTTTCATCTTATACATTTTACAGTTTTTCATATGAATAGTTAGTATTCTTTTACTCAGATCCATTTCTTCTGCTAGGAGGAGAAGTTTTAAGATAAAAGGGCTCAGTATATTTTCATTTTCTGCAAATCACTTTGTTGAAAAGACCTGACTCTGACACATGACTTTAAACTGCACAGAGACATTCAAGTAATTTGTAGGAATTATAATCAGAGATACACATGAATTTCAAGGAGAAAATGTGCATTATAAATACACAGTTTTGGTTCAGTGGTGCTGTGAGCATCCAGAAATAGCAGAGAGATCTTTTTACCCTGTGAGTTATGCAAACACCATGTACCTGCTCTGACCTCGGACAGAACATACAATACCTTATTTAAAAAGTGACTAATACTATTTAAAATAAAAATATGGCTTCTGAACAGATTAAAAGTATTAATGCTATTATTTTTAACTAACTGGTTGCTTTGTTTGATTTTCCATTATTTTTACAGGCATCCTGCCAATAAATCACTAGAAATAAAAAAGAGGCACACTAGAAACTGTACTACTATGCATCTATTTTGCCACTGTGTAGCAAATAGGTATAATCCATCATCTCCAATACCCCTTTCAATAGTATCCTACATATTTCAAGTAATTTAATAGTCCAGCGACAGACTAATTCTTTTCTTTGATAGCCAAGATGTTTTCAAAGGTAAGATTTTTTCCCCCAGTAACACTTTCTGGATTCTCTACTAAAATAGCCTTTAGATGCAAAATGCCTTCCTTTTTTGGCCAACTTGAGGAATGTTGGAAAGATCTGGAAAAGACATTTTCACTTTTCAGGTCTGTCCCAGAAATCTTCACAATCTTCCTGTCATTTCCTTTTTCAATCCATCTGACACTGGATCCTCATCAAATGCCTGAAAATATTTAGGTAAAATGTTTTGTTAATGGCAACCTCAAGACAGCAAATTGTGGGCTGAGTCTTGTCTCTCCTCCTGCCAGGTTCCATTCATGGAAAAAGAGTATTTTTACTAGCAATGGATCATGTATGTCTTCTTTGATGGAGCTGGGTGTCATCATCCTTAGTGGGAAGATTATGGAATAATCCTAACATATTATTGCATGTTGGAATGTCAGTACATCTGCATTACAAAGTCTCCCTACTAGTTAGTTTGAATAATGCAGACCCCACTGCTTAGTACTAAGATAAACAAAGAGGGAAGAGCAAAAACAATTTAATAACGAAATACAATTTAATCATTCAACAACATAGTCCATTTTACCACTTCAGCTCTCTCAGAGGCCTGTACATTGACCTACTTGAAGCCCTCTGAACAAGTCAATGCCAAGAAGAAAAGCTGACCCTGAATCTATTGTTTTAAACCTCTTTTCATAGTGGAGGATGGTTTAATCAAGTGTGTTTGTAACTGTGCCAGCAATACAACTGCTTTGAAAAGTTAAATGTGTCTAACACTCATGGTTCAACACCGATACCCAGGGGACATCTAATGCTAAATACTTGTCATTCTCTAAAGGAAAAGCAGCAAATTCAGGACAGTATGTGCTTCCCATCTGTGCCTTGGAGTGAAGCTGCTTTTCTTTATCAACAATCAGCTTTCCTATGCTTAATAATGAAATACATTTTGTTGTTCTTCACTTAGGCATGGTGATTGCAGAAAGAAAGAATTCAGTAAAAAAGGGAGAGATTCACATTTGCTGCTGTGGTACTTCATGTAACCTGCCTGCATATTTGTCATGCTGCTGTCTAATGGGGATTTCACGAGGCAGCTCTTTCTAAATACTGCCCTGGAAAAATCCCATGTATCCTATTTGTCAAGACCATTTCCTTTCTGTATCTGTACAGTGTTGGCGACCCAACTGCAGCAATTGATGTTGATAGGGCAGCACAGTGTATAGTATTTATATAAAATCCATTCTGTCCAACAATCCATATGCTTCTCACAAAGAGGCAGCGAAAGAAAAGCACTGGGAATTGGTTTTGAAGTTACATAAGTGGTCTGACAAAAGCTTTACTGAATAAAAAGGCCCTTTCAAGAAGGATGAGCTTGCAGTGCTTCTAGTATCAGAAAGCAAAGCATTCAAGAGGGCAAGAAGTTCAGCAGCACCAGAAAAAAACATTTGACAAGAAAAACAGAAGTGGAAAATACTGCTGGTTGCCATGTGGAATAGTATTACTTTGAAGACTGACACATTTTTACCTCTTGCTTGTAAGCTAGAAGCTTTAGATTTAATCTTAGATTTTTCCATTTTGAATTCCATACTGTCTGTTAAAAAAAAAAAAAAAAAAAAAAAAAAAAAAAACACAAAAAAACCCCCCACAACAACAACAAAAACCACAAGCCAACAAACCAAACCCTTCCCCTAAAATAAAACTTAATGCTATAGAAACTCAGGGTCCTCATAATTCCTCCACAGCTATTACAGTATTCTTCCTAATATTTGTGTGCTATCATCCATTCCCTCATGTCATCACTAACCAGGCTGTTAACTATTAAGTTATAGCACACTTAAAAGAAATCACTATAAATGTGTTTTACATTAACCAAGCACTTTACACATTGCCTGAGCAAGAGCTTCACAACAGGATCTGCTCAAGGTTTTATACCACCCTTGGCAAGCAAAAAATCGCTGACCCTTTAACCAGCCATAGCTGGTTCCCCAGGGCCCAGGATTTTCCCCCAAATCCACCCTCACTATCGCAGGTGCCTGTTGAAACAGTCCTGAACAGATTGTGACTGCACAATCACGGAATAATTTCGGCTGGGAGAGACCTCTAAGATACTGAAACCCAACGTAAAGCTGACAGGTCTCCTGAGCAGCAGCAAAACGTGCCCCCAACACCATCAGCCGTGATTGTGGTCCTCAGCCCGGCGAACGAACCCTCTGCCACCCTCCTCTGCCACCCTCCTCTGTGCCCGCACGGGTGCTCGGGTGCTTGGCCCCTCCCCGCCATTCCCGGCCATTCCCGACCATCCCCGGCCATTCCCGACCATCCCCGGCCATTCCCGGCCCCTCCCGGCCCCTCCCCGCCATTCCCGGCCCCTCCCGGCCCCTCCCCGGCCCCTCCCGGCCATTCCCGGCCCCTCCCCGGCCCCTCCCGGCCATTCCCGGCCCCTCCCGGTCCCTCCCGGCCCCTCCCGGCCCCTCCCGGCCCCTCCCGGCCGTCGCTTCCCGCCGGGCTCCGAGCTGGGAATGCTGGGCATGGGAAAGCGGCCTGCGCGCTCCCCCTGCCGCGCACTGCCGGTACTGCAGCGCTCCCGCCTGCCCCGGGATTGCGCCGGGATTGCGCCGGGATTGCGCCGGGAATGCACCCGAATTGCGCCGGGAATGCACCCGGATTGCGCCGGGAATGCGCCGGGATTGCGCCGGGATTGCACCCGAATTGCGCCGGGAATGCACCCGAATTGCGCCGGGAATGCGCCGGGATTGCGCCGGGATTGCGCCGGGAATGCACCCTCATTGCGCCCGGATTGTGTTTTTGCGCCCGAATTACGCCAGGAAGGCGAGAGCGGATTCAAGGAATGTTGTTGGAAAGAGTCTTCTGTCTTTGAGTGGACAAACTCACAGTTAAAGGACTCTATATATAGAGGATAATTGTACTTTCGTGTCCAGAGAAGGGAACGAGGGTGTGGAAAGGTTTGAAGCACGAATCTGATGATAAACAGCTGGAGAAAAGGAGGCTCGGGGGTCCTTATCTCTCTCTACAGCTGCCTGAGAGTGCAGCACCTGCGGAACGGCCTCTTGTCCCGGGTAACAAGCAATAGGACAAGGGGAAACGGCCCTCAACCTCAGGGGAGGTTTAGATTGGATGTAAGGAAAAATGTCTTCACTGAAAGGCTGGTCTGGAATCACCATTCCTGGAGATACACAAAGACATAGAGGTGCAGCACCTGGGGACACGGTTAGTGGTGAGCCTGGCAGTGCTGGGTTAATGGTTGAAGTCAATGATCTTTTCCCCCCTCAGTGATTCTTTTCTGTAACACCCGTCCACCCACAAACTCTTGGGGATAGATGTGGATTTGAAGACCTGATTTGAAACCTGCCCATTTACCGTCCCAGCGTCATCAGAAACAATATTAAAAATCATTACTCAAAATTTTGGTTTTTTATATTCATGTCTTTGTTTTGACTTTCAAGCTTTCAGTGTAAATACTAGAAAGCTTGATATTAACCATGACAAGAAGTTATGTATATTTTCATGTGGGTTAATGTTTTCCTATCTTCCCTGTCCCTTCATTGTATAACTCTAATTACTCTAACTGCTAATTACTCTTATCAGAACATTAGCTTGAAATTGTTAACCTCCCACAGAGATGAACAGACAGTTTATTTGCTTGCTTCTTTTCTACCACATACACCTCAAAATGGCTTTCATTTCTGTGTGAATGCCTAATGGAAATCTGTAAGGAATTAATTTGTAGGTAAAAATCACTTATCTGTTCACATGGTGTTCCAACATGGAAATATCTCCTAGTGTAAAGGCCTATGTAGGCATATAAAGAGAACAATAATTTTTAAATCTGGCCTGAGAAGCTGGCCCTTCAACCTCCTCTCTCTTTCCTTTGGAGACCAGCAAAGAAAAACTTCTCCTAATAGATTAGTAAATATTAGTTGCTGCATTTCTCCATAATTTTTACTGTCTTTAGACTAAGAGCTGGAATGTCTTTTTTCAGTGTAAAAGGATGAGCAGCCAATGGGCTGAGAAATAACAGCTCTCTGAGTACAGGAGTAAGTAGCAGAGAAAGTGGAATACCCTACTTGATGTGCCTTTGCAGGCACTTTGTAAGCATCACCAATAAAATGGCAAGAAGCCAGGCATTTCCATGACTGCTGCCCAAACTGTGAATTATCCCTGACCCCAGGAAAAACTCCTGTGGATTTGGGTCAAGTCCTGTGATGGGATTGGTGCCTGAAGTTAAACTGGCCATTTTCTATTTTAGTCACAGGCCAAGCTGTTTATGGATTCTCTCATCCAACCATGCTGCTGTGGCTTAGGCCTTGAAGTGTTTTGCTGCTTCTGACTGCTGATGAGAAATGTATTACAAAATTCTCAGATGATCAGAATTTTCACAGGAGCCTTTCCTCATCACATACACTGGTTCTGAACTGACTACATCTGGTCTAATTTATGCTTCCAGCAACCCTGGTTCAAAGCTATATAAGGACAAAAATAAGACCCTTGTCTTAATTTAAGGAGATTTATTTTTCTAAAGTAACTTTAATTAAGTCAAGATAGGAAATTCTTACTCCTAAGTGAATGTTCATGCATAAACTTGCGCAGAAGTATGTGCAGCTGTGGAGGAAAACAGATCCAGTTACTCTTGGAAAATAGCTCAAGACAGTGTCAGAAGCTCACTTCTTGCACTTTTGTTGACAATCTCCATGTACATTGCTTTCCTAGTGTAGGAGCATACTTGGGGGACTTTAGGCACTGTGGCATGGCATGGGAGGAGACATTTGAATACAGTGAAACTGAGCTGCTTCTCTGGCTGCTGTTCTCAGCATCGCTCACAGACCCAGCTGCACCTCTCTGTGGCAGCCCTGGAGCACCAGCTCTGCAGGGCTGTTGACTCACAGTGTGGCTCCAGTGGTGCTGATTGCCCTGTCTCAGCTGCCTCCTGGAGCTCATGCAAGTTCCTGCACCGAATCCGCTGGAATGCCTTTGAGAAACAATTCTTGAGAGACACTGTCCTGCCAGTAGACTGGATTATCTGAGAAATATCTCCTTAGTTGGCAGGAAAGTGCATTTATTTCATCGGCTTAGTATGATCAGGATCTGTCAGCTTTGAGAGATCTGCTCTGCAAATAAATGACTTAGGCACCAGGAACTAGGCAGGGAAAAGCTAGAAGTCATTGTCCCAAAATATTTGCTCTTCTCACTGTAAATCTCACAAAGAATTGGGTGTTCCTGTCAGGGAGAGATGGACATGTGTGTGTATTTCTAACACTATTCTTGCTGCTTCACTACCCCCATGTATCAGCAGCATGCTAAAAGAAGGATGAACTGAAAGCTTTGCAAGGATGTGTCCCTTGTCTCTTGCCCTTTGGCATGTAGACGCAAGGCAGACACCCAGTGAGGCTCAGTGAAGGAATAAATGTTTTTGCCAGTACAAACATACATCTCTGAGTCGTTTCTGGCTTAGACCCCAAGTCATTTTGGCATGACTGAAAACATTACTTAAAAATTTAGCACTGTGTTTGGAAAGCTGAGAATTGTAGCTTTTGAGAGCTATTGGCACAGTGCTTAATAACAGCAGTGTCCTTAACAATATGGCAGGATTAGGACTGACAAGAACAAGAAGCCAGAAGAATATTCAACCCACAGGCTTATGTGATGAAAATTTTAAGTAGCAACTGGTTAAAAGTGTTGTTTATGGATTCACTTTAAAGCCTGAAGGATGAGGAGAAATGGATGTTTCCTCCCTGTGCTGGACCCAGCAGCCTCTAGCAGACAGCAACATGTTCATTTCTTGATGAGCTGATGTGGAAAGTCCTCTGATTTCAGTTTAACTTGGCAGTGATTTAGGTCCTTTCCTTCAAAGCAGAAGAATCAAAGCCATTAATTGTACATCTAAGGTCATGATGCACTCCTCTTCCTATCTCAAATCAGACCTCTGTCCTCACCAAAAGCATATTCCAAGTATTTCCATGGCCTTCAGAAAGTAGGATATTTAGAAGTTTTCCATGCACGTCTTCTGTTTTGCTTTGTGAGCTGACTGCAGGGAAGAGAACCAGCAGTCTCTTTTTTCTAACGTATTGCCAAAGGGAGGGTTTATTTTTTTTATTTTGGGGCTTTTGTTTGTTTGTTTGTTTTTTGTCTACTGTACAGTTAAAAATATTGATTTTGGTTTCTTTTGCTAATTGTACAGTAAGTGAATTTGCTGTTTCTTTGAAATGTGAGGATGAACATCTGGTTTTGGTGCTCATCAGTCGGCCAAGTTGGGAAGCTCTGAATATTTTGCGAAAACATTTAGCTCTGAATTTATAACTAATATCAGGAAAATCACTAGGGGAAAGTGTAATAATGTGTAGACTGTGTAACAGCCAAGGTCAATTCTTACATGATAATTTTTACTGTATTAATTTTATCAATGTGGTTCACAGACAGTTGCTTCCAGTTTGTAGAACAATATTTATATCAATGAGCAGCTTTAAAAATATGCAACCCAAATAGTTTCATAATGAATGTACATCAGCGAAATAATTTTGGGAAACTGAAATATATTTTGGAACTGAATCATGAGCAAATGATAAATATGAAAAAAACCAAGTTGCCTCTAAGTTTTCAGAAACCAAAAAAAGATCCTCAGACCTTTCAAAAGAGCCACATAAAGAAAGAACCAAAATATTCCATTAGAACAGACAGAAATACAGCAAAGAGGGCAGTATCCAGAAGCAGGGCAATGCACCAGGAAAAGCTTTCTTTACACTAAGTGTAATGAAGGACTGAAGCAGTTTACTTAAGGGTGCTGTGGAATTGTCATTGCTGGAATATTTCAAGGATCAGGTTAAACAAATGTTTGCCAAGAAAAGTTTTGGGAGACTACATCTGGCCTTGGATTATCTCTTAGCATGTTTTCTTTGAGTTTGATCAATATGGTGGACAGAAATAAAAATCCTTAAACAAATCTCTCCTAGCTTCCTACACACTGTTCAGAACTAACTGCTTTCCCTTAGAGGTTTCATAGTTGTAAGCCTCTGTCAGGTTCCAATATTGGTTTTGCTTCCCTGGTTTTGACATTTCCAACCCAAGCCAGCATTTCAGTATTCACTTTTCATCTGGCTGCTGTGGTCATGACTGTTATCACAAACTTGAGCCAGCAGATAAAATGCTGCCAAGGTTTCAGCAACAAATAAACATGGCAATTAAAAACAGCAAATGATCCTTATGGAAAGAAAAAAGAGAAACCAAACAGGCTGCTGAAATTTTTCAGGAACTGTTTCCTGGAGCTGGCATCTCATCATCTCCCTGTCCAGCTGACAGGCTCCCAGTGTGGTGCTGGTGCAAGGGAGAGGCATAGAACTGTCAGGCCATGGGGAGGGGAGGGGAAGGGAAGGGAAGGGAAGGGAAGGGAACCTGCATGACTGAATATGTTTTTTGTGGTATCTGTCTCCTGCAGCCCATTGCTCAGCTCCCACGGAGAAAGGAGAAACATTTGAGGAGAGCTGGGGAACAGGACGAGACTGAGGGGGGATTGAGGGGGTTGACTCATGGGGCCAGAATTGAAGACTTGGAGAGTTCAAAGATTTAAAGCCACTGCAGTACTGCAGGGACCTCCTGTGGTCAGTGGAAACAAGGAACTGCACCCAGCCCTGGAGATGGGGCATGATGGGCAGAGGGCTTCCTGCTGCCCTTGGCCCTGTCCAGCTGCACAGCACAGGGGTGTCAGCCTTGGGAAGTGCTCACAGGCAGGAGGCACCATCACTGAGAAATGGCTCTGGGACTGGGAGCTCCCCACTGAAAAGAATGGAGAATCTTGATGCCTTCAGACTACGAGCACAGCCCTGTGCCATGACCAGTGGAGATGTGTCCCTTAACTTTCACAGTGCAGACCCCATCACACCAAACTAGCCCTTTGCCTAAAACATCTTAGTTTGCTTCTTATCAGCCATTGTTCATATTGTCAAGTCTAGCCACGCCATGAGTTTCTTGTGATCAAACGGGTACTGAGGAACCAGCACTGGGACACTGAGACAAGTGATTCAAGGAAAGAGCAAATGATGTACAGATGAGCTGCCAGTCTGGGTTACACACCAAACAGGTTTGTGATATCCAGTGTTAGTGCACGAGGAGAAGGAATCCTTATTTTCTGCAGAGTGTCTATTACATATTACATAATCTTGAGGATGTATTCTCTCATTTTTCTCCTATTTCTGTGCAATTGCTTGCCTAAAACTAACACAGCCTCGTGGATTTTATGCATTGCTCGGTGACCTCCTCTGCAGAAGAAGCAACCCCAGGTAGTGAGGAATCCACTCCTATTTGTTTAAATTCAGGGGGTTTTCCCATATTTTCTACCAGTGGATTCAACCTATGGAGCACACCTGGGACATTTAAAAGATGAAGACAGACATTTCCTCTGCAGAGTGCTAAAACCAAAAGCACAAAAAAGCTTGACATTTCTATGGGCAGGTAACTTGCCAAGTCTGGAGACAGCAACTGATTTCTTGCATTCAGTTGCTCAGCTGTGTTTCCTGTTGCCAGTTTGAGAGATTTGTTTCTGTAGTAGCCCTACATAATCCCCCATTCCTCCTTTCTTTTCTCATCAGACCCTCTCTTTGTTGGCCAGCTCCAAATCTTCCTCTACCAGAAAATTGACTCTTTTGGCCTCACATGACTCCAAGATACTTGCTTTTCTGAGATACATACTACCCTAAGCAAGGCACAGTTCTCTGATAACTGCAACCCCCGAAGCCACTAGTTGTCACTCTGTACATGAAACTCAGGTTACAGCTGCAGGGCTTAGAGTGTCAGTTGTGATAAGTATAACTTAGATATCTTTATATGGTTGATTTATTTATATTCAAATCAGCATCTGTCTTCCACTGCCCTTTGTCCTAAACTGAGAAGTTTGGCTCACAGGAAATTGGTAAGAGTCCTCGGTTTAAGAGGAAAGTATGGCTCGATTCCAGATCATGCATCTCCTTCAAATAGTCCCTGAACCATATTTGCTTTACTTTCCTGAAACTGCTTGTTTGGGATTACCAGAAACAGTGTTCTGCATGTGAAATCCATGGTCTCTTCCAGATTTTGTCTGTTGTAACTAACTAGGCGAGTCTACGTCTAGGAAATACACAATTGATGTATGCTGCAAATGATGTGATTGGGGGATTACTGGCCTCAAAGACTTTCTAGAGTACAGCTCTTCAAATTCACTTCATGTTTTTTCTAGGCTAAGATTTCTTCTTTCTTTTTTTAGTGAGTGATAAACTTTGCATTAATGGTGTCACCCTTTGCAAAAACCATCCATGAAAATGATACAAGAACAGGTGAGGATCTTTCTTCCAGAGTCATATGCTATTCTCAAAATCATCAAAATTAACACTGCAGATGAAAAAAAAGCAGCCTGTCTGCTCAGTGAGGTGTGTCAACTATTCTTATTTCTGCTAGGGATTTGAGTAGTTTCTCTATAACTGGTTTATTTGATAACCAGTTCTGAACAGATGAAATCCCTTTTATGCTCACATTGGGAACACACAGATGAAGAGCCATGTAAACAACTTATTGCATTTTTCAGAGCAGGGAACCTGAATGGCAGCAAATATCTGCTATTTTTCATTGCATACCATATGACCAAGGAATGTTTTCACTTAAATCCAGGATGAAGCCTTGTTCCAGGCTTAAATCCTGACTACATTGTCCATCCTTATCACTGGCAGCACCAGGCTCAGTAATCCTGGAGGGACTCCAGTTTCTCCTGAATAAGATGTATTTATATTCTGATTCTGGTTGTTTGTAAGACAGTCTTCTGAGCTCAGAATTGGTTTAGCCTGTCCTGATAAATATTGTCCACAGAACAGGATATAGCTTTTCAGGAGAGTAGGTGTGAGTTTTAGGTCTATCTAAAGATCTCCTCCAACTCAAACTATTCTATACAGTTCCTGAATAGTCCGTAAAATTTTCCCTCCACTTTGGACACAGGAGATGTAAAAAGATACATACATTTTTGTATTAAATCCTCTCTGTGAATAGCAAACACTTCCAAAATAAGCACAGGCATTTCCCTGTCGGAGTTTGGAATTATGAGAAATATTTCTTTGCATGTTTAAGAGATTTTAAGATCTCTGACAAACAGTGTTTTTAACCTTTGTTTATGGAAAAAGGGCTTTTAGGCTCTGGAATGAAGCAGAGTTTTCAAGAGTGTGTATTAGATAGTAGAATAGTGTGTAGTTTTATCACATGGTGAGAATTTTAGATATATGGGGTTTTTAGGATGGCAGACAGGTAAAGGCAAGATGGAGGAAGCACATGGCTTTTGGGCTTCCTCCTCCTTCCTCATCTGCCTCCATGTTCTGCAGTGAAGTGGCAAATTGTAGATGGTTTAGAGTGGAGTCTAACTTTCTAACATGGATAATAGTTATTGGAGAAGTATTATAAATACTGATTACATGGATTGTAGTATAAATGTCCACGCCACCCTGAGGGTGGGGGTATTTGGAATTTGGTATTTGGGGAGTCGGGGTTTTATGCCTTGGACTGATCTACAGTGAAGAGCTCTGTAGGTCAGGAACAGAATGTACTGATAAGAAAGAATAAACAATGAAAGAGAACATAAGAAGAGATGGCTCACGACCAGTTCCTTCAAAATCTCTGGCTGGGGAAACAAAACTGTACATTCTCAGCTCCAGGAAAACAGCCGGCAGCAGAGACACACAAAAATATTTTTTATAAACCCAAGATTTCTCCTGTATAGAACAAATACTTTACAATTAATCTAATGGAACGTTCTTGCTCTGTTTCATTTTACTTTGGAATCCCAGGGATGCTAGCAGTGAATCTCTAAGACAATATTATTTATGTATTATTTGGTGTGTAGCTCTCACCAAATTATGTGTATAATTTGGAATTACCTCTCTTAGATTTTAAGGTAGATAAGACTTATCTCCTCATGAATTTCAGGTGGTATATAAAGTCACAGGTAATGACAGTGTGCAATATGGCAAACTGTATTCTGTTTGACTTCAATGCAGAGCATTTGGTGTTAAGTTCACAACAGAAGATGCTTTCTTACAAATATGAAAATTATTTACTATATGAAAACTAAAAACTGAATACAATTATCTGGTTTTTAATCATAATACATTTTAAAGTATACTGGAACTTCTAGAATTGAATCTCTATTGCATAAGTATCATCTCTGGGCTCTCCTTTCAGAAATGTGAGGTAGGTCCACTGGAAAAAATAAAAGCACATTTTTGGATTAGAAAAATTTAAACTGGGGAAGTGAATGAAGGACAAAAACAATAAAATAGGAAGAAATTACACTTCAGATTTTGCTTTTTAAGCTCATCTACTATTCTTGTTTATTTCAGTTTTCATAAAATGGTTAATAAATTAAAAAATCCAGTTCATTTACTCTATGCTTTGCACCTGGTACATTTTTATTATTTTTGAAAACATAATAAAAATATTAAGTGTCCTTCTTGAGAAGAAACCTTGAAATTCACAACACCTAAAGGACTTTCAAAAAGATGCTGGTATTTATAAACATTGCATAATCACATTACATGATAAATGAGTTAATTTGATTTTTTTTTTTAAAGAAAAATACATAAAGAATATAATCATGCCAAAGTAATCTTATGCTGCTTCAAATTTATATCCATAATGTAGAGGTGTAAACAGTCAAGGCAAGCAACTGACTGAAATTAACAGACCTAGCAGAATGATGAAAGAAGAACCTGACGAATGGTTCTGGGTGAAGAAGAGTACATTCAGAATCACCAGATGTTCTACCCTTTCTGCAATG
>CM031858.1:15693579-15725569 GCA_018697195.1 Certhia americana
GTGTGTGTGTGTGTGTGTGTGTGTGTGTGTGTGTTTGTCTTTAAAAGCATCTTCAAAATAGGCCCATGCTTACAAAAGACCAAGTCTGAGTTTAATCTTGTATCCCAAGATCAGATTTATATGACCTTCTATCATCTCTTGATTTCAGAGCAGGATTCAATATCTAACATGGGACTAAGCACTAAATTAATACTGGGTCCTATGATTCAACAATGTCAAATATAAATCTCAGAAGACAATAAGATTCCTTCTGTGCATGTCAACTTCTCCTTTGAATGAAGCTCCACAGCCTGAGGATTTTTGATGAATGTGGAATTCCAAGAAAAGACACTGATTTGAACGCTACTGTAATATTCTTTTCTTCACACTCTCACAGCCCCTGAGCAGCTGTACCCTTAGCCTAAGCACTACAAAAATCAGTGGTGCAGCAGGGTAACAGACTCACTCATCCAGAAGAGCAGCTCGTGTTGTACGTATTTTTCCTGGCTTATTATCATCTGCATCATACCACTCCTTGACATTAAATCTCTCAGGGGGGATTTCTATCGTGCAGTTTTTGCCTTCCTCCAGGACTTTCCAGAAATTGTCAATTCCGTCTCCTGTTGGACAAAGTTTGTAAAACACATTAAATGATGTGCTCCCCCTCCCCATGCAGACTCAGAAATGCACAATCAGCTACAAGGACCTCCCACCTGTAAATCTAGCCTGCTCAAATAGACTTGCCACAGAAAGGAGTGATCATTCTTTGGTGAGAGGAAAATGAAAAAGCATCACTGATCCCTGTTTGTCAAAGAGCAAAGGAACCCCACAAAATCCTTAACCACCTACTCTCCCCATTGCCCTTTTATCTCACTCCTTCGACTCCACCTACTGTAATACAGCAGGAAGCTTTCTTTTAGGGTAACCCAACCCATTTCTATTACAGGCATTGCTGATAAGAATGTCCAGCCTTTAATCTGTCCTGTCCCTATGGCTGGACAGTCCTGTAACAATGCACAATCACCCAGCCAGTGAACACACAGAAAGTTCAAATCATCTCAGACCCATCCACCTCATTTGTATGAGTTTCATGTGCAGCTCAATGCCCTCTCCACAGCCAACACTGAAGCTTCTTTGCTCTGTCTCTCTGTCTGTCAGCAGACAAATTCAAGCCAAGTAGTTTCCAGCACAGCACCTCCTTTCAAAGAGATGCCACAAACAGCAAAGCAACAAATTCAACTAAGGGACAAACATGTTGGTTTCCTCCATTTCAGCATTAATAAAAGACTCTGCTTTTCAATTTTCACTCACAGTCTGCTTTGCTTCTGCCCCAAACTTACCTCCAGGAAAGTTGCATCCTATCCCAACAATAGCAATTTCATCTGCAGTCTCAATCTCCATCTCCTGGGCTCCACAAGACAGAAGGAGTGACAGTCCATCCAACAATTGTGCATTTACCATCCAATAAATGTTAGGTTAAAAGGTGAACTTCCCCCAAACATGCAAATTTGTTCAAAACTTAATTAATCTGGAATGATCTACTGTTGCTTGTGATGACAGATGACACTGCCCACAAGTGACCACAGCTGTACTATATTTTTCCTCTTTTACAGGGAATTCCCCACTTAATTCCCCAAACTCTCCTATGCACAGACACTTCCTTTTCACTTTTAACCTCTGCTGATGAATGGTGATTCTTTTCCACCAATTAGATGGCGAAGACAAGAATTTCCTTTGGGGTCAAATCAAATACTCCAGGATTGAATTGACAGGTGATTTATTTTTCCTTGATTCTGAGAGAAGAACTTGTCAGATGAAAACCAGTTCAATTGAACTCATGAGAACTCAGTAGGATGCCCAACCCTAAGCCTTACAGTCCTCCTGACTTCCTTCAACCACAAAGAGGAGAAGATCCTCTAGAAAGGTTTTGTGGGGATTTCTTGCCAGTGGACAGAGTTTTCCATCCAAGCATAGCTCAGCAGGTCCCCCCAAAAGAGCCTTCTACAGTCACTGACGACGTAGTGACGCAGAGACCAAGGATGTTTCACAGGCCCCACAACATAAACTCACAGTTATCATTTATTGGAGGTTTGCTTTGAAAGATGAAAATTAGAATAACAGGTTTGATTAAAAACAGAAACTTAGAAAAATTAAAATGCCACCTAGCAAAAAATAAGGAGAGCAGAATCGGTTTTAGGAGTAATTTCTTTTTTACTAATAATGTTAAATTCCAAAATTGACAGAAGAATTGTGTGCTTTAAGTTCTTTTCAGAATTGTATTATTGCTCATGATTCTATGATTTTCTATTGTAATGCTGTCTCTAAACTGTAGCTCAAAGGCCAACGAAAATACTTTTCATTTGCAAAAAGGCTTTTCAGCTTTTTCCACTAGTTAGCATTTAAATAGCCAAATAATATCAAAATTAAGGAACTTCCAATCATAAATAAACATCTCCAGAACTATCCTGTGAGGCAATGTAACTCTACCTTAATAATACCAAATGGGTGAAGAAATAGGCTCAGACTGTGGAATGTGATGTATGATTCTGTGTGGTTTCTTTATTGAATACATAGCTTAAATCAGGGGGAAAAGGCAAAGGTGATTGGTCGTGATCTGACTATGATCAAAATTACTTCCTTAAAGCTGCAAATTGTCTGAAGGTCAGCAAGGACCAAAAGTCTATCCATCATCTACAGGCAGCAAGTAATAAACTGAAAGTTATGTTTAAACAAACCATAGATTCATAGAACAGTTGCATTGAAGGGACCTTAAAATCCTCTATTTCAGACTCTCTGCCTAATGGGCAGTGCGTTTTAAACTAGACCAGATGCTAAAACCCCATACAGCTGACCTTTAGTACTTCCAGGGATGAGTTATCCACCAAATTCTCTGGCCATGTCAGGATTTTCTTCCTCATACCTAATCTACACCTACTCTCTTTCAGTTTAAAGTCATTCCTCCTTGTCCTATCACCACGTGACCTTCTAAAAGTCCTTCTCCATCTTTCTGATAGGGCCCCATAGGTACTGGCAGGCTGCTATATGATCTTCCTAGAGTCCTCTTTCTCCAGGCTGAATAACCTCAGCTCTCTCAGCCTGTCTTCATTGGAGAGGTGCTCCAGCCCTTTGATCATCATGAAATAGCCCAGTAAATTTTTATGAGATCCAACCAATATGATTTCAAAGACTCTGTCTTTAAAGTAACAACTTGGTTTGGTTTGCTCTTAATATCAATAAATATGAACAAGTATTTAAAGTTTTCTTTAAAAATCTATGTGTTTGAGGCACTGTGAAAATGAATCTTCTCCATTCTGTCTCAGAAGGCTTTAGAATTTTAAGGATTTGGCAAAACTTTTTGGAGTTACTAACTAGTGAACTTAAGAATTTTAACAAAACACAAGCAGATGTTACATGAGAAATGATTGAATCCCCCTTCCTAAACCAGAAGGGATAGTTATGCCCTGCAAATAGGACATGAATAAAGTACAGAAAGCTTTCCACCAGCTCTCAAGGCAATGTGCTGTTGAATTTCCTGTCATATATCCTAAGAGAGTATTTTAACTTTGCCACGCTTCTTCTATTTATGCTAATCTGTGTGGTGACTATAACACATTCTGCAATACACATGCTTTTTCGTTGTGGGTGCAGAATGTGATGATGGCAATTTGCTCACTAAAATTCGAAGGAAAAAATATACTTAGGATAATACAACTAAGTTTGAAAGGGAATTAATTTCATTTTTAACGACACTGATATTAAAGCCACAGTTTCTATTTTGAGTCAAGATTAAATTACAACAGTGCTATAATCTGTCTCCTGGAATATAGAGCATAGCCTTTATCTAAAATATGTTTGCATGTGAACCTTTTGTATGAAAATATTTTGTGTGCTAATTTTGTATCATAAAAGGTAATTTTCATAGTGTATAGAATTATCCAGCTAAGTAAGAATATTACCTATAAAATTCTTCCAACTATAAGTGAATGTAGCCAAGGAGAAAACACACATCCTTGACAAATCCATTCCCATTTATTTCAGGGTGTGAAATTAATCAATTATACTACAAGAGCTGGGACCTCTCTTGAAACTTGGCTGACTAACTAACACATGTTAATGCGTGTTGAGGATACCCCTCTATGGAATATAAAAATTAAGGCCCACTGCAAAATTCTATAACTAATTTCAAAACATATTGAATCAACACGTAAGAGATACAATATTGTGTTATCCCTCACACTCACTACCTATTAAAAAAGAACCCCACTGATTCCTACGATTCATGGAATGAGGGTACTGACTAATGAGAAATGGGTTGATGACTACAACTGAATTTATTTTTTGAAGTATTGGATGCTGTATGATTACTCATGTTACTGCTTCAGATGTTTCTATCTTTTTTCCTGCTGTCTTTCTTCATCAACTCCATGGACAATCCATAAACTGAATAAAAAGATAGCTGGGAGAGACCCATTTATTACAATGTTTGCATCATGGGGTGAATGTCAGAGACTGAAATAGTTCATGCCTCAAACACTGACATAAAGTTTTCCTCATTATAGCAAAACTGTAAAAAGGAGCCATTGAAGCCCACCTGTCTCTAAGACCAAGGGGAACATTTACATTCTCCAACCTTCTCCTCACCTCCAGATTCTGGGATTCCCGAGGGCCAATCTCAGCAGTAAAGACTGAGGAAAACAAGGCTTTCAGTAATTCTGCCTTCTCTGTGACTTCCATTACCAGAACACCCTTCTGATTCAGCAGTGACCCAACATTCTCCCCAGTCTCCCTTTTAATGCTGCTGTACTTGTAGAAGCCCTTCTCTTCTAAAGCCCTAACCCATGGGACTCCTCTAAGTAGGTCTTTCAAGAGGCCAAAGTTAGCTCTCCAAAAGGTTAGGGATCCAATCCTGCTTAATGCTTTGCTTCCACCATGCAGGGTCCTGAGTTCCATCATCTCATGGTTACTACAGCCAAGGTTGCCTCCAAACTTCACATCTTCAACCCATCCCTCATGGTTGTTAGTACAAGGTCCATCAAAGTGTGCCAGCTGAGTCCCCTCCCTGTCTCTTGCCCACCCCCAAACCACCCTGAAGAGGAGAGTGAGAAACACAAGGGCTTGACTCTGCAAGCATTGCTCAGCAATGACCAACCCCAGATTGTCATAAGTCTAATACAGCCTGTGTCAGAGATAGAATGTTATAATCTATGACTTAAATATCTTCATGAAGGACCTTTGCCTATCATAGCAAAACTGTATTACAAAAGCTGCAGAGAAGACCACCAAAACGCTGAATGGGGCCCTGAACTGCTCATTGGCCATTGATGAAGACAAGAATACATTCACAGAGAGATCAAGCTTAGCATCTTCAGGGTGGAGACAGCAGCCCCAGGGCTGTCAGCTGCCAGGCTCAGACAGACTGTCACACCAAAGGGTGGGGGGAAGAGAAGTTTTGGGTATGCAGTGAAAAAAGCCTCTGGTTTGAGGCAGTGAACACTCATCCTCTGCTGTGCAGAGAAGCTCAGCTGTGGGGCCCCTTCACCCCAAGAATAGCCATGTCCACATGAAGGACAACCACATGAGGGGTTGTCGTGGCCCATCAAAGGCCCCCCCTGAAAGGGTCCCCAGACCCTGCACAAGAGCAGTATAGCATTATGCAACAGATCCACAGTGTTGCAAGGGACAGTGCCCCTGGGTGTTCCCACCTGGCCCAAACCTATATTAATCCATGGGATTCTATACATTTCAGCATGGCTCAGTGGCAGGGGACCCTCAACACCAAGACCAGATGGAGGGGAGGAGCGAGATGCCATTGCCCAGAAGAGTGATATGTTTACACCTAACCCCTGTCACTCTCTCCCTGCTTCCCTACCCACCCACACATATTTTTCTTTTTCTTTTTTTACTTTCTTTCTCTTTGCCTCTGGTACTATTAAATAAAATATAACAATTTTTTGGCACCAACATCTAACCATGTTTGGTTTTAATCATGTTTTTTGGGTACATTTCGAACATTTCTGGGTCTGATCCACTATATTCACAGAGGCTTAGTCTCCATTGCTCTTCTCTGTTAAAAATGGTTCATAACAGCCTGACAAATGACTTGCACCAGCACAGCACAGAGATCTGCCACAGAGCATTAGGACTTCTGGACAGAAGACAGATGGGTAAGGAAAAGGCTGGTTGCAGCTTTGACATAAATAGAAAAGGGGAAGATCTTGGTGCCTGCCTGTTTTTATGTGACGCTCAGCAGTCACCCTGAGGGGGGTAGGCAAGGGGTCTCAGGCAAGAGATGCAGCAATTCTGCAAGTCTGACTTTGGGTACTGCTTGTAAACATGGATCTTCTTATGGCTCAGACCTCATCTGATACCAGCATTTTTTCGACATAGTACACTGCATAAAAGAAAAGTACCTATGGCTTCCCACAGTGACAAAAGTTCATTGGCTATTTTCCCTCCCAGTCTGTGGGGGGCTGCTTCTGGAGCAAGACATGGCTATGGTGTGACAGAGGCTGGACTGAGAACAAGGACTGCCTCTGTTGTATTCCAAAACCACTAGGAAACCACATTATGATGCCTTGAGGAGCTGGGTGTCCCCCATGTAAAAACAGTTTCTCTTTGAAGGCAAAATACAAACATTCATAACATTTAGTGTTTATACAGTTAAAGTGGAAAACATACTAAACTTATAATGCCTATGACTTAAGTCACATAAATAAAAGGGCTCCTGAAAACATATTGACTTATGTTTCCTTATATTGAAATACTGAGCAAAGTTCAAACCGCTAATGATCGGTGATGAAAGCTGTAAACAGTTCAGAGTCAAGTGAAATGGCACTTCTTTACATCCTATTGTGCAAAAAATTAACCTACACAGGATCATAATCTAATTTTTATCACCTGCATACTTTTCTGTGTCTAAAAAAACAGCAACAAAAACCCAAAGGAGAATCAAGACACCTCTTAGAACCTTCAAAATCACAGAGAAGATTCATTCACAGACAGATGTCATGTTGCTCCAGGTGAAAGCACCAAGAGCACAAGACAGACTTGACCCACTATGTCCCTAAGGGAGAATTACCTCACTTACCCATCAGCAGGGCACTCCACACCAGGGTTATGTTCTCTGGTGTGACAAGAGCTCTCTCTGAGGGCAATCCCAAAACTGAGAAAGACAGGTAATTGCAGATGCTCAAGGAGACTTTGGCATAAGAATGGCAATATACTGCTGAAAACACATTCTCCACAGAGTTGGCCTGTTGAGGTTCTGTTCAGTTAACAGCACTCACTGTTCAGGTAGAAGAGTTTGTTTGCTGCTCTTCAGTTTATTGGATTTGTTTGGAATTCAGCCCATTCACAATAATGCTGAGACAGCAAAGGGGTTTGAAATAGTTCCTGGAAATTTGCCTCTCCCTAAAATCTTGTTTTTATCATCCTGTAACCTTGGAATGACACACAAGAATCTGGACAGATTAATTTTTGCTTTACTGGCAGAATACTGCTTTAGAAGACATTATTCTTCTAAACAGAGTTTATGTAAGTGGCAGAGAGGCACCTGAACTCTGAGGGTGAAGTCTACTCCAGATTCAAATAAATCTGCACACATGAATTGAAGCCTCTTTCCCAAAAATGCCCACCCACTCTAGATGATGACTGTGGAAGGATCTACTTACATGGGAGATGAGGGTCTAAGTGCCTTTAACAGTTAATGGAGGTCTGGTCAACAGAGGCAATGGAGCACTGTGGTGGTGCATTCCCCTCTCTTTTCCAGGCTGCACTGTGATCTGAGAAATGCTCATTAGGCCTCAGCCTTGATGAACAGCACCTGGGCTCAGTTCCTCTTAAGCTTATCAGAAACACTGTCTGCTCCCAGAAACTGTTGCTCTCTGATTAGCTCCAGTTTTTTTTCATGAACAGCCTGGGGAAGCTCTTTTCCTTGCCTCAATGGCATAATATCCCTGCTCTCACACATTGAAAGAAAGTGTGCTGACCCCAAGTGTTGCCTTGCTCTTGCGTATTTTTCTAAGCCTTCTGATTGTTTTAGATTCTTAGAGTCAGATTTCCCACACGAGTTTCTGTAAACAGTGATTGTTTACATTCCTCTATAGAGGAAGCAAGACATAATAGACTTTTGGTTTGACCAGTGGGGTCAGAGAGGTGGCAACCTTTCTTTGCCAATCACTGAACATTTTGCAATGGCATATAAGTCAGAATCTCACAATGAACTTCCTCTTTTCCTGCCCTTCTTTGAGGAAAGCTGTCGTGTATGTGTTTTTCATTTCTTGTCAAATAGTGACACCAGAGTTTGGCAAGGATGAAACAACTTCTGACTAAAGCCTGTCAGAGTCCAGAACACTCCTCTGACTGTCCTGGGTGGTTTCAGACCGGTCAGGGGGCTGAGAGACCTTGGCAAGGAGTCAAAAACTCCTGTGCTTTTGATTCTAACCCTCGGGAGAAACTGCCATTTCTGTGTGAGGATTTACAGACCACGAGAGTTTAAGTAGAATGATAGTTAATTGGTCACAGGGTGAAAAATAGATTTATGGGGTTTTTAAACAGAAGAAGACAAGATGGAGGTTTCATGTGGCTTTCAGATTTCTTCCTTCTTCTTCATCTGCTCCATTTTCTGCCGTGATGGTGGCACCTTTGGTTGGTTTAGAGTAGAGGCTGACTTTTTAACATGGATGACAGGTATTTGGAACTTTCTGTAAACCATGTGGACGTAATTTTTAGTATAAAAATGCCCGTCACCTTAGGGGCAGTGATTTTTGCCATGAACTGACCTGCTGCACAGACCTCTGTGAGTCAGGGAAAGAATGTTATGGGTAAGAAAGAATAAACAACCTTGAAAAACAGAAGAGACATCTCTCGACCTTTTCTTCAATCTCAGGGCTGGGGAATAGAGACTTTTTGCATCTCAGGAATCACCAAAACACACAGAAACCCGAGAATAGCCCACTCTCTTGCAGCCCTATAAACAGTGGCCCAAAATAAGTCCTTTGAGCTCTCTGGACTGCAGTGGGCTGTCACCAGTGACCTCCCTCTGAGTGGGACCTCTCAGAGCAGTGAACTCTGGGGTTTGCTGTACTTGGAGGATCACTGAATGACAGCAAATCCTGGGCCAAAACCCTCACTGCTCAAGGCTCAACCCTTCACCCACTGAGAAGATGCAAAAGCATCCAAAGGGGGTATTTCACTGCCTTCAAGGGGAATTTTTCACAGGTACCTTGCACTGACCTTTATGTCTGTGTGCATATACGTGTGCATATGCTGCAGCAAATCTGGGAGAAATGCTGCTCTCTTAGATGTTTAAGTACCTTAGATATCTAAGTANAGAAATGCTGCTCTCTTAGATGTTTAAGTACCTTAGATATCTAAGTAAGTGCAGCCTGTATGTTTAAGTTATAAGCTAAGTTAAATGTTCTTAAGTTATTCCTTTATTAAATTCTTACAGTTAAGATACAAGTTAAGTTTAAGTACTATTGAGTGCTATTAAGCTTTGAGGTCATATTCCTTTCTATCGTTGCCTTTTCTGTCCTTTGTCACATTGAACTAAACATGCACACACACACATGCAAGCATACATAGTTGTCAGGTAATTTCTGTTTTGACTGACTGGATTTTTTCCCTTTTGTTCCTTGCTGAGTCTTAACTGTCCTGTAAGTAGTACAGAGAACCTTGACAACAAGCTTCATTGTGCTGTTGCTTAATATTAAATATGATTTTTATTCATACCCTTGCCAGTGTTTTTTTAAGTTATCTTAAACACTCATTCATATCAAGCACTGAAGAGAGCTGGCTGTTGGACCAGAGCCACTGCAGTACTGCAGGGACCTCCTGTGGTCAGTGGAAACAAGGAACTGCACCCAGCCCTGGAGATGGGGCACGATGGGCAGAGGGCTTCCTGCTGCACTTGGCCCTGTCCAGCTGCACAGCACAGGGGTGTCAGCCTTGGGAAGTGCACACAGGCAGGAGGCACCATCACTGAGAAATGGCTCTGGGACTGGGAGCTCCCCACTGAAAAGAATGGAGAAGCTTGATGCAAGCAAAACCCACTTCTTTGTCTCGCCCTTTCACAGAAATGCCCCAAATACAAATATACAGCTCACAGCTCATTGCAGTGACAAAAAGAAGTGATACTCCCACTGCTTTCAGCTTTGCTGCATGTGGCATGAACACTGTAAAAACTGCAGGGGGAAGTAAAATTTTCAAGAGACAAATGTAGGTGATGCTGCAGTTAGTGGCAGTAGTCAAAATTTTCATGTTTCTTCTCTGTTCCATGAAAGCAATTTTATTATTGGAGCTTGTGGTGTTTTGTCTGGGACAGAGTTAATTTCTTCACAGTAGCTGGTATGGGGCTATGTTTTGGATTTGTGCTGGAAACTGTTGATAAGTGAGGGATGTTTTAGCTATAACTGAGCAGTGCTTACACAGCGCCAAGTCCTTTTCTGCTTCTCACCCCACCAGGGAGGAGGCTGGGGGTACACAAGGAATTGGGAGGGGAGACAGCCAGGACAGACAACAATAGGATGGTTGTCCATGGGATATCCCAGATCATATGGTGTCATGTTCAGTATACAAAGCTGGGGGAAGAAGAAGGATAGAAGGAAAGGGTGATAGTGTTTGTCTTCCCAAGTCACCGTTACACATGTCAGAGAGCCCTGCGGTCCTGGAGACAGCTGAACACCTGCCTGCAATGGGAAGTAATGAATTCATTCCTTATTTTGCTTTCCTTGTGCATGCAGGTTTTGCCTTTTCTTGTTAAACTGTCTTTATCTCTACTCACAAGTTTTCTGACTTTTACCCTTCTAATTCACTCCCTCATCCCCTGGGGAGTGAGTGAGTGGCTGCATGTGGCTTAGTTGCCAGCTGGGATTATATCATGACAGACGTTCTGCACCTGACCTTTCTCTTTATTTGACAAATGTAGTAATGGAATTTAAGTTCAGAAAAATACCTGGTTTATTCAGCTTTTGTATTTTTGCCCCTGTGTCACCTGAGTAGTCCAGACCTGGCAATGAAAGAGCCTTTGACAGTTCCAGGTTCAGAATTTCTCAGCAGCAGAAATATTCACACAAGGCCATGGATTTCATGTGATCATATGGTTACTGTGGAACAGGCACTGGGACACTCAGAGAAATGATTCAAGTAAAGAGCAAATGATACACAGAGGGGCTGCCAGTCTGTTGGAGATCAAACAGGTTTGTGATATCCAGTGTTTGCGTGCCAAGTGTCTACATACCACTTAACCTCTCTTTGAGGATGTTTCTACAAACACTTGGGATTTTATCCTATCTTTGTGCTTACCTAAAAACAAGGCAGTGTCAAGTTTTTTGTGCATTGCTAAGTGGCCTCCTCTGAAGAAGCAGCAACCCTAGGCAGTGTTGAATCCACTTCTGTAGGTTTAAATTCAATACTATTTTTTCCTTGGTTTCTAGTAGTGTATTCAAGCTGTGAAGCACAACTGGGATATCTAAAAGATAAGGACAAACATTTCTTCTTTTGCATGCTTGTTCTGGTTTCAGCTGAGGTAGTTAATTTTCTTCTTATTAGCTAGTACAGTACTGTTTTGGGTGTAGTATGAGAACAAAGTTGAAAACAAACTGATGTTTTCTTTGTTGCTTCTAGTTCTTACTCTAAATCAATGACTTTTCAATTTTCCATGTTCTGTCAGCAAGCAGGTGCCCAAGAAGCTGGAAGGAAGCATGGCCAGAAGAACTGATCTGAAATAATCAAAGTATTCCATACCCTAGAATATCATGCTCCATATATAAACTGGAAGGATTGGCCTGGAATGCTGCTTGGGGCTAGGATGGGTCAGTGGGTAGTGAGGAATTGTATTAAGTGTGACTTGGGTTTTTTGAGTTTTATTCCTTTCTCTCTCTCCCCTTTACATTACTATTGTTAATAATTAAATTATATTTTATTAGTATTACTATAACTATTGCTATTACTTTATTTTAATTACTAAACTGTTCTTATCTCTACCCACGAGTTTTAATTTTTTCTGCCTCTTATCCTTATCCCACCAGGTGAGGGAGGGAGGGGAGGGATTTAGCAAGTGTCTACCTGGTAGTTTGTGGCCAGCTGGAGTTAAACCATGACAGTGCTAAAACCAAATGTTTCTGAAAAGCTCCAGAAAACCTGACATTTCTGTGGTAGGAAACTTGGCAAGTCCAGAGAGAGCAATTGATTTCTTGATTTCATCTGCTCAGGTCTGTTTTATATTTTGAGAAAAGAAAAAAATTCCAGGCTACCTCTATTGGGAGGAGCAGTCTGTATTTTCATAAGCCATTTTAGGCTTTGTTTCCCATAAACCTATGCCCCCTCAGCTCCATATTTTCCCAAATTCACCAGCTTCTTCTTGCTTGCATAAAGATGCTGAAAACAGGAAGTTTCATTTCTTCAGAACTCTGTTGTGCGTACATTCAAGGACCACAAATACTGAATGATCTCTTCACTGTTGTGATGTAAACTTCCTTTGAAGAAAATTTAATTAATCCTAGTTGATTTTTAACCAAATCAGTCTTCAGAGTAAGCACTTTTGAAGGCTGCTCAACTGATCAGTGGTCAACTTGGTAAATACAATAAATGGAGTCTCGTTTGAAACTGAGCTGGGTTTGCAGCCAGAGTATGGGCTGTTCTGATTTGCCACACTGGTATTTATAGCATATAATCTATGACATGCAGCCATAATATTCATTCATCAATGTCAACAAGAATTATCAAAAGTGTTCCTGCCATGTTAAATCTAGTGTTCAATAACTCTAGTGTTTCCACATATTTTAGTTCCTTCTCTATACCTGAAGGGATACATGTCTCAAGTTGTAACAAGCAGTACTCTCTCACCCTGGAACTACTGCCTTTATGACCCCCAAAATACTTGAATCTGTATCTTCTGACCCCATGTCACAAATTTAAAATATCTTTCTGCTAACTGAGAGGAATATATGACTTCTTACAGTATCTTCAGAGAACCCTGTGAATTGTTGTATATTTATTTCTGATTTAAAGACTAGCTAATGAAGAGCTCATAATTACCTCAGATATTCCCTTCTGAAAAACATAAAAAGATTCTGGTGTTTGAAGACCTGGGCTGTTTTATTGTGCTGCTGCAAAAAGATCCATTGTTGCTAATCACAGACCATCTCTGGTGTTTTTAAACCTTAGGAGCTGTCTCTGAAAGTTTACACTCACAGTGTTAGCTGTAAGTAAATACCTTTACACTTCAGCTGGTCTAAACAGTTTCATAAAGAGCTTATATTTGCTGTAATGCAACTCGAGGCAGCAAACTTTAAACAGATTTTTGTCTGAATAACATTTAAGGCAATTTGAGTCCTTATTCAATGAAATTATTTGGAACAAGAATTTTTAGCAAAAGAATATTTCACATACACATAATTCCTATCTTGAAAACTTTTCTCAAACATATTGTCCTGAAAGCAATGTGGTGCTGCTTAGAGGATGGTTTCTTGATTTGGAAAAATATTGCAGCATCAGCAAGTAAGTTACATGTGGGGATTTAAGCAGTTTCCAAAGAGGCAGATACATTCTGCTGAGTTTGCTCAGTGCCATCCTGACCACAAATTGGATAGCCACATCTAACCACAGAAACCACCACAGGTGGTAAAGTTGCAGGTAATGTTGCCCTGTGCCCATCTGCCCTTGTAACAAAGGGCTTTATCAAAAAGCTGAGAGGGTGAAGAACTGTTAATCCAGAAATTACAGTAAAAGTAGGCAAGGAAACATGCAAACTGTTCAGGTAATTACATGGCAGATAAAATCCAGCCATCACCGCTGTTTCCCATGTCACTTCCAGGATGTAAAGCCAAGAAGATTTACAAGACAAAACAAGGGTTAAACTCCTGGAAACCTAAAGAATGTATGTCTGTATGCTTACTGGGGCAGGCTTCCACAGCTCATGAAAAACAATGTTATTTCCTTCATAGAGAACAGTATTAGAGTCTCCATGCTAAAAATCTGATTCAAAGTTTCATGTTGCAATAACATACCTACTCAACAGAAGGCAGACAGCTCACACCATGCACATTTTCTGATGTGTACACAATGTTTTGATATTAAATCTTTCCAATAGTATTTCCATCATATTAGTTTTGTCTGTTCCCAGAAATTATCAGTTCCATCACCTAGTGACTTTATTACTTAAAAAAGCAAAATAGCCAACTTTTTTCTCTTCGGTTCACCTGTGGAAGTAAAGGTACATTATGTCAATATGAAGCATTGCGTTCTCTGAATTTCTTAATGGTTTGGCAATAAATGGTATCATGACAAGAAATTGCATTTCTACACAGAAGCCTATCCTTCCTGTTCGGAGTATTGAAAAGAAATCTGAATGAATCTTCTCCATCATCTGAATGAAATCTTCCTTTACTCTTAATGACAGGTGTGTGTCTTTCTGTGCCACTACTGTGGCTCAAGTGGTTCCATCAGCTGTCATCCGTGTCACAAGCAGGGACAAGGCTACTCCTCTGCTGGGGCTGATACATCTAGACTGGAGTAACACCATAGTGAATTTTGTCTGACATTTTCCATACTTTGCCTCCTGTCCAGTTGCACAGGCCAGAAGGCTACCAATTTTCCATCTATGCTTATGCAGGTTGAATTTCTGTGATTATTCAACAAAATCAGTTTGGCTTTCTCCAAGAGAGCACTAAGTGAGCCAACTGCCCTGGCTTCCTCCTGCTGCCAGTGATAAAGTAAGTATTTTAGAGAGGGGTCATTAAGCCTCATTCAAATCTTTTGAATGTTTTTTTGTGGAGAAGATTTCTTTTTTCTTTGTGTATGTGTTCATACACATAGTATCTGGAGTGTCTGTGACTAACTTTGCATCAAAGATGTCACTCTGCTAAATCCATCCATGAAAATAATAGGAGAATGAGTCAGCTTCTTTCTTGCTGGGTCACATGCTATTGTCCAAGTAGTCAAAACTAACACTGCAGCTGAAACAAGCATCCTGTCTGCTCTGTGAGGTGTGTCAGCTATTCTCAAAGTACTCTTCTCACCCTTGACTAATCTAGAAAGATTAGACCTGAAAAAACTAACTGAAGGGGTTCCTTGCATGAAGTGATAGACAAGATTTTCATCTCCTCATTAATTTCAGGTAGTATATAAAGTCACAGGTAATGACAGCATACATGGAAATTGTATTCTGGGTTTTACTGATGCATGGGATTTACTTTTAAGTTTGCAATACAAAATGCTTTCTTAAAAGTACAAAAATTATGTCCTACAGTTAGATGTCAAGCTGAATATGATGGTCTGATTTTTAAGAAAAATACTTTTAAAAATACTCTGGAATTTGTAGAGTTGTCTTACATAAATATAATTAAATTTGTCTCTCTGGGCACTTCTTTCAAAAGGGGGTTGGTTTTCCCTTAGAGCATTAAGGATGGTCAAAAGGGACGTAAAGGGGGAAGTCAGAGATCAGTCACAGGCTTCTGAATTGATTGGGGTTTTTTTTCACAAGGCTCTATTTAATGTGGTAGTGTCACATTACACAAGATTTGAACTGATGGAGATGATCAAATTCATCTGCCAATGGATTTCACAGAAACACAGCATCTTGGGAGAGATTTCCAGAAGCTATCTGGACTAACTCCCTGCTCAAGCCAGAACACACAGGACCTGTTGCCAGGACCATGTTAAAAGGGCTTTTGAATACCTCAAAGAATGGAGACTCCATAACATTCCCAGGCAACCTGTGCCAATGATTGGTCATCCTCACAATAAAAAAGCATTTTCTGGTGTTCAGAGGGAACCTCTCACGTTTCAGTCTGTGCCTGTTACCTCTGGTTTTGTCACTGGACACCAGTGAAGCCTGGCTCTGCCCCCTTTGCACCCTCCCTTCATGTATTTACATACACTTACAAGATTGCCCTGTGCCACCTTCTCTCCTGAACAATCAATCCCAGCTGCTTCAGATTTCCTCATATGTGAGGTGCTCCAGCCCCTTCATCATCCAAATAGTCTCACGTGTCTGAGTAATTTTGCTGTAGCTTTCCAAGGATACTGCAAAATGTATGTCTTGTTTTGTTATTAATGTCACAATTTCTTATAACTGGCTCTGAGGTCACAGGGGAAAACACTTAGTAGCAGAGTCAGTATTACATTCCACCAGCACCATAAGAACAGCCTGTTGAAGAAGACGTCCTAATCTGTTGACTACATTAAGTAAAATATTTCCATGAATCCATTTAGGGTACAGCATGTTTACTTTACCGTGATAATCAATGTTTGATGCACTTGTAAGGTACAACAGAAAGAAGCCATTATCACTAACATTCCCACTATCAATTGAATGCCTACTTCTCTGGAATGTTATTTGAAGAAGAGAACACAAGCTGGCTTCATGAGATCCCAGGGTTTGGCTGCCTGGGCCTGGGGCCAAGGCAGTTCAGCTGGGACCATGGGGAAGAGGCTCCCCAAGGCACAGTGGGGAGGCCATGGCCACAGCCAGCCCTGGCCTTGGGCCCTGGCAGAGCTCAGGCCACTGCCCTGTCGTAGTCCTGCCACAGGCTGGTTGTGGCCCCTGATCCAGGTGCAGAACACGCCTCCGGGCCAACATGGATACTATCAGGTGTTTTATGATCCAGGTGAAACCAGAAACAGACATTGGTTTACTTGCAGGGTAATGCATTTATTAGTTCAGCCTGCAAGGCCCTGTTATGCAATAGGAGGATGTTTTGATAAAGTGCCTAAGCAAAAAGTCCATCCACGAGCACATTTTCCAAAGAAACGTTAGGGCTTTGTGCCATTAATTCTGTATTTATGTTGCTTTTGTTTAGAACATATCTGACTAATTGCATTTATGGTTGTACTCAGAGAAGGGGAGCCAGGTGTTTTAGCAGTTTGTCCAAATGTTATATCACTTCAGGCTGTGCCTGGAAAAATTAATAGTTTTTCAAGTATTGTCCCAGAGTCGCATTTATCTGATTACTGAATACGCATCCTGTTAATGGGATCCTTCCTCTGATAACAGTATTGAGAGTTTGGAGACTGAGGGCACAGAATCGTTAAAAATCCCACTATGTAGTTAATGATCTGAGATTAATTGCAAGCACCAAAGAACATTGTCACTAAAAGCCTTCTGTTAAACACAGATACAGAATTTTTTTTCACAAGTAATTTATCTAAGTACAATTCAGGTTTTGAGAAGAACAACATTTTTTCAGGAAGAAGTGACAGTACAGGTCTCTGAAATCATGTTTGACAGCATCTGATGAAGAAAAAAAACCTTTTAAACCTATTTAAACTAAACTGGCTGAATGCCAGATCCCAGACGGTGACAATCCGTGGCACAGGATCTAGTTGGAGGCCTGTCTCTAGTGGGGTCCCCTGGACCCAGTATTGTTTAGTTTATTCATCAAGGCTTGGATGAAGGGGCAGAGGTCTCCTCAGCAAGTTCACTGTCAACACAAAGCTGAGAGGAGTGGCCAATACCCCAGAGGGCTGTGCAGCCCTTCAGAGGGACCTTGACATATTGGAGAGATGGACAGAGAGGAACTGTCTGAAATTCAACTAGGGCAAGTGCAGGGTCCTGCACCAGGGAAGAATAACCCCAGATTGGGGGCAAACTGCTGGAAAGCAGCTCTGTGGAGCTGGGGGTCCTGGAGGACAAGATGTTTGTTGTCCATGAGCGAGCAGGGTGTCCTGGAGTCCCATGGTACCCTGGACTGTATTAGGAAAAGCATTGCCAACTGCAGACATCTGTTTATCCATTCCATTTATGATGTTTGGTAGTACAGAACAGGACTCAGGACTTTGCTCTTACAATACTGCAGGTTGTTTCTATGTTTTTGCAGTCCATTCTGTTGCTTATGGATATCTTTGCCTTCTCCTCCAGCTGGTAGCTGCCTTCAGATATCAAACGTATCTCTGAGTTATTGTGTCATCTATGTGGATTTTCCAGGGTATTTTTCTGGTTATATGTTCTATGTATTTATCAGACCCAAATGAAAGAGTAGTCAGTGCTCTGTCATTGCTGCCTTACCCTGTGTTACAAACTGCTAATTCTAATTGCCCTGGCTGTACCTGCAAATCCCTTTGCCAGAACATTTTTTGAGATTAGATTTCTCACTGTGTTTCTGGAGGCTGCCAATGATCTTGGTTTTGTTCAAATATTCTGACCTTTGGGAAATTTATGGCAGATTCACAGAAGCAGTCAAAAGCAAAACATATAGAAGAATTAAGAGAGATATTTCACAGTACTGACAGTTCAGTGATTGCTTTGGTGAGAAAAAACCAAAAAGCTGCAGCCAGACAAAGTTGGTGCTTTAGTCTTTCAGAATCAGGCTTGTCTGTATAAAAGCTAAAATCAATAGGTTCAGTCACAACTGTGCAACGTGATCTGTGAGAGATTATCATACCCCTAACATCTGTCTAACGTACCTTTATCTACTCTTGCTGTGCAAAGCAGCCCTGTTAGATTACTGCTTTGACCTTGACATCAGTGCTGCAAGGTTCTTTTATTTTGCAAAGGGTAGAGCACAGAAAACAAGTACAATGAATATGTGTTTCTCTGCTTTGTAATTTGCCTAGCTGCTGGTCAGTGATGCCAAACCAGAACCACTCTGGATTTGAAATCCTCCCCGTGCCTTTCTGCATACGTATATATGTATGTGTATGTGTATATGTATATATACATGTACACGTACATGTATATGTGTATGTATATGTATACAGTTAACTGCTTCTCACTTCATTACTGTATTTGCCTCCAAAACGTTTGGGCAAGGTCACAATGCTCTCTGCTCATACAGAACCATAAGCTCAGAAT
Source organism: Certhia americana (assembly GCA_018697195.1). Lineage (NCBI taxonomy): Eukaryota > Metazoa > Chordata > Aves > Passeriformes > Certhiidae > Certhia > Certhia americana. The sequence continues at coordinate 15,712,352 of CM031858.1, forward strand.
TACTCAGGAGTAAAGGAACATGAACAAAGAAGGGTTAAGAATGCCCATCATGGATTTTCCACAGAGATAAGGTGGCTGACTAGCCTGATTACCTTGAAGAATGAAAACACTGAGGAGAGAGAGCTTTTGTGCTCCTTGATTCCATAAAGACTTTCAGCAGTGTCCCAGCATATCTTTGTGGCCAAAGTGATGCTGGATAGATGAAAAAGATGACAGCAAACTGGGTGGAGTATTCACTGAAGTGCCTGGCCTGAAGGGTGATATCAGTTGTGCCAAGTCCATCTGGCAGTGAGGCAGTAGCAGCACCCTGCAGGCTCTTTATTAACAGCCTAGCCAACATCAAGTTAGGTAAGAGCATTTGGCGCATTGAAAGGGAGGGCCACTATCCAGAGGGACAAACAGCTTTACAGAATCTTCATTATTTCCAACCATGGTGAATTCAGGGCCTTGCACCTGGGATGGCTTAGCCCTCCTGTACCTGTTCCACACGAGAGGTGAGGCACCACAGCAGTACAGTCCAGGGAATGACTGGCTGCAGAGCAGCCTGGATGAAAAGTACAGGGGGGTCCTGATGGGCAGAGAACTGAACACGAGTTCATTGTGCATGCTGGCAGCAATGAAAGCCAACAGCCAGCTGGGCAGGGAGCTCTGCACCACACTGGTGTGAAAACATGCACCACCAGTACACCACACTTGACTCATTCCACCCCATCTAGATCCCTGGTCCTGCTCTGGGCCCTCCACTATAAGATAGAGATAAGCCTGAGTACTTTAGCATAAGACCACCAAGATCTTTGGAGCTGCACCAGTACCAGAGCTAAGAGAGACTAAGGGAACGTTTCAGCCTGGAGATCAGATTATTTCAGGGGACCTCATAGACCATGGATGTTCTACACACTAGAAAACACTACCAGATATTCAAGGGACAACTCATCACAATTAGGGAGAAAAGGAAGAAATAATATATTAAAATATTACAATAAAATAAAACAATTCCCTATTCCCATATTAAGAGACTACAAACAAAATTTCCTTCAGTATTTTTGGGGAAAAGTCTGGTTTTTCTCACTGGAACAAAAGCAGGACAGGTATTAGGGTTACAAAAATTTAAAGTAAAAGAGCAGATAAGGGACAAAAAAAATCAAGTAAGATAAAAATAAAATAGTTTTTTTTTTACATTTTACTACTCTTGTTTATTTGGCTTACATAAAAATTGGTTAATTCATAATGAAAAACATTTGTTTTATGGTATGCTTCACAATTGGTTACAACTAGTAAATTGTTAATATTTTTGAAGACATATGCAAAACACTAGGTTTTAAAATTTACATCAGCCTTTCAAAAAGACATCTGTATTTAAAAATATTCAGTAATATCAAAAAAATTATATAATAGCAATTGCAAAAATGCTGATAAGCTTATGCAGCTTTATGTGTATATTTAGAGGTGTAAATATACAAGCATCATCAAAACTTCAGTACAGTAAAAAAATGCAATGTGCAATAAAATGTATAGGAATTTACCTACTTAGTTGCAGTTAAAACTATTGAGAATTAAGTTACAAGACATTGAAACTAAAAGTCAAATTACTGAATGAAATTAAAACAGCAGAATAATGGCAGAAGAACCTGACGAATGGTTCTGGGTGAATGCAGAAGAGTACATTCAGAATCACCAGATGTTCTACCCTTTCTGCAATGNAGAAGAGTACATTCAGAATCACCAGATGTTCTACCCTTTCTGCAATGACAGACATGCTCTTTGATGTTGCAAAAGGTCTGAGTATTTTCAAAGTTACACCATTCTTGATTGGGAAGATTCCTATAACCTGCTCCCATTTGCTGCACTTTCAACCGCAGCATTCTTCTTTTCAGCTGTTCCATTTGCATGGCCTGTTTCTTCTAAAACGCCCACTAAACTTGACAGAATTGTGTGAGGATCAAGCAGTTTCACAAGGGGTATGTCCACTTTTCTCTCTTTAAAGACACGGTTCTGAATTGTCATAGCTAACATAGAGTCTATGCCCAAAGACGAAAGTGGTGTATTCATGGTTAGCTCATCTGCGTTCACTCCTGTGAGGTCACTCACCAGTGAGGTGATGTAGTCTTCAGATTTGAGAAAGGCAGTCTCTGAGACTTCAGTTTCCTCAGACGTTTCAATTTTGGTTTTTAAATCTTCAGACATCAGTGATACGAAGCGACTTTTGAGAGAACTAATCTGATTAAAAACGTGATGATGCAAAGTTTGAAAGTTCAATTTGACAACAGCTTGCTGTGGGTTGTTTATAACTAAGGTCTTCCTGAGATAGTCATGAATTTCATGCACTTGCAGAATATCTATGCCCTTGGATTCCAGAATGCTCTGAATGTGGTTTTGATTGAGCAGAATGCCAAGGTTCAAAGCACCCCAGTTAATGACCTGGCCTGAAAGGCCACAGTTCCTCCTGTAGAGGCAGAAGACATCCAGGAAAGAGTTTGCAGCTGCATAGTTTGTCTGGGTGGCATTGCCCAGAAAGGAAGTAACAGAGGAGTAGCACACAAAGTAGTCAAGCTCCTGGCCTCTGGTAGCCCTGTGAAGATTTAGGGTCCCTGCTACTTTTGGGCTCAGCACTTTGTGAAAGTCAGACAGCTTCAGGACTTCAAGGTGGCCATCGTGTAAAGCAACAGCACTTTGGAATACCCCTTTGATTGGACTGCCCACAAAGGTGTTGGCAATGGACTGGAAAGCTTTCTCAACATCACTGGTCGAAACCACATCACACTGCACAGTCACTACTTTGCTCCCTTTGTACTGCTGCTGCAAAGCCCTTAACTCTTCTTGCTTCTCAGTGCTGGGAGTTCTCCTGGAGAGTATTGCAATACACCCTCCTCCATTCTCGGCTATGAATTTCACCGTTTCAAAGCCAAGGCCAGTCAGCCCTCCAGCTACTACATAAACAGCATTCTGCTTAAACAGCTGCTTCGGGGGCTCATACACTGGGATGTCTGAAAGCATGCTGATGTCCTTCTGCCTTCTCAGGACAGCAAGGGGGACTGAAATGCAGGTGAAATAGGACGTCACAGAGCTTAGCCCTTCAAAGTTCTCAGGGTGCTGAAAAACAGAACCTGAGAGACGTCTAAACTGCTTCATATCCATGGAACTGATCCAGGCATGTACGGTCTTCTGCAATTCCTTTAGAGGGGCTTTCCGGAAAAGACTGGCAATGGTGAGGATATGAAAGCTGATGTTCTCATGATCAATTTCATTGACATTCTGGATAAATTCAGACTGTTGATTGCCACACACGATCACCACGTCTTTAAGCAAGTGCATGTGAGCCAGATCCTCCTGAGACAGTCTGTTGATTGGAGGAAGAATGACAAGGGCACTGCATGGCTTGATATACTGAAACATGTCAGAAGTAGGCTTTGCAAGGACTGTTCTCCAACCCATCTCTTCTGCTGATGCCAAAAGAACGTGGCAGAAAACCGATGATGGCTCTGTAGTAATAATACCCAATGCTCTGCCATGTTTCCCCTTGGGTAACCTCTGAGTGAAGATTTCCCATGCAATGATGAAGTATGACACACAAGGAACATTCTGGAGGAATGGGAATTTCCTTGCATTGAAACAAACTGTTCCTGGAATCTGAACTCTGGATGATGCAGCAGTGGGATAACATGAAACCACATGATCTCCCACTTTCACTTTTTTCACATCAATGCCTGTTGCAACGACTGTGCCACTGAAATCAAGAGCCAGAAGCCTGTGTTTGTCTCCTGCCTGTGAGTTCCAATACAGTGTATTACCAAAATTGCAGCTAGAAACACTGATGGGAAAATAATCTTCTGAGTGCAGACAAATTTTATCCACTTGAATTTCAACACTCTGTTTATCAAGCTGAGTAGCAGCGCCGGTGGATAATTCCCCAGACAAGTCTTTTGCTGCGTATGGATCAGAAGTGTACAAAGTGAATGACTGTGATTCCTGGAGAGATCTTACAGGTTGGATGTAATCTGCATCTACAAAAGGTGTGCGTCTGATTTCGCACACATAAATTCTTCCCTGGCTGATGCAGACTTCTGGATAATTCCCACCTTTGTATTTGACAAGAACATCTGCTAACACTGAGATGTCCAGGGAAGTGGAAGAGCTGAGGTCTATCAACTGAAATGTGATTTCTGGAACTTCAACAATGCAAGTTCTGGTCATGCCATACAATGCATATCCACAGTTAATGTGGTCCACATATCTCTCTGTGGTTCTGTAGGTGATCACTCTGACCGAGCAGCGGGATGTCTTCTCTCTTAGGGCCACCACTACCTGGCGATAGGCTTCGCAGCACTTTGCCAACTGATCGACTGCTTTCCCTGGGAAATCTTCATGTACCTTTTGAATTCCCCACAGGAAGAGGATTTCATCGTAATCCTTAACCTCTGCTCTCATTTTATTCTGTGTATCGCCTTCCATGAGGCATTCCCAGCTTTCATACGTAACATATCTCGAAGCGGGATGCAAGTAGTTTTTGAGCTGCTCAGCTACCCCAAATTTGTCTGCAAACACAAGGACTCTGGGCTTAAACCCCAGATGTCCAATTGTCTGTGAAAGAGAGACTTCTTTCCACTTGTTTTCAAAGAGGAACTCATTGTCTCTGGAAGACACTTCCTTCATGAAAGTGATGGCAACGCGCTTGAGCTCAGCCAAAACAGAGCCGTGTTTGTCCACAAAGCATCCACAGACCTCGAGGCAGTTCCCAGTGGATTTGCTCATTCTCATGTATATCATCATTTCCTCCTCCAGCGGGCGCAGCACCACCAGGCTGCCTATCCCTGAAGGAAAGCCTGCCCTGGACTGGAGTGTCCTGGAGGTCAAGACAGCGGTCATCTGCAGGAAACAGTCGAGCAGCACTGGGTGGATACAGTAGCTGTACATGTCCCTGACGGTCTCCTCATTCACCTTTATGCTTGTTATAGCTTCCTTTAGTTCCTGGCAATAATGAACATCACTGAGCTGCCTGAATACGGAGCCATACTGAAAGCCAACCTGAGACAGAGCTTCATAGATCTCCTCTCTGCTAATCACTGACGTGCATCTTCGGTAGATGGCTTGGAAGGAGATGCTGCTTTCTTCCACCACACCTTCAAGCCCCTTTGCCACTTGGCCAGCAGCATAAACTGCATTGGAGGAAGAGAGAACCTCAAAGGCTGTCACGGCTTTTTGCGGACTCAGCTTGATATTCAGCACTTGGGAATTCTGCGTAAGAACGCACGGCGCAGAAAAACTGATACTCAGCTGGCAGGTGCTCAGAGGCACTTTAGGTCTTGAGCTGCTCATCACAGAGGCCAGACCAAGCTCCACATAGAAAGCACCAGGGACTAAGGCCACCCCATTGTTCTTGTGCTCATACAAGTACCGTGTCGTGTCCTGGGACACCAGGCAGCCAAACTCCTCACTGTCACTGTTTATGCCATAAATCAAACCATGACTGGCACTGACACCTCCTTGGTTTGCTTGCTGATGGATATCCAGGATGCCCATGAGTTTTTGACGATCAAATTGATATCGTGGAATGGCCACAGGAGCACTTTGATACCCGCTATAAAAGTGCTGCCAGTTGGGATTAAATCCCAGTTCAAACAGATTTCCTACCAGGGTGAAGAGCGTCTGATATTCTGCATCTGTTTGCAAAGAGGAAAACACTTTTGTGCCTTTTCCTAGAGTTTCTTTTATGCTTCGCTGCAATGCTCGGTGGGGACTTATTTCCACAAACACCACGTTTTCCCTGCCTCTGGCTGCACTTTGGATGGCTTGTGTGAAAGCAACAGGCTCACGAGTATGTCGTGCCCAGAATTTGCCCTGAACAAAGTCATTTTCAGATGCAGCCACTCCAGTCAGGGTTGAAATCACTTCCATTTCCCCCTTCTGCTTTTCTAAAGGCTCTATCTGCTCCTCCAGCTCCCCAAGAATCATATCCATGCTGGGGCTGTGGTATGCAGCTGGAACATTTAAAACATGAAGAAAGATGTTTCTCTGTCTGAAAGCTTCAGCTAACTCTCTCTGGACAGCTTCCACAGCATCTACACTGCCAGACAAGGTGCAGGAGACAGGGCTGTTGAAAGCAGCAATGCACACCTTTCCCGAGTAGGGATGCAGGCGTTCAGCAATCTCTTCAACAGGGATGTTTCCAACCACCAGCATCCTGCCGCTGGCAGTCTTTGCCTGCAGCCTGCTCCGATGATAAATCACTTTCACTGCATCTGCCAGGGAAAGGTACCCAGCAATATGTGCAGCAGCAATTTCCCCCACCGAGTGGCCAACAACAGCAACGGGATTAATACCCCAGTGCTTCAGGAGGGAAGCTACAGCAACCTGCAGGGCAAACAGCAAGGGCTGCGAAAGCTCTGGATTCAACAAGTCCTTTGGGCTACGATTTCTTGTTGGCAGGAGGCTGATGGCCATGTGCTGCTGGAAAAGCTCTTCTATTTCCTTACACTTGTCTCTGAACAGCGGCTCTGAGCTCAGCAGTGCCTCACTGAACTCCTTCAGCGTTACGCCGTTCCCACAGAACACAAACACCAGCTGTGGTTCCCCTTTGGACATGGCAGGGTGTGTGCTCGCTGCCGACTTAAGCTCTTGCTGCAAGTGTTGCAGGGAGTTTGTGACAAACGCCTTTCGGTACCTGTAGCTGGCATGGCTTCTTCTGCAGGCAGAGGTATAGGCCAGGCTTGGGAGAGTTACGGAATTCCTTGTGCTCAGCTGCTCAGCTGTATCAGCCATTGTCATCTGAAGGGACTTAGGGGATGCTGCTGACAGCAGAACTAATTCCAGGGGCTTCTTAAAGGCAGGAAGAGGCTCTGGCTGCTTCACCTGCCTGACTACAGCATGAGCATTGGTTCCTCCAAATCCAAAGCAGTTGATGCCGGCTACTCTTCCATACTCACTGGATTCTTCCCAGGGCTCCACAGACGTGACAACGGCAAGGTTTAATTTTTCTGTATCGATGCTGCTCGTCTCCTTCGAGTAATGCAAGGATGGAACAAACTTTCCATGATGCATCATCAGGAGCACCTTGATTAACCCGGCTGCTCCAGCAGCCGATTCAGTGTGTCCAATATTTCCTTTCACTGAACCGATTTTCAGAATGGAAACTCGGGAAGACCTGTTTTTGCTAATGACACTACTCAGGCTCTCAGCTTCAGTAGGATCTCCAGCAGCAGTTCCTGTGCCGTGGGCTTCAATGTACTGCACAACTGAGGGATCAACATGAGTGCCATAAATGCTGCGCAGTAACTTCTCTTGCTCTATTTGAGACGGTCTCGTGATCGGAGTCGTGGACCTGCCGTTCTGATTGACTGCACTGATGTTTATCACACCCCAGATTTTGCTGTAGTCTTCCTTTGCCTGTTCCATGAAAAGTTAAATTGTCTTTAATAAACTCATGCTTTCTCTCTAAAGAAGACAACAAAACAGCACAGCAAAGCCAAGAACAACCAGAACATAATGCTGATTTTTCAGTGTGGAATTCTTAAGAAATGCTTCATTAATCTTAAACTTGAATTGGAAAAACTTCTCTGGAAAAGTCATTATTCAAGCTGAAGAGAAAAAAATTCCAGCAAGTAACCAGTCTTATTTCAGGCTGTTTCACAAGCAATCTTACCTTTTTCAGTGGTTTGAGGAAAACAACACCACAGCCTTCTCCCCTCCCATAGCCATCTGCTTTTTTGGAGAAGGGTTTGCTTATTCCCTCTGGAGAGATCATTTTGGCTTTACTGAGAGATACAAAGGTGCAGGGATCGATGATGCAGTTCACCCCAGCACAGATTGCTGCCTCACAGTCTCCTGGAGTCAAACACAAACATACTCATGTTGAGATGGCCTGGCTGACAGACAGAAATAGCATCAATCCGGATTTCATTGTCCAGCACCTCTTCAGTCCCATTACCTGATCTAATGGCTCGCAAGGCGTAGTGCAGAGCAAAAAGAAAAGATGAACACGCAGTGTCAACAGCCAGAGATGGTCCAGTCAGATTAAATGTGAAAGAGACCCTGTTGGCAGCAATGCTCATGGCTGTTCCAGTACCACCATAATGATTTATTTCACTCACTGTTTTGCTGGTTATGATTTCGTAGTCTCGATTCATGAGACCTGGAAAGCATCAGATACGTGGCAAGTTAACTCAAGGCAACAATGAGCACATACAGTTCAAAACTTGATGGTGTGGTTTGGTTTTCAGTGTCAAGGTGAAACCACATGACATCAGGGCTCCTGTCATGCAGCTTTGCTCTAACACAAGTCAGAAGCAAAACTCATAGCAATTTCCCCTGGACTCAACTTACACAAAAATACCAAACACTTGAAAATCCTACCTGCCCAGGAAATGACAGGCATTTCATGGCTCAGCCATCAAGCTTAGCTCATTGTAGGATGCAGCCAAGCTCTCTGTAGCTTGCTGAGACCCCTGTATCTCAGTTTGAGACTGGTTGGTTTAGTTTAGCTATAAAAATATTTATCAACAAGTTATAAGGAGGGTAGTTCTGACATAAATGTACAAGACATTGGCTTCAGTTCCTCAGATGTACCAAGTTAAAGGTCACAGCACAAACTACATCCAATAATTTGTATTTATCCTTTTTTTCACACTTGTAACCAGTAAGAAATAGTAAAGAAGAATGGGGCCTGTGAGAGCAGTTGTGTCCCCTTTCTGGGAACACTATGCTTGAAATATTGTGGATCCCCATGTCCATGAGCACATGTGGAAAATGCAGTTTTATTCTTTATTCAGAGAGCATAGAATAGAATTCAGAAATTGCCCTCAGTGGAACAAGAGCATCTCTCAGACTAGAAGTTAATCTAAAGCATTTCCCCTATAAGTACATCAGCCAAACTCCCCTAGAAAACCCCTTTTTGAAGAGACACAGATTACACCAGCAATAATGTGCTGTTGCTCTAGTACTGTCTTGTCTTTCAACAGCATCTGGTATCATCTCCTCTGTAGCTTTTCAGGTACTGACAAAGGCAGTTGGACAGGTGCACCTTGGTACCTTTCTAACATCCACAAGGAGGATTGCTGCTGCTTTAAAAGGGTATTAATCCCCATAACACCTTAACCAAAGCACTACTGGAAAATAGTGTACTGGGGAAAAGTGTAGAAGCTCAGCAGATTGTGGCTAGTGTGTACATGTCAAACAGTGGTTGAAGGATAGTCATGAGCCAACCAAGGATTGCCAGTAATAACCAAGCAGTGCTGAAAGAACAAGATGAGGAGGGGGCCATGTGGGGGTAGCGATGCACTTTTTTGGGATAAACATCCTTGTTCTGCACCACAGAGACACAATCACAGAATCAAATAGGTTGGAAAAGACCACTGAGATTATTGATTCCACTATATGGTGAAACTCCACCATGTCAACTAGCCCATGGCATCCAGTCTTTCCTCAAATTCTTCCAGGGACAGTGACTCCACCACCTCCCTGGGCAGCCAATTCCCAGATCCAGCCATCCAGAAGAATTTCTCCCTCATGTCCAATCTGAACCTCCCTGTCACAGCCTGAGGCCATGTCCTCACATGCTGTCTCCAGTTGCTTGTGAGAAGAGGTTGATCCCCACATCAATACCTCCTGCTTTCAGGCACTTGTAGAGAGCAATAAAATCACCCCTGAGCCTCCTCTTCTCAGCCTAAACATCCCCAGCTCCCTCAGCTGTTCCTCCTAGGATTTGTGCTCCAGACCCTTCCCCAGCTCTGCTGCACTTCTCTGCACTTACCCCAGCACCTCAATGTCCTTCCTGAATTGAGGGCACCAGAAGTGGACACAGGACTCGAGTTGTGGCCTCACCAGTGCCACATACAGAGGAAGGATCTCTGCCCTGCTCCTGTGGTCACACTGTTGCTGATACAGGCCAGGATGCCACTGGCCTTCTTGGCCATCTGGGCACACACACTGGCTCATGTTCAGCTGCTGTCCACCACCACCTCCACCAGGTCCTTTTCCCCTCGGCCACTTTCAGACCACTCTGCCCTCATTAACAAACAAACAACAGCACCATCCCATGATCAGGAATGAAATATCAACCCAAGGACAATCTGGGGAGCATCAAGTCTACCCAAGAAGCAAGACCTCCAGATGGGTCTAAAAGAAGGGACGGGACATGATAACTAATTTTTAAAGAAAGAGAGAAACCTGTCTTCAGGGCAGGGAAAACTATCTGTAAAAAGCTATCCCCACCTAGGCCAGGGGGTGTGCTGCCCCTAGGGACATGCAATGTCACTGGCCAGATAAACCTGGAACCGGACAGTGATCTCTTTTTATCTTGTTCCCTTTTCTATCCCTCTTAATTCATCTTTCCCTTCCTTCTTATCTTCAACCACCCTTTATTCACAAAACCATGACATTGTGCTGATAGAGCAGGTCAGGGACCAACATTCCAATTTTCTGCTATTAAAAATTTTGTTATGTTTTTGCAGACCTGAGCAATTACACTTTTTGTCGGGGCTCCATTCCCCTGAAGGGTGGAAATCACAGCCTGATTGGGAGGTATCTTTCCCAAGCAAGGGTTGGGTTGAGGGGGGCAGTTTTAACTTTTTTCTGTTCCCTCAGGCTCGGAACAAGGAAGAAGAGCACCAAAAAAGAGTTACAGGAGTTGTCCCATGAACTCCCCAGTAGCTGGTAATTCTTCCAAAAGTAACCAGTAGTGGCCATAGCACAGTAGCCTTAGATATCAAGCTAGATCCAGCCTTAGGATCCAGTGTAGTAACATCTTGAAAGCTTAGAAGGATTTGCTCCAATCTTGTGAGGTTCAAACACATTTTCTTTGACATGAAATTTCATCTACCAAACAAAAAAACAGGTTTTGGTACATCGCTAGATTCTACAGGACTCCTGCATCCTCCAGGGTTTGTATGTGCAACTCAATCGTATTCTTGTTGTGGAACATTGTTTGTTCCCTATTATTCATGCCAAACAGGTGGTTGTCAAATGAATTAAATCGGAAATACACGACCAGCACAGGTTTGTATAAAATAGCATTTACTTCTAGACTCACAGCAAACATTTTTTGAAATGCATGAACAAGGCAGTAAATGGTGCTTAGGCCAACAGTTTCCCATTTATGAAATACAGAAAAAAAATGTTTGTAAACCAAAGATGCTTTTTTTACAACAAGTTTGTAAACAAAGATGTTTGTAAAAGCAACGATGCTACCCACAAAAATTGGCCTTTTAGCAATTGATTCTGCATTTCAGGTTTAGAGAGCACATTCCTACCATTCTTCTTCATGTCTTTAGGTGGTTATTGCACTATACCAACTGGATTCCTCAAAACTATGAAATTTGCACAGTGAGACGTCCCTCTGCTGTCCTGGGTTTCTAGCCAATAAATTCAACCAATACTGTTTTCTGAATTGTTTTTAGAAGGCAGACCAAGCTTTAGAATTGTAACCAAAAGGAGAGAATCAGCTAGGTGATTTCAAGGTATACCATGCTTCTCTAACAATACTTCATAAATACTTTGTGTGTGTGTGTGTGGTGTGTGTTTGTCGTTTAAAGCATCTTCAAAGAGGCCCCTGCTACAAAAAGATCAAGCAGAGTTATCTTGTATCCCAAGACGAATTTATATGACCTTCTATCATCCTATTGATTTCAGAGCAGGACTAAATATCTAACATGGGGACTAAGCACTAAAGTAAACTGGGTCCTATGATTCAACAATATCAAAATATAATGTCAGAAGGACCAAAGATTCATTCTGTGATGTCAACTTCTCCTTTGAATGAGCACACAGCCTGAGGATTTTGAATGAATGTGGAATTCCAAGAAATACACTGATTTGAAGATACTGTAATATCTTTTATTCACGCTCTCACAGCCCTCAGCAGCTGTACCTTAGCTAGAACTACAAAATCAGTGGTGTGCAGCAGGGTAAAGGCCTCACTATCAGAAGAGCAGCCGTGTTTGTACGTATTTCATGGCTTATTATCATCGGCATCTTACCAATCCTTGACATTAAAGACTCTCAGGGAGGGATTTCTATGTGCAGGTTTTTGCTTCCTCCAGACTTTCCAGAATTGTCAAATTCCGTCTCCCTGCTTGGACAAAGTTTGTGAAAACACACTAAATGAATGTGCTCCCCTCCCATGCCAGAATCCGAAAGCACAACTCAGCTACAAGGACCTCCCCACCGTAAATCTAGACTGCTCAATAGAATTGCCACAGAAAGGAAGGATAATTCTTTGATGAGAGAAAATGAAAAAAGCATCACGATACTGTTTGTCAAAGAGGCAAAGGAAACCCACAAAAACCTTAACCACCTATTCCCAGTTGCCCTATTATCTCCCCATCTTCAACATTCCACCTACTGTAATACAGCTCCTCACCCGGACGCTTTCTTTTGGTAACCAAACCCATATTCATTACTTATCTGCTATTCATGATAGCATGTCCAGCCTTTAATCTGTCTGTCCTATGTGGACAGGTCCTGTAACAATGCCACAATCATCCAAGCCATCGTGCCACACAGAAAGTTCAACTCATCCCAGACCCATACACTCATTTGTATGGAGTTTCATGTGCAGCTCAATGCCCTACTCCACAGCAAACAGAAGCTTCTGTGCTATGTCTCTCTGTCTGCAGCAGACAAATTCAAGGCCAAGTAGTTTCCAGCACAGCAGCCTCCTTTCAAAGAGATGCCACAAACAGCAAAGCAAACAAATTCAAATTAAGGGACAAACAGGTTTGGTTTCCTCCATATTCAGCATTAATAAAAGAACTGTGCTTTCAATTTTCACTCCACAGTTCTGCTTGGCTTCATGCCCCAAACTTACCTCCAGGAAAGTTGCATCCTATCCAACATAGCAAGTTCATCTGCAGTCTCAATCCCATCTCTGGGCTCCCCAAGACAGCAAGGAGTGACAGTCCATCCAACAATGGTGCATTTGTACACATCAATAAATGGTAGGTAAAAGGTAACTGTCCCCAAACATGAAATTTGTTCAAAACTAATTAATCTGGACAATGATCTCACGTTGCGTGTGATGACAGATGACATGCCCACAAGTGACCACGCTGTACTTATTTTTCCTCTTTACAGGGAGAATCCCCATAATTCCCCCAAACTTCCTATGCACAGACACTCCTTTCATTTTAACCTTGCAAGAAGGGTGATTCTTTTCCACCAATTAGCTGGCGAAGACAAGAATTCCTTTTGGGGTCAAATCAAATACACAGGATTGAATTGACAGGTATA
>CM031858.1:15725638-15738933 GCA_018697195.1 Certhia americana
TTTTTTTTTTGGGTGTAATTTTCCTGGACCTTCCTTTCAACCACAAAAGAGAGGAGAGGGGAAGGGGCGGCGGAGAGGGAAGATCTCTAGAAGTTGGTGAGGATTCTTGCCAGTGGCACAGAGTTTCCCATCCCAGGACTAGCTCAGACACAAGGTACCCAAAGAGCCTTTTCAGTCACTGACTGACAGCAGTTGATAGCAAGAGGCAAGGCTGTTTCATTAGGCCCACACATCGCTAACAGTTATTATTTCGTGGAGGTTTGTTTGAAAGATGAAATTAGAATAATGCTCACCTTCCCATTTGCAAAATTTACTCAGGTTCCTTTAGATAAAAAAGAAAATTAAATGCCGCCTAGCAAAAATAAGGAGAGAAGAATCTGGCTTTATAAGACTAAATTATTTTACCAATAATGTCAAGTTCCATAATTGAAAAAAGAATGGTTTCCTTTAAGTTATTTTTAATTGTCTATGATTTCTATGATTCAAAGACGTTCTTATTTTAGGTAATCCTAAACTTAAAGCTGTAAGTCCACCAAATATACTTTCATAACCAAAGGTATTTTAAGATTTGCCCAAAGTCAGCATTTTAATAGCAATAATATAGGAAGTAAGGACTTCAAATCATAACGTATCTTTGGCATCTCTGGAGCAATACTGTGATTATGTAACTCTTCCCTTATTCATCCAATGAGGTGGAGTAATAGCCTGAATCTGTGGAAGTTGTTTATATAGGAATCTGTGTGGTTTCTCTTTTTTAAATGGGATTGCTAAATTGTTAACACCTTTCAAAGGAAAAATGAAAATGAGTCATGTGTTTATCAGTAAACCTGACTGAAGTTCAAAACTAATTCCCTGAAGCTGTAAATTCTTCATGTCATATGTTTCTACATGAAAACACTAGTAAAACCTCTGTCTTATCTAACTTTTTACCATTAGCAAAACAGTTCCTTTGAGATATCTTGCCATGAAACAGCCCATAAAGTGTTTATGATCCTAAGACTATGATTTCAAAGGCTGCCTTCAAAGTAACACCTCAATTTGGTTTGCTCTTAATATCAGTAAATATGAACTAGTGTTAAAGCCCTATCTATTTGTTGGAGGCATCATTTGTGCAAATGAAGAAGTCTATAAACTTAAAGCCCATGCTTCATGTTTGATTCCACAGATGCTTTCTTTTACTGAGCATGACCATTTAAATGTACACTCACAAAAGCCTTGTCACAAGACAAAAAGTCCCAAAACATTCCTGAGTCTACCACAATATTAAAGGCAATATTGAGCTTTCTTTCTAAAAACTGCCATCTGCTTAAAATCCAAACAACAGTGGGATATCCAGAAGAAAATTCTGAAGGGATCAAGTCTGGTAGTCATTGCTAGATGTCTTTTTCACTCTCCCTCATCTGATTTCACCCCAACCACCCAAACTAATTTTTCTCCTCTTCTGACTTTGTAATGGAAACACAGAGTTACATTCACTTATGGTTAAAGTTTTCCTTGATGGTGGGACTCAACTCTTTCCACAAAGACAGCAAAAAAGCATTGTGCTGAGAATAAACAGTTTATTCTGCCACCAAGTAGCTTCAAAACCTGCTCTGAAAAGTTTTAAATTTCATAGTTGAATATCTCAGTAGCTCACTTTTCTGAATTCTGAGGTTGTTTGGAGTTATTTAATGATTTTTTAACTTAATTATCTCACTTCCCTGATATCATTATGAGGCTTATTAAAAGAAGGCTAGTCTGAAAGTGACTTGAGAATCTCTATAGTTTATACATCTCCAAAGAGCAGTCTTGTTAATGCTGGTACTATTAACATTCCCTGGCAGAATAGGATGTGGATTCAACAGGTGAACTAGGAATGCGCTGTGGAACCTCTGTTACAGTTTCACAATCATCACCTGAAAGCAATGGTTGCTAAGCCATATTTTGAAGTATTGATTAAGTATTGGTAGAGTATTGAAATGAATCCTGCACAT
Source organism: Certhia americana (assembly GCA_018697195.1). Taxonomy (NCBI): domain Eukaryota; kingdom Metazoa; phylum Chordata; class Aves; order Passeriformes; family Certhiidae; genus Certhia; species Certhia americana. The sequence continues at coordinate 15,727,612 of CM031858.1, forward strand.
CTGTGGCCATTAATTTCAATGCAAGTTAAACCAATCTGAACCCCAGTGGTCCAAACATAATATGAACAATGTGAACACTAGTGCATGATTAAGAAAGAGCTGTTCATATCATTGGTTCTGAACATTTTTGTTTACAGTTTAGCAGTGCGTTGCCTGAGTGTTGATGACTTGCTATATATGATGATATATAATTATGATGCAACATATAAACACACACACATATATATATATATATATATATATCATCTTAGCTGGAATATAAAAATAAACCAAAGTTCTTGCCCAGTCCTTTTCAGCAATGACAGAAACAGAAACAGGAACTAAGTATGTAAGTACATGCAGCAATAATGAATCTGTTACTAACATAGATGGTCTTTATAACTGCATTACATGTGGGTTTGTCATCAAGTTACATGTTGATTTGTTATGCATTTCATCTAAATTTTAAAGTAAAAAGTTGAAAAGGGAGACAAAGACCTTTCATTTGGGAGGCACTATGTTTTGTCTCCCATGCCATTACAGTGTTCACCTCTGAACAAAACCTCTGGTTTCTTCTATCCAGACCTGATAACTCTGACACATTCTGTTGTCTGATAATTCCAAAAATAAAAATAAAATATATGTGTATTTCCACAAACAATTACATTCAACTGAGACTCAAATATAGGAAAATAACTATTTATTTGCCTAGTCTTCATTATTTCAAGCAAGTTTTTACTGTCTTCTGATAGGAAAACATGCATGAGTGAAGTATCTGTGGAACTGCATGTCTCTCAAAGACAACAGAGACAAAAAAAATTTGAATGCTTTTTAATTCCAAGTAGATATCAAGATTAAAATACTTCTGTGTTCCCCATTTCCATCAGGACACAAGAAGGATTACTACACAATCACTAGATATTTCTTCACTGGAGAAGTGTTGTGACAAGATAAGAGGTTGTGACACAAATATGTCATTCTGCATTATCATGAAAACCTGATAAGAAAGGGCACTGGCTCTTGGGCAAAATAATTTCCAATCAGTAAAAGCTCAAAAATTAGCTTTCTATATAGTTACAGTTAATAATAATTGATTCATGTGTCATCGAATAAAGGAGCAATTTTTACCTTTTTCATTCTACAGCTATGAAGTTTTCCAGTACTCTAATTATCACTGCTGTTGTTATTGTTATGGAAGTTTTAATAACACCAAGCACAGCAGGGTTCTGCTATACCAGGAGCTATACTAATCCATAAGGAGAAAAAGGAACCCTCCACAAAGAATAATATGTGCGACAACCCCTAGTTCTTTTTATTAGCTCTGCACTATGGGGCTACTCAGGAGAAACAGAAATAAAAGGAAGAGCAGCTTCTGGCCTCTAGATTATTTTTCTTGGATTTTTTTTCCACTTTAATAGTGATCACATGTATGATTGCAAAAACAAGCTTTTTATATGACAGTAAACGATGCAAAGCTGTCTGCATACATTTGCTGAAATCCTAAAACAATATCCAGGCCCTGCCTCATTCAGACCAACTGTGGATAGTGTGGTGCCATTGCTAATAGTTTGAGCACAGAGAAGGAACTAGTTTCCTGATGATCAACAAGTAGAAGAGAAGACATCACATGTCATGTGAAGATGTTTGCAAAATTTTCCTAAAATTTGAATGATAAGTAAAGGATGGCGCAGAAGAGGATTTCTCTTAGCTTCCTAGAGGTGGAATCTGGAAGCTGCATGCCTTGTGTAAACTCTGGACATTGCTGGGACAGGGATAGGTTTCAGCCCATTTAACCGAGCTACACAAGTGTTACGCACATTGTCTATAGCAACCATCTAGCTTTCTTTTTCAAAGACAGTAGAGAAAAGCCTGCAGTGGGAAAATCAGATCAATTCAGAGAGTAAATGTGCAGTAGAACAATAATTTCCCTGTACCTATTCAATATGCCTTTCCATGTATGCAGGGGTGACATTAATTCTTTTTTCCATGTGCCCTATCTGAGATGTGAAATAAGATTGTTATCTAACAGGACTCTCAGTTTCCTTTTCAGAATTGCAGCTTCTCAGAAGTGTGAGTTGTACCACCATGACTCAGTTATTCCTGCGATATCATAACTATGTGACTGATGCACGAAGTTCCAGTTCCTCCTGTTTGTTCCCCAGACAGTGTGCATTGATCAACACACACTTGAGGTGTCAGGTGGCTGCCTTCTGGTTCTATCTGGCCAGGCAAATAAGGAAAATTCGTCACTACTCTGTTGGCCTAACTTATTCCACTGCTGGTTGCAATGGAAAAAGTGTTGCCACTTTGGACCCCATCCCCAGTCCTCCTGTTTAAAGCGAAGCTCACCAAGTTGTCCAGCCTGCTGCCAAAGATTGCCCTTCTGCTTCCAGAGAGGTGGATTCCATCCCTTCCAAATAGGCTGCAGTCATCAAAGAATGTCCTGTTCTCAGGCCAGCAGATGGGTGCCTCAATACCCCTTAACCCACTTCAAGCATTTGTCATTTCCATCTGTGCCATCCACTGCCTGCTGCTGGTACAGTTTTTCCTTGCAGAACTTGTTCATGGCTGCCTACAGCAGTTAAAGCTTCATATCTGTCTTTGGTTGCAATGCTGGAGGGTGGAGAATGAAGCAGTCAGGCTTTTGTGGGTCACGAGGGTCAAAGATGTCACATTCTCTGTGTTGTCTGCTATGGGTGTATGGTGCTGAAATCAATTATCTATCTCCATCTCAGCATCTCTTGTACTGCACAGCCTTTTAACTGTTCCCTGCAACTCAGTCAGCTGATGCAACACCCTTTGTACATCTCTTGCATACATTCACCTTTTCTCCAGAAGAGTGTAGTCACTCATTGCGACCTACTGCTTCTACTGAAGTCTCTTTTCTTACCAGTCCCATCTGCATGGAAGCCTCAAACATCTCAGAGGCTTTCTCTGTAGAAATTCTGGGTTTGATAGCTAAGGCATGTGACCATCATTATGGCAGAGACTTAGAGCACTTCCCCTGGGCTGTGGTCCCACAGGCAGTGTGCACAGCCTTTCTCATGTGCCCTTCTGTGCAAACTGCTGCACTCTCCCAACCCCTGTTTGCCCTTTCTATCCCATCGGCCCATCCTGGTCACATTGCTCCCCAGGGCCATTTCAATCTCCCACAGTTGCTGCTGGCTGCAGGCAGGAGCTCCCTGCCTTGCCTTGGGTGTCTCTGGCACCAGGAATCCCCTGTGATCTACGCTCAGCCATGCACCTTAGCATTGCCACCCCTGCATGCCTCACTGACTTCCCTTATTATTCAAGAGCGGATAATTTATATTTTCTACAGTATTAAATTATTGAACAATTAAGACTTTTAATGCAAAAATAAATTGTGTACATTTTAACCTAGCCTGCAACCAAAACAATTATAAGCAAGGCAGAAGCTCTCTATTTGACAGCTGATAAATTGTAGCCTGAGGCCTCAAATAACAGCTCAATCAACACAAAACTGTTCCTTTAAGAAAAGCTGTTTTTCTTCCTGGTCATCCCTGTAAACCTGTTAGCAGCCCTCAACTTGAGAGGATGTATCAGCCTTTGCAGACTGGCAGACTGTTACAGGATTATAGACAGCAAACAAGTTTTTGCAGAAATTACATCTTCTGGCAATTCACAAGGGTCTTATGCAAGTGGTGAGACAACCATATAACTCTGTTTAAATATACATAGGTATTACTGAAGGGAGTCTCTAGGTGGCCAAATGTACAGGTTGCTTTGTCAGTCTTGTAGGCAGCAATAACATATTTAACTATTTTAATAAACTTCACATACACTGACACACAAGACATGCACACCTCCCAAACATACACCAGATCATGAAGTGCAAATGGCTAATGTTAGCCAACAGAGAGACAAGTCAAAGGAATTTAATAATCCTTGCTAAAAATCAAGGAATTAAAAAATCCTTGCAGGATATCAGATATACAAATTACACACATTCATACTCACAGTGAAAAAAAAGCAGTCAACATACACCTGGTCATGCAGATAAGCACTGCACTGTAGAGATACCTCTGGGACTAAGAAGTGAGCAGACTAAGAAACAGAGCTTCTCACTAACAAAGGTATTCTTAAGATGTAATATATGCTGTGGGCTCCTAGCAAAGTAAACTCAGATCCACCTCAGACATTTGCAGTTCATGGTACAGTTCCAGTATTTATTAATAATTGTTTATAGCACAATCATCAACACAGGGAACAACAGGTGAGCAACAGCCCAGGAGAAAGACTATTGGTGACTCTTCTGTCTGCCTGTGTGCTTGCTTTCCTGCAGGTATGACTAATTGGCATGTCAGCAAAAGTTGTGATTTTTGTAGAATCACAGAATGGTTTCGGTTGGAAGGGACCTACGGAGATCATTGGATTCAACTCTCCTCCTGTTTCAGCAGGAACTTAAAACTTGTCAATAGAGTTTTGTGAAGACTGGAAAGTTGAGGTGAGGCTCCAAAACACGTTAATAATGGAAGTAGAAAAAAATTACTAAATAAGTGAAATTGTGATCCAGATACAGCATGCAATGACCCTTTTGTTTTCTGTACTCCATGATGCACTCCAACAAATATTATTTTTGTTCTCTGATTAAAAGTATCTTACAAAACATGTCCATCTACCATTGTCAACAGGAAGGCAACATGGACTATATCCAAATAAAGATTTCAAGAGCTACCTCAAGATGTCAGTGAGTGTTTGGTACCTAACAAATTTAATTAAAACCAAAACCAAACCAACAAAAAGACCCCCAAACTTGCTCACCCAGAAGACCGGCATGTGAACTGATAAGATACCTCTGTCTTCAACTTAGAAGATCCCTGAATTCCTGTTGTTGCCATCCTATTCACACCCAAAAGTTCTGTGTGCTGAAAAAGTAAGCATCCTGTTCTAGCAAGCCTATGAGATTCCAGAGAAACACTAGACACTCATGAATTTAATCTGGTCTAGCAGGCCCACAGCACAACCAACACATGTAGATTACTTCAAAACATACCACTGATGACATTCATTTCATTTAGCTTTGTGGGCACTGAAGACGGTGACATATTTTCAGCCTTCAGCCAGAGCCAATAAATTGCTCACCATAATGAGGTTCTCTGTCATGTGAAATCCCTAAGAAATCACCAGAAAGACTTTAAATCATCTACACTGACTTATTTTGCTAGAGAATGTAGGAGTTAGCCCAGCTGTAAAAGAACCAGGTATTAGTTTCAACCCCTGGGAATCATTTGTTAAAATCAGGGCGAGCCTAAGAGCTCATACCACAAGCCTTTGAGGCTATTATGTTAATCAGTCCAAGTTCTGTTCCCCCATTGGTTACTTATCCTCCCAATATTGTTATGTTTCCAGAATGTTCCACCCCCAAATTACAAATACAGAAGTATTGTTACTTCTCCCTTGTTTCTTGTCTTTGGCCTCAACCCCTATACTGCTTTTGGTTTCTGGGCACTGTCCCTGTTTTCTTTTATATTAAAGTATTTTCTTTTCAGGCTATTCCACCATTCCAGCATCTTTATTTTTGCCACCCTAGCCCTGAAGTCAGGGACCTAAGAGGTTTGTTGCAGCCACCCTCACTGCAAGAAGTGGAGGTAGTAGCTGTTTCAGATTAAAAAAACCCTGAGTCTTGATTCAACAGCAGAATCAATCCTTTTCACCTCCCGAATGAGCACCCTAGCTTTTAGGATGCAGAGCCAAGCTCCATTGTGCTTGCCCTCTTGGCACCCTTTTTAACATCCTCATGCAGCCACTCAGCTAAAGGCACTCATGCCCACACTCAGCCCTTCCTGGATAGTGGCTGCAGGCAATAAGAGGCTACTGAAGTTGATACCTTTTTACCTGGTTGCTATTCACTTCTTTTTAATGCCAGGCACACAAAATTGTCCATCTGCAGCCTGTAAAACATGTGATGATCATGCCACTCAGAGTGATCATTTCCTCTTTTTTCTGGTAGTAGCTTCTTCCCACTCCTTAACCTCTGCATGTCTGCTTGTTCAGCCTCCTGAGTCTCCCATTTCCTCATCCCACTGAGGGATTGCAGCCACCTACCTTTGGCTTCTGGATTCACTGTAAAGTCTGTAAACCTATCAGCTAGGTGAGTGTCCACCATCAAAGTCTTAAAATCTTACCCACCAAATGAGTTTATCCTTTCTGGCTACAGTCTTCCTTATAAATCCACAGCTGATTTCTTCTGAAGGCTGTAGAAAAACATCAAAGTGTCGAGTGAGATGGCATTTCTTGACAGCAAGGTTGACAAAAAACTATGTCATAGATAACTAGCCCAAAAAAGACTCATGAACTAATCTTCATCTTCCACATATTTTCTCAAATGACAAAAAAAACCAAAAGAAAATGAAAAAAACCCAAAAGTATTGAAGTTTCAAAATCACAGAGAAGATCCCATTCAGAGACTGGTATTATGCTCCAAATGAAAACATAAATAACAAGATGCACACTTGACCCAATTATCCTGTAGCAGATAATTACCCTGCTTATTCCTGAGCAAGGCACACCCTACAGGATTGTGTTCTCTTGTTTATCTTGCATGACAAGAATTCTATGTGAGAGCAATCACAAAACAGAGGAAGGAAGACAGGCAAGTGCTGATTTTCAAATGGTCTTTGGGAGAGGAACAGCAATGTTCAGCTGTGCCAAAAGTAATTGTTCCTTTGATCTGCCTCTCTGCAAGATGTTTTGTTCCACATCAAGTAACAGTTCTCCCAATAAGGAAGAATGGGTTGGTCTTCTGTTTATTAATTTTTTTTTTAAACTCAAGCCATTCCCATTAAGCAAGAGATCTCAAAGTGATTTGAAATATAATAGTTTGGGTTGGAAGGAAGCTTTAAAGGTCATCTAGTAAAAGCTCCCTGCAATGAGCAGAGATCTCTTCAACTAGACCAGGTTGCTGAGAGCCCTGTCCAACCTGATCTTGAATGCTTCTAGAGACTGGAGCACCTAACACCCCTCTGGGCAACCTGTTCCTGTGTTTCACCACTCTCATTGTAAAAAATGTCTTCCTCATATCTACTCTGAATCTACCCTCTTTTATTTTAAAACAATGAGACCTTGTCCTATTACTACAGACCCTATTAGGAAATCTGTCCCAGTCTTGCTTATAAGCCTCCTGTAAGTATTGAAAGGACAAAACAAGGTCTTTCTAGAGCACTTTCTTTTCTAGGCTGAATAACCCCAGCTCTCTCAGAGCTGTTTCATTGCTTTGATCTTTTTTGTGGCTTTCCTCTGTATCCCTTCCAACAGGTCCATGTCTCTCCAGTGCTGAGGACTCCAGAGATAAATGTAGTATTCCAGGACAGTAGCACAGATTAAGGATGCACTTCACCCGTAAGTAGTGTATAGAAGTAAGAAGAAGTAAGAAGAAGTAGCAGTATGTTTATTGATATAAACAAGCAATTTAACAAAGTCTGATAGTAAATGATAGTAAGTGACAGTGGTTTAACAAGATTTAAGTCAAGGTACACTTGGTTTTTTACTGCATAAAGGTAAGAGTCAGCCAAAACTGTCAGGGACAACCTCCTGTTGAGTCATGAGGTTCAGAAAAAACCTACTGCTTTCTAAACTGCATTCTGAGGGGAATTTAGATGGATGCAGACTGACCCTGACTAGGCCAGTGATTTATGCCTCAAGGATAACCTGTGCACAATCAATCCTTTATATTATTCACTATGATTTCCAAGTTTAGCATGCTATTAATCACTTACCAAGAATCTGTCACAGTAAGAAATTTCTCAGCCATGAAGAGTAGACCTGAGAGGCATTCCTGCTCAAGGCAAGTTCCTGGCATGCAATTCAATCCCGTGCAGAACAGCTCAATGGGCCCAGGCTGTCCACCATTCATGGAATAAGATTGACTTACAGTCATACTTACATGTCAGATGTATTTTGGGCAAAACTAATTGCCCTTAGTTGTCGAGCAAGATTTAGGGTCCTTAGCTATTGTGTTGTTATCTGTAAGTCAGACACAGCCATCACAACCACCACTGGTGGCTGTTACTTAAGCAGAAAAAGGCAGGGTGGGGACCACACTGTCTCAGTGGTGTCCCACAAGAGGAAAGCAAAGGAGCAGAATCATCTTTCTCGATCTCCATTTGCACATCTTTTGATACAGCCCAGGATGTAGTTGTCTTTCTGGACTGCGAGTGCATTGCTGGCTAAGTCCAGCTGCTCATCCACCAGTGTATTTCCAAGCTGTCTCAGCAGGAATGCTTTCATTCCCTTCATCCCCCAGTCTGTATTGATACCAGAGGTCCAACCCAGGTAGAGAACCTTGCACTTGGCCTTTTTGACCCTCATGAGATTCCCATGGGATTACTTCCTAATCTTGTCAGTCTCCCTCTGGATGGCATCCTGTCCTTCAGGGCTGTCAACCACACCACTGAGCTTGGTGTAGACTCCAAATTTGCTGAGGGTGCATTCAACCCCACTGTCTATGCCATTGATAAAGGTATTAAATACTACTGATCCCAACTGGAAAGCCTAATGACACCACTGATCACTAATCTCCATTTGGATATTGAACCACATTCAGCACTAGTCTCTGGTTGTGGAAATTTGGCTCTTCCTAAAAATTTGTTTTGGTAACCCTGTAGCCTTAGAATGAGACAGAAGAAACTGAAGAGCTGATAGTTTGCTTTACTGACAGAGAAGTTCTTTAGAAGATACTATTCTTCTAAACAAATCTCATGGAAATGACACGCACATGGACTGTGGATTTACATACTAATCTGGTATAAACAAATTTAAGCCTCTTTACCTAGAACTGCCCACTAGATGGTGGTAGTATAAGGATCTACTTACATGGCGAGATAAGTGTCTAAGTGCCTTTAACAGTTTATGGAGATTTGGTGTGCTGGTTTGGGCTGGGATAGTAAACTGTCTTCATAGTGGCTGACATGGGTTGTGTTATGGATTTGTACTGAGCAGTTGATAATACAGAGATGGTTTTGTTACTGTTGTACACAGATTAAGCAGACCCAATGCTTTTCCTGCTTTTTGTACCACCACTCTGGCAAGGAGGTTGGGGGTGTGTGGGAGGTTGAGAGTAGACACAGCCAGGACAGGTGACCCAAAGTGACCAAAGGGATATTCCATACCATATGATATCATGCTCAGTATATCAAGCTGGGGAGAAAAAGGAAGAAGGGGTGGCAGAGACACAACACATTTGGAGTGATGGCCTTTATCTTACCAAGTAACTACTGCACATGATGGAGCCCTGCTCTCCTGGAGATGGCTGGACACACCTACCTGTCAATGGGAAGCAGTGAATTAATTCCATGGTTTGCTCTGCTTGTTTGCCCAGCTTTTGCTTTCCCTGTTAAGCTGTCCTTATCTCGCCCCATGAGTTTTCTACCTTTTTCCTTCTAATTCTCTTTCCTGATCCTGCAGGTGAGGGAGGGAGTGAGTGAACATCTGTCTGGGGTTGGCTGCTGAGTGGGGTTAAGTCATGACAGTATTTGTTTGGTGCTCGACATGGGGCTTGAAGCATTTGAGATAATTACAGATCTGATTGGGATGAATTTATATCTGTAAATGCTGTTTAGCTGGTAATGAGTGGGCACCTCAGCTCGCCATGGGGCTTGCTTTCCTGACTGCATCTTAATGACTGCTTTTTGATTTTGCTACTTGCTGTAGTGGTCTGCTACTTCTCATCTTATTGAATTGTGCCTGGGAACATCTTGATAACAGCGATGTGCTTGGGCTGGCAGGTGGCCAGGGTGCTCCTGCTGTTTTTATGCTGGAACACAAGGCTGGAACATTGATCTGAACCTGAGCTGAAGTTGAGAGGGAGGGAGCAGCTGTGTGGTGCTTAGTTGCTGGCCGGGTTTAAACCATTGACATCTGGCCAACTAAGGCAATGGAGCACTGAAGAGAGCTGGCTGTTGGACCAGTGCAAGTGGTCACTGCACTCCCACTCCAAGTGGATGCAAAGAATATGAGGAATGGCTGGGAAAGGAAGAAAAAATACTCTTTCAGTTAGAGGATAATTCTGATCTGAGAAAATTAAAGGGAAAGAAAGACAGTCAGCATTACATTTGTGTTTTACAATTAGTAATCTGAAAGCATTGCTAACTGAACAGGAGTGATTTCCCTGGACCATATTCCAGTAGCTGATCAGTGAGGAAAAAGAAAGGGGTGAAGAAAGATGAAGGTAGCAGGGGAACACCAAGGTGGGATCAGGATGTGCTCTGGTTCATTTATGAGAAGTAATATTTAATGTGCCTGTCAATATTCAGGCATCAAAAAGGGTTTTTTTCTAAGGATATAAAGTCTCCATATGACAGGTCAGCATCCTAAAAAACCCACTCCCAAGCTGACAGGAATTCAAGAAGCTGAAATTCTCAATAGGGTTCTGCTATATTGTACATAAAGCAGGTAGTGACATCTCTGCAAATATTCTGGCTCACAAAATGAAGTTTAAAACCACATGTTGATAAAAAATATATAGGCACAGACAGACCCGGACAAGCAGATAGGGAAATGTTTGCACTAGCAACAGAAGAAGATATTACCCTGACATGCACACCCATAATAAATAGATAGATGCCAGGAGAGACTGGATTAACCTGACAAGAAGACACCTTTCCTAATATCCTGTTGGCACAGAAGCACTGTGGAGCAGAATGGCAGTGGTTGCATTAGGTGTTGGTTTGGCAGAAAATTTCCTTGTCAGGGAAGTATAAAATTTCCTTCCAGTAAATGAAATGGGGAGGGATTTGAAAAGTCATTCCCTCCATGGATAACAGAATAAATGCTCATATTAGTAAGATCTTTGTTGTGTTTCTGAGTTCTAATAAAGCAGAGTTCAGTTCATGTTCACTATCAGAATTCTCTGATACATAAATATACAAAATCATAAGGTAGTGTTTAGAATAAAAGCTATAAAAAATTTTCAAGCAGATATTGTCTGATCCAAGCAGGAGTAAAAGAGAGGCACTGTAGTTTTACTTTCTATTTTTCTCCATAATAATATGCACTTACTGTTCCTGAATGACTGACCATTTTATGAGGAAACTTATAAACATATATGCAAAAAAAATGCAGACTAAAAAGATAGCACACCCTAGTATAACAACTGATCAAAAAGGCAAATAATTTGTAGTTCTTGTGGAAGCAAGTTGGGAAATCATTCATCTACATTAAGGAAAGTGAAATGTTATGGACCCTTTATAACGATGCACAACAACAAAAGTTGATTAAGTTCTTCAGTAGTGTCATGCTACATCATATCACTACCTTCCAGGGTGTTATGCAGTCTTCTTGGGAAACCTCATGATTATGAAATCACTGTGGAGATAGGAATTTTCC
>CM031858.1:15750534-15777137 GCA_018697195.1 Certhia americana
TGTGCTGCTTAATTCATCTTTGCATGTTTACTGGCAATTGCCTGTTCAGGTAGCAGGTAATGGTTTCATCTCTTCCCTGTGCTTGGCTAAATCTCACTCCACTATTCACGCAGCCTTGCTTTCCCACGTGTGTGATTAATTTTCAGCAAATAGAAGAGCCCTTGACAACATGGCAAAATACTGAAAGGTGTGAGATAATAATCTTGAGAGTTAGCAGACGTGAGAGAAGCCCATTGGCTCTTCATTTTTGAACTTCAGCTCACTTCCTGTAACATTTTACCAAGGCCCCAAGCCCAGGACCCAGTCTTCCTGGCAGGTTTTCCCAGGGACCTGGCAGATAATGTTTATGAGCACATCAGTATAAATGTGAACAAAAATGAATAATAAATCGTGAATAAGTCCTGGAAAATAAACTGGAGAGAAGTGGAGGGGGAAGAGCTTAAAAAAGTAAGCCACTGGAAAATTGGAATCCCTCTTCTCCCGTATGAACTGCTCTTCCTGCCTACTGGAGACAGAACAAGAAATTATTGGTTTAAGCTGCTGCAGTGCTGAAGAAGAGATTGCAGACAAACGGGGGGATGCTTCCAGTGATAAGAATAGTTGAGCATCAGAATATGTGATGCTTTGAAATCTGTGTCATCTGCATCAGGGGACATGTGGACATCAGCTACAAGACACTTGTCAGAGATGTAGTAGGTGTGCTCAGTCCTTCAGCAGAGTAGGTTCAGAAGAGGGATCAACAACCCATCAGGTCACCAGGAGGTGCTCAAAGATAATACATTGAGTTACACACAAAGGATCTGTTTTCCAGATCCTCTTGTAACTTGCATCAGTGCCTGAACAGTGTTAGTAGCCCAACTTCCTTTTTCAAAATTTTATGCAGAATGAAATGTGAATAATGTTGTCGCTTTGTTGGGTGTTGGTGAAAGCTGCCATTTGCAGTGCAGCGTTAACAGTGTCTCCTCTTGCAGGGGTTGGCGTTGATGACATGTTCATCATGATTGCTTCCTGGGAACAAAGTTCAAGGAAAAAAGAGAAATCCAATGTTAAATCTCTGCTGGCTGAGACTTACTCAGAGGCAGCACTTTCTGTGACCATCACCACTCTGACGGATGTTTTGGCCTTCTTCATTGGCACCTGGACTGCTTTTCCATCTGTGAGGTCTTTTTGCCTCTATACAGGCACAGCTTTTGTCTTCTGCTATGTATATACCATGACTTTCTATGGGGCAGTTCTGGTATTAAATCACAAAAGGGAGCAAGGGAACCGACACTGGCTGACTTGTATGCGTGTGGATGTAGATAAAGGTGAGGCTGAGAACTCCTGCTTGTACAATGCTTGCTGTCTTGGCAGCTGTTCTAGGCAGCAATCTCAGCCAGAAGGTGAGCATCCAATGAGCATCTTCTTTAAAAAATATTATGGCCCTTTTGTTACAAATAAATGGATCAAGCTGCTCATGGTGTTGCTGTATGGAGCATATTTGGGTGGCAGCATTTATGGGTGTACTCAGATCAGGGAAGGCATTGATCTCCGAAATCTGGCAAATGATGACTCCTACGTTGTCCCATACTATGATGATGAGGAGAAATACTTCTCGACATATGGACCCAGGGTCATGGTTGTCATTACTGAGAGTCTAGATTACTGGAATGAGTCGGTGCGTCTTGACATTGAGAGCTGTGCACAGAATTTAGAGAACATTTCCTATGTAGATAAGAACTACTCAGAGTCATGGCTCAGAGTATATACAGAACTTGCCAAACAGGCTTCGATAAATATAAACAGTAAGGCTGACTTCTTAAATAACTTAACTATACTGTTCAGAATTCTTCCCAGTTTTGAGTGGGACATAAACAAGACTCAGGATGAAATTGAAGCTTCACGTTTCTTCATCCAGACAGTGAACGTCACATCAGCTGTAGATGAGAAGAATCTCCTCAATCAGTTAAGAGAGGCAGCCAAGCAGTGCAGCATTCCACTGAAGGTGTATCACCCAGCCTTCATCTACTACGACCAATACCTGGTAATAGTGCAGAACACTGTTCAGAACATCCTCATTGCTGCAGGGGCGATGCTCGTTGTCTCCCTTCTGCTCATTCCCAACCCCTTGTGCTGCCTGTGGGTGACTTTTGCTATAGCCTCTGTTATAGTTGGTGTTGCTGGTTTCATGACGTTCTGGAACGTCAATCTGGATTCCATATCCATGATCAACCTGGTCATTTGCATTGGGTTTTCAGTAGATTTTTCTGCTCATATTTCCTATGCCTTTGTTACGAGTGGAGAGTCATCAGCCAATAAAAGGGCAATTGAAGCTCTGTCCCTGCTAGGTTACCCAGTACTACAAGGTGCAGTTTCTACAATATTAGGAGTAGTTGTCCTAGCTGCGGCAAACACCTACATCTTTAGGACATTCTTCAAGATCATGTTCCTTGTTATTTTGTTTGGGGCTCTCCATGGTCTAGTTTTTATTCCAGTGTTCTTAACGTTTTTTGGAAACTTTGGTAGATCACCCAATACCAAATCTAAGAAACTTGAGCTTGAGAAATTATAAAGGCTGTTTGTGACTAAGTTTAATGTGTTATAATTTAATTTATTATATGTAGATTCAATTTTAATGACTGTCAGGGAATATAAGACATGAAGAAAATGAAAGAGAAAAAAAAAAAATAAACTCAACAGGGAAGGAAAGGCTTCAGAAAAGCCAGGCATGAAAAATAACAGAAATTAAAACTTACACATTGCATTTGCATTTTTCATTTCTGTGTCAACATCTTAATGTTGTGAAATATTTTTTTGTGTTTACTGAATATGTATTAAAGTTATTACAAACACTGACCATTGTGTCAGGTTAATGGAGTACATTATGTGTTTGTCAGGACACGTTCACAGTGGGGAAGAGTACCTTCCACTGGACTGCATTTTCCACCTGTTTGCCTTGGTGCTACAACTCATCCCTACACTGAGCTGGAAGACAACTTTTGCCCAAGAGGCTCAAATCTGGATATTTTACAGCAAAATTACAAGAGGTCAGAACTGCAATAACTTAAGTCCTCAGGAGACAAAATGTGCTTAGGTTCCTAATGCAACACGAGAAAACGTTGAGGAAGACAAGCTAAGTCCCATTTTCTATTCAAAGCCTTTTCTTGGCGTCCTGTTTTCTAACAAAGGGTGAACATCTGGTACCCTTAAGAAGTTTGTGTGTAGCTTCTGTTGGCTGCAGTTTGCAAAGGGATGTACTGTAGGTTATTGAACTTGCATGGACCTCCTGAGTAACCTCCCTGGGAGATGCTGTGCCATGGTATAACAGGGCAAGGATTCACTGGAGAGAATCACAGCCTGATGTGGGACAAAGTGAAGAAGAAACTCAGGTTTAAGCAGATCAGTCCTAAAACTGTAAACCCATAAAATCCTGTGATGTGCTGATAGAGCAGAGGAGCTTTCACTAAGTAGTGGCTAATAATATATGAGATGATCTTCTAAGCTATGGGGACAAGGCAGTAAGTTAAAATCAATTCATAATCTATTGCCAAATCATGAACGACCCATTGGAAACAAAATAAATTATGGTAACCAGTGTTTGTAATTCTGGAAAAATTGGTGTAGAACTTATTAAATCATTCAGTCCAAATCTGCTGCTGTGGTGGGCATAGAATAGTTTGAGTTGGAAAGGACATTTGTGTTGATTTGGCACAGCCTGGGGTTTTGGTAGCAGGGGAGGGCCATAGAATTGGCTTCTGTGAGAAGCTGCTAGAAGCTTCCACCATGTCTGACAGAGCCAATCTGATGCCTCTGAATATCGACATGCTTCTAGCCCAATTAGAGAGGTTGGTAACGCCTCTGTGATGACATATTTATGAAGAAAATCAAAACCGCACACACAGCTGTTTTCCAGGGGTGGGGAGGTGCCACCACCAGGGCCACCTTGGCAGTGTGAGGCAATGCCCTGCAGCTGCCACCATCTCAGCACAGCCCACGGCGAGCCTTGCTTGCCTGGCCACCCCTATCCACCTGTGCCGGAGATAGAAGGGCAGGGGCAGCGGCCACAGCTTCTCCTTTCCAGTGCCTCATATGAAGAGAGGTGTTAAATTGTGCCAGTGCCACAGCAGCCACCACTGCCTGCTCAGGGGCGGCAGGGCCACGTGGCTGGTGGTGAAAGCAACTTCTGGCAAGGAATCTAAACAAGATTGACCTCTCAACACTGTGGGATCCTGCAGGAATCTTTTAGTTGGTGGGACTTGTAGGCAGCAGCACCTACAGGCACAACTTCTAGTTGCTTCTAGCCAGAGAAGAGGAAGAGATGAGGACATGTAAGGGAAAACAACATGGTGGCACCAAGGTCAGTGGAAAAAGGGGAGGAAGAACTCCAAGCACTGGAGCTGAGATTCCTCTGCAGGCCATGATGAGGACCATGGTGAAGCAGGCTGTCCTCCTGCAGCCCATGAGGTCCACAGGAGAGGCAGAGATCCCCTCGCAGAAGGGGGATCATGGCAGAAGTACTCACGCCAGAGCAGATGGACACCAGGGAAAGATGTGATCCAGTGGGAGACCCAAATGGAGAGAGAGGGCCCCTGCTTCCAGAGATCGAGAGAGAGGACCCTTGCTTCCAAACCAGGGCAGCCTATCCTTAGAGGACTGCACCCTGTGGACAAGCGACTCACGCTGCAGCAGTTTTGGGAAGACCAGTGGGAAAGACTCACATTGCAGCATTTTTGGCAGGACTGCTGCTCCTGAGATTGGAGCCACACTGGAGAAGTTCACAGAGAATTGTCTCCCATGGGAGGGACCCCACAGCATAGCAGAGGAAAGACTCCTCTCCCTGAGCAAACAGAAAAAGACCTCAGGTGACAAACTAACCCAAACCCCCTTGTCCTGTCTCCTTGTGCTGTCAAGGGGAAAGAGGAGGGCTGGCGGGGTGGGAAAGTGTTTTAAAGGCTTATTTTGATTTCCATTGTCCTCTTCTGACTCTATTAATAATGAATTCACTTTATACCTTTAAATTTTAACCTGTTTTGCCCTTACAGTATTTTCTCCCAGTTTTCATTTTAACTCATGAGACCTTTATTTTTTTTTTCCTCTTCTCTGCCCAGCTGAGTGCAAGAGAAGGTGAGCAGATGGCTTTTGTGGGTGCCTGGTGTTTGGCCACTGTTAAACCACAGCATTTTAAAGGTAATCCTGTCCAACCCTCCTGCAATAATCAGGGGCATCTTCAACATTATCAGATTACTCAGAGTCCAGTCCAAACTGACCATGAATGTTTCCAGCTCTCTGGGCAAACTACTTCAGTGCTCTACTACCCTCACTGTAGAAAAATTTCCTTGTATTAAATCAACTGTCTTTTAGTTCACTCATTACTGCTTGTTTTATATCAAAGGCCCAGCTAAAATGTTTGTCCCTGTCACTATTCTAGGACCCCTCTTGCCCAGAGCCATCTCTTCTCCAGGCTGAACAACCCCATCTCTCTCAGTCTGTCTTCACAAGGAGAGGTACTCCAGCCCTCTGAACATCTTTGTGGCCTCTTCCAGACTCACACCAGCAAGTCCATGTTCTTCCTATGCTGGAGACCTCAGAGCTCGATACAGTATTCCAGGAAGAGCAGAGGGGCAGAACCGCCTCCAGTGACCTGGTGGCTGTATTTCTTTTGATGCAGACCTGGATAGAATTGGCTTTCTGGGCTTCAAGCATGTATTGCTGGGTCATGTCCAGCCTCTTGTCCAGCAGAACACCCCAAAGTTGTTCTCTGCAGTTGTTCTCAGTTGTTCTCACTCTCTTCATCTCCCAGCCTGCGTCAATAGCAGGGGTTGTCCAAACTCAAATGCAGGACTTTGCACTTGGCCTTTTTGAACTTCATGAGGTTCCCATTTGTTGTGGTTGTCCAGATCACTCTGAATGTCATCCGGACCCTCGGGCATATAACCTGCACCACTCAGCTCAGTGTCATCTGCAGATGTGCTCAATCCCTTTGTCTGTGTCATTGAGGAAGACATTAAATAGCTCTGGTCCTAGTAGGAACCCCTGAGGGATACCACATGTCACCAATATCCATTTGGACACTGAGCCACTGCCCACTACCTTTCAGAGACAACCAGTCAACCAGATCCTCATTCACCTGGCAGTCTACCCATCAAATCCATATCTCTCTAATTAAAGGAAAAGAATGCTGTGGGGAATTATGTCAGGGATGACTAACTTACTATTAAAACTTTGTGATATTTTTGCAGACCTGAGCAATTACACTTTTTGGGTGCTCCGTTTATCTGTGGATGGAGCAGATGATGCTCTCATGTTTGCCAACAGCAGAGGAAGGCCTCTTAATAAATTCACATGAGTCATAGGTTTAGAAAAAGGGAAATCTGCTTCTGAGGGAAGTAGAGAGAGCAGCCTATTTAAAGTGCGTACTCTCACCTCTCATTGCGTTGTTTGGCCATGTTTTAGAAGCAGAAATAGCTCTCCTTGCTTCTAGCCAAAGTTTCCACGTAGATCAATAGAGCAGAAAGTTAGGAATGGCTTGACTGCTCTAACTTCACAGCCAGTTTAAAGGATTTAGAAAACTCTTCTGACATTTCAGCTAACTCAGGTCAGCACAGAGTAGGAAGCAGCCAGAAGGAGCAGGCTACAACTTTCACTGGAAGTTTGCATTTTCTTTGTATTAAGCTTGCTGGTAGAATTCTGGCGTGCCAGTCTCAGGAATACACAAAATTCAGAATTATATCCAAGTTTGAATTTCTTTTTATGTGCTACCCTGCTTGTGACCACTTTAGAGGTACTTAAAAAGCAAACAGTCTATCTAAGCATTTAGCTCTGCCCTGTTTTCAACAGCAGGAGGCTATTCCTACTTAAAGGCAACTGAGGTTATTCTCACCCTCTGACTGATTTCTGGAACCTGCTTTTGTGGTTGTGATGTGTTGACCTTGGCTGGACACCAGGAGCCCACCAACATCTCTTTATCACTCCCTTCCTTAGCTGGACAGGGAAGAGAAAACATGGCAAAAGGCCTGTGGGTTGAGAAGGCAGCAGGGAGAGATCACTCACCACTTACCATCATGGGCAAAACAGTTTTGAGTTGGGAAAATGAGTTTAGTGCCAATCAAGTCAGAAATAAAACCAATTCTTAACACAACCTCTTCCCCTACCCCTCTTCTTTCCTCTTTTCAACTTCTCTTCCACTTTTCTTTACCTCCTCCCCGTCAAGCAGTAAGAGCAGGGTGGGGGTGGGACAGAAATTGGGGTTGCAGTCAGTGCAGCACAGGTTGTCTCTGCTGCTCCTCCCTCCCCAGGGCAAGCAGGACTCTCACTCTAACCCTGCTACATCTCCTTGGTGTCTGCACAGCTGTTTATCTCTCGTACTCGCTCCTCTCTGGCTGCAGCTGCTCTTGGGCAGAGCTTCTTCCCCTTCATTGTGTTGTCTCTGAGGCTTTACCACCAGAGCTGATGGGCTCAGCCTTGGTCAAGAGCAGGTCCTCCTAGAGCTGTCTGGCAGTCCTTTATTGGACATAGGGAAGCTTCTGGCATCTTCTCCCAGATTCCATCCACGTAACATCCTCACTACAAAAACCCTGCCACACAAACCAAATCCAGTGCTCTCCTATCTCTGCCCAATAATAATGAAAGGAGAAATTCCAACTCCTACATGCTCCCAAGAACACCAGCGATCAAATCCAATGCCTCAACAGATATGTTTCTTGGAAATCCTGCATATGTTACATGCACAAAACTAACCAGGAATGACAGTAAACTCTTCAGTAACACTTGTGCTGTTAAGTTGGCCAGAAAGCAAAGATAACCTTTAAACTTTATGGCTAATCTTGTAATAATCTTTCATGACCCAATGATACAGCACTATTTTTTTCTCCTTTTTGACACTATCCTATGCAAGAGGCTTTTGAATAAGAAAAATAAGTTGACTACGAGGATTTACCCCCCCACCAAACAAGATCATTCAATACAGATTTTAGTAATGTCAAACAAGAAGTTTGCTTCTCTTTCTAAATGCAAATTCCCATTATTTAGCTGGAAAAGATCCCTTTCAAGTCCCACTACTGAAGCAGCAATTGAAAGAAGGTGTGAACTTCTAGGGAGAACATTCCCTACAAATCTCACTTAGATAAATGCAATTTTGCCATAATTCTTAAATTTATTTACAATTTTATATGTTTTATACACCTCAGTTTACATATTAGGGAACTTGGTATTACATTTTGTAGCAATTTACAGTGAATAAGAAGAAAACCAATGTGCATAATTAAAATTAACCTTTATTACTCCAAAAACAGATGCCAAATACGTGGTATACTTCTGCTTCTGTTGGCATATTTCTCAAATACATGTACAACTGTAACTAGTCCGCCTAGACATCTCCTATACTGTTTTATAACATTTGGAAGTTCTCCCACGCTGAGCGGGATGCCACTATAATAAGCTGATAAAAACAGGCAAAAAGAAAGTTGATCTTGTTTCGAAAGGGGAAAAAAAAAAGTATGTGCTCTTACTAAAAAAAACCTAGGTTATAAGCAAGCATTACACTCTGAAAATCCTAAAATACTGTTCTAGTTCTAGGTGTTGCTACCAGTTTCCATTCACATTTACCGGCACCAGCCCAACTATTTTAATGTCCAAGTATGGTAACCCTCAACATTAATATGTTAACACATGCCCTCTCTGCAACAGAAGCTTGTAATCCCACAATGCTGCAACTGATTGTGCAAAAGAATTATGATCAAGATGTGTTATTCCTAAAAACCAGTTCCATGAGCTCAGAGGAATACTGGCATATAACTGCTAGCCATCACTTCCACTTGATTGGAAACTGCTTGTTTTCAAAACCTTTTCTGTACCTTCTTAGAATTTGCCGAGGTTTCTGTAAGGGTTGAAAGAAAAGGTTTTATTTCTCTACTTCTACCATAGAACAGAACTGGGAATGCTATTTGAAACAACAGATGCTTCAAATATTTTCTGAATTATTCTTCAGTGAGCAATGTTGTCCTCTTCAAAGAGAATATCTGTTGGATTATCAAACGCCCATACACAGTATTGATAGAAACTAGTTCTGCAGAACCTCAGGCAGTGTAAGAGCACTGTCATAAAAGCATTGTCATCTGTCTACTGCAGTAATAAAAATTTTAAGAAATCTGTCAGCAGCACATCAGAGGTCACAGGTATTTCTCTTATCCCTACTATGGTTCCACCCAAAACATGGTCCAAAGAGGCTAAGACACATTTAGCCTGTTGTTTTTGCATTAAAATTTCTCTCCCAGCCATACGTGTGTGTATTTTAACCCCAAGGGTACTGAAAACATGACCACTAACATTTTTTGTCTAGCATAGCACTCACACAATGTAGCTTGTTCATTCTTTGAGATGGTTTGTTACATTTCTAGGTAAGAATTCTTTAATAGTGGTCTCTAACCTCAGAGTATGAGCAATAGCTACACAACACACTACTGCTTTACATCTCAGTCTGTCACTCTCCACAACACATCCCAGAGCACATATTGTGGAATATCACTTCAAATGAACATGGCTCACGAAGCTGTGCCAACACACACCAGTGGATCTGCATGTTTTTCTTCTCAGCTTCAACACATTTGATTGAATCAAAATGCTGAATTCAACCCTGAGATTTATCCTTCTAAATAACTTCCTGTGCGAAGAGTATAAGGAACAGAGGATGAGGAACTTGCTTTATTTTGTGTCTTATCCTGATGAGACACAACAAATAGATGAGTAACAGAAGCTCACAAGAGACAGATTAATATTAAAGTGACACTAATGCCATACACACATCAGGAAGAGAAAAAAAGGCTATGCTGCATAAGACTACTGCATTGCTAGATGTACATTCTTCAAATTATCTGTTACATATCCAGAAGTTATCATCTTACTTCTAATTTTTTCCCCTCTAGAACAATTTGGATTTCTTTGGCATCCAAAGTCTCATATTTCAATAAAGCTTCTGCTAAATTCTTGTGTTCTTTTGCATGAGTCTTCAGGATGTTCTTCGCTCGCTCATAGGAGTCCTAATTTGAAGAACAGGCAGAAGCAGATTTTAAGACTTTACAACAAAAACAATAGCAAGATTCCACCTTAAAAATTGTTTCCAGGTAAGTACAGCTTGATACAAACATTTAAAGTTGTGGCCTACATTTCAAAGCTAGCACAGCTCCTGACTCACAAAGCTTTAAAATATAGCTGCCATAATTAATGAAAAACTACCAAACACTTTATGCCACCTGTGCATTTTGCACAAGTAGAGCTAAAAACAAAATCCTGAGACAAACCTTAGTATTTTTACACATGACTTAGAAAAGTCTTACTAGATCTGAAAATTTCCTGATTTTTGTAACACTCTTTTTTTGCACTATGAGCAAAGCTACAGCATTCACAAATTGTTCCTAAAAGACTAGGCAGTTTTAATATTTATAAAACTCAAAATACTATGTAGTTTTAGAAAGCTGAAAGCTACCAGCTACTGAAAGTCACCAGCAGCACACTGCCAGCATTACCAGCTTCAACTTTTAGTTCTACCCTGGTAGTCCTCACAAGGTCAAGTCAGTTCAAAAACAACTACAGCAAAAGTGTTACTCATTTAAAAGCAACAATACAAGTACTTCTCCTGCCTGTACCAAACTAAAACAGATTACCAGAATAGTGATCAGGAAGTTCAGTGATTATCAAATGTTACGAATTTCCCTAAGCATCTGACACTGATCACTGTGTGGAACAGCATACTTTGGAGTTATGAAATGTGAAAGTAACATAAAACATCCACATATGTTCTAAAACAATATGTAGCTATACTGTTTCCCTGAATTGAATAGGAAAAATACAAATCCTGACCAAACAGAAGTGTTAAAAGATTATATTAAAGAGCTCAACGTCATCAACTTGATTCATATTACTTGTGCATGGCAATTACCAAGTTTTGACATGCAGAGATTCAAAGTTGCAGCTACATTAAATACTTGGGAATACTCCATCCACTTGTGTATGAACAACTTCCCATTACTTAAATAGGTTAATCAAGCAAGCAGGTGTTCAATTCATCTGAGAGGTATCAGAGTGGAGGGGGAGAGGCTCTTACCCGTAGAAGTGTCCTCACTTCCTGTTCAATTGCAGACTGGGTTTCAGGGCTGACTTTCCCCGTATCAGTGTAGGTCATAACACCAAGCTAAACAACAACAAAAATATCTTTATCTTGCCACTGTTGCAGTCATACACATAAAACTCTCTGGGAATTTCAGAACCTATTGCTTCTGCATGCAAACCAAATCCTGAGTCAAATGCCTGCTGAAGTGCTTTAAGCAGAAGCAAAACAACAGTCTATTCATCAATTATGTAGTTAATGCAGAATTCTGTTTCAGTAGGTCTCAGTACAGACCCTAATTAGGCACTTTCTTACTTAAAATGCTTAGACTACTAATACTTGATGGACAATCAACATGACTAAAGAAGCTTCTAAAGAAAGTCCAGAAAACTCACTGTTGTTACCACCCCCTTTGTGCTCCCAGACTCAGAATTATCCTCAATTCCAAAATGTCTGGCTTGATTGTAACTATTTCCTGAAGATATTAGTAATTTTCAAGTGTATTTTGAAGTGAAAAAAGGGAGACTACCACCCCGAGCCAACTTCAGTCTACGCTGTTTTCTAGTTGAGCTCTCTATAGCAGACCAGGTCATAAGGCTTATTACTCCTTTTGTGAAAACTACTTGCCCTAATCTCAGAGATCACTGACAGACAAATAGGCTTTAACTACAGAACAGAACTTGGTTTAGCTCCATATAAATATTAAAGGATTGATGATACTACCTTCTCACTCATTCCAAATCGAGTCACCATCAGTTTTGCAATTTTAGTAGCATTGTCAAAATCACTAGAAGCACCTAGAGAGCAAACAGATCTGTTACATTACTGAAAGCACATCAAACATGCAGTCCACAGCCTTGATCTTTTAACTACCAATGAGCTGACCTGTTGTGATGTGATCGCTTCCAAATATGAGCTCTTCTGCTACTCTTCCTCCCATACAGACATCCATCTGTGCGAGCAACTGGGATCTAGTTTCACTCCATCTGTCATTTTCTGGGAGCAAAGATACCTGTAAGATACAAAACTGTGGTCAGGTAACAAAAAACTGAAGTACTGAAGTAACCTTAAAATATGCTTGCTTGTATCTGCAGCAGATAAAGATTTTATGTAACACTCTGCCTGCTCTGGCCTGCCTCTAGTACATGCATTTATCAGGATTGCTTGGAGGTTCTCAGTTGAGAAACTGAAACAGCCTCCTCAGATCCTGAGCACCCCATCAATGTGAGCAACTTACACCTATTGCCAGAAGAAACAGAACAACCCATTCTATCAATTTCTCCTTATTTCTTACACTTGGACTGAGTACAAATCAAGTTGCCCAGAGGATTCAGACCGATGGTTTTCATTAACTGAATACATTAACTTGAAAAGGTTCAACAGGAAGAGACATAATAGAAATATTTTTCTGTTCAAATGCTTCATAGATAAAGGCAAAATAGAAAAACTCATGGATATCTATGCAAAAAAAACCAGGACAGGTAACCAATGAAGTTTGAAAAAGCCAAACTGGACAAAGAACAACCTGATAAAGAATGTCTGTGTTAAAAATACAGTTGAGCTTCTACTTGCCAGTCCTTTAGATATTCTTCAAAATTTTGCTGTTGGGTGCCATTTCAACTGCAGCAGAATCAAACTTATTTACTATTTCTCTTTCCTCTTACTATTTCCTTTTCCATCACAGAAAAGATGATCTTGGGTTTTCCAAGACATTGCTCATAACTGAGTAGTTCAACTGACTACAATATTCATTAACATAATCATAGCAAATAGCATCATCACAAATTCCTCTACACCACAAAACCAACATAAAAATAAAACTAAATAAAGAAATACTAATAAACTAAATAAAATTTTAAAATACTAAAAAATCTGGATGAAGAACACTCACGTGTCCCAGTGTTGTTCCTCGTGTCATGATTGTGGCCTTGTTGATTGGCATTGCATCCTTGGTGTAATAGGCAATGATTGCATGTCCAGACTCATGGTAAGCTGTGATGGTTTTGTTCTTCTCATCAATTTCTACACTTCTACGCTCGGGTCCTTAAACAAGGAACATTAAATTAACCTTTTTTTACAGCTGGCCACCACAATCCACACATTACATACACTCAAACAGAGCTCAAAGCAGCTGAGAAACAGCACATGATCAAAGGGAACTAACATTTTGCTTAAGTGTAAAATGTTTATGAGTCAGATTTTAATGTCCAAAAATGGACCCAAACATATTCTAGAGACAAGCTATTTTTAAAGTAATAGATTTAAAATGCAGTCTAAGTATCAGAAAATTCCCTTTCTTCTCTCAAGCATGAACGGATCAGATTTACAGTGGTTATGTCTAGGAAGTTTAAGATTTGTGCTATCACATAAGAAGTTGAACACAAGTTCCAGGTTTCTGGTCAGAGATAGGGGAAGGATAAGAAATTAAGCCTGTGTCTCCCTTCAGGCTAAAGTATGACATGCAGCATTTTTAACTTTAAAAATGGTATGAAATTTTAAAGAACATATTTCACAGTACTAAATTTTACGTACTACTCTCTGGTCTCTAAAGGTTCTATTCAGAAATAAGTAATACGAAACCTTATTTGTTAAAAAAAATCCTCTCCCCCAACCCCATGATAAAAAACCCAAAACAACAAAAAGAAGCGCCACAGCACAACAATCCAAAAAACAACACTGTAAAAACTTCTCTATTTCCCTGTAAAAGTCTTTATCACACAAGAAAAACTCTGTGTATTTAATATACATGTATGTCTTTTGTATAAAATCCTACCCATTAGAATTTTGTCTTTGGAGAATTCTAATTCTTTCATGGTTACCATATCTTTTCCATCAACAGCTGCCTTTAAGGCAGCTTGATTTACAAGATTTTCAAGCTCTGCTCCAGAAAATCCTACTGTGCCTCGTGCAATTATTTCTGGATCAACAGCTGTAGGGGAAGAAAAAAAAACAAAACAAAACCATTTTGTTTATTAGAGTCTATATTGCTCCTGAAATTTTAAGCAAGAATCATATTCTATTAAAAATTATGCATTAAACAAAACCAACAAAAAACAACAAACAAAGACAGTTTTAAAAGAAATTAAGCCTAATTCTCAAGACACGATGAACTCGTAGGGACTAGAGACAAACACTACATGAATAATAAACTAATATGAAACAGTTTTTGTGTTCTTTATCGACACAGTAAAGCCACAACTGCCAATGGAATAAAGGACTAGTATGAGTGGGCTGATCCAGTACAAAAACTGTGACATAAAATATACTTCAGTAAAGTATTTACTTACATGGGTCATACTTGATTTTATTAAGGTACCACTTCAGAATTTCCGTGCGACCTCTTACATCGGGCTTGGGAACAGTAACTTGCATATCAAAGCGACCAGGACGTATTAGAGCACTAAAGGAAATGACAATTTAGAACACTGACTCAAAAATACTGCAGTAAACATACCAATGTATATCAAGGAACAAAAATCCATTGCTGTTTCTAAAGATATCTACTTAGATTAAGTCTCATGCACATATGCAAAGAATATGTTTTTCTTATCTGCCTGTAAAGAGACAGATGAAAGATATTTATTGACAGCTCATTTTAAAGGATTTTTTTGCATTTGAAAATTTTGCAATGTGAACAAGAAATGCAGCTTATCAATTTAGCTGAAAAAGATCCAGAACTTTCAAATGCTTAGAAACATATTAATAATTTCTCTGTATTTACCTCTGCAACCTATTAAATGCCAAAAACTGGTCAATACCAGACATCTTTTCTAAGCTGGAAAACTCCAGCTAGGACACTGTAATACTTGAAGAATATTACAAGCAACTTTGTTGCATGTTTTTTTTACTACATGTAAAACAAGCAATGCATTATACTCACTTGTCTAATGCTTCAGGGAAGTTTGTTGCACCAATAATAACAACACCTTCATTTGGTTTAAAGCTGTGTGGAAAACAAGGTGTGAATTATTTTTTTTCTGGACACAGAATTTACAATTTTGCTAGTAACTACTGTTACTGACCTCACTGGCCAGTCAATAACATGCTTTCACACTACAACAAGTGATCCAAGAATGACCATGTATAATCCAGCAACTGGTTAAAAACATGGTGTAATCTCAGTGTTGAGCTTCTTCCTTTTAGCCTTTTTTAGGCTAAAAAACCTGAAAAATTATCTAGAATAAATGGCAGCTATTGCGCAAGTAGAACTCAAAAGCTTCTATATTCTTTACACTAAGTCCATTAATGCTACTGTTGGCAGTACTAGAAAATAGCCATAAAAGCATATTAAATATATATCCTTAAAAGCATTACAAAAAATTACACAAAACTTCAAAGCTGTCAAGAAGAAAAAGTTCACCCACATATCTAAAATACTAGTCAGTTAATCATCTTCTGTGACCTCAGAATCCATATATTTACCCATCCATTTCAGCAAGGAGTTGATTAATGGTCTGTCTTGAATAGGGGTGCATTGGAGATTCAATTCTCTTCCCACCAACAGAGTCCAATTCATCAATGAAAATAACACAAGGTGCGTTTGCTTTTGCTTCCCCTGACAAAAGGAAAATAGCAGAAGGGGCCTTGAACCACACAAAAGAACAGACAGTCTACCAGGTAGTTTAGGATTCTACTGTCTCTGTTATTCTTGGATTATAAAGTGTTCTATTAGACATCACCAAAACTGTCTTGGCTTTTAGCCTTAAAAACCCAAGGAAATAGAATCTTAATTCTCTTTACCTCACCATTTTAAAAACATATCTCCTCATCAGCTTTTTTATATCATGCTACAAGAAATCACTAGTAAAATAAACTACAAAATTGTCATTTTGTATGAACTCCCTACAAGAGTTTATTTTATAGGCTTGGGTAGAGAATATTTACCTATTAAATAAAAAAAGCATGAAATGTGATGGGTCTCAACACTAACTTACTTTAATAAAACTTGCTTGTTATTTTACAGTGAAGGGTTCACACTCAAGTTTACAGGTATTAAAACACAAAATAAAAATGCAGTAATAAAAGTGAAGACCATCAATTGGTATATTTCTGTAGTCAACAGAAGGAAATGCCTCTTTAAGGTACTACATGTATTATATTTTGCATGTGAAGTCACATTTTTTCTACAAATGCAAACCACTTTGTATATTGTATATATTTGACCCTATAGATCTTCCATTTAAGAGGGAAGCTCTTAATTCTCCTCCCCGATCATATTTTCACACTTAAAATAGGAAGTCTCTCCTGTGAAAGTTATAAATATAAACATTAGTTTTGAAAGTTTTGTTATGCTCTTTATTCTGAGCAATATATATTGATGGGTCTGAGAAAGGAAATCTCAGCTTATGATGCCATGATGCCATAAAGCTTTAATTCAGAGTTAAAAAAAAAAAAAAATCTAAATATGAGGGCAGTAATTGAGAATGTTAACACATTTTCTTAATCTTAAATTTACAATTCAAATTTACAACAATTTATGTATGACTAAGTAAGTTACAATGTCAAATATTCAATTTAACTTACAGAACATTACATATTTAATTAAATTTCTACTTCTCTCTGGGACCACTGTAAAATCAGTTGTAAGTTTATCTATAATTTCACGTGATGGTGATTCTACAGTTAACTGATGCTCACAGAATTGTGACATTTACCTACACAATTAAAGCTTTATTTATTAGCCTCATACACTACTACTCTCCTGTAACCAGAATTGTAACTAATCAAGCCATGTAAACAACACTGAATACTTAATCTTGCACATGAAAAGACTTCAAACCCATGAATATTTAACTTACTGAACAGGCTTCGTATGCGACTGGCTCCCACGCCAACAAACATCTCATCAAACTCTGACCCGGACGCGTAATAAAATGGAACATCAGCTTCACCAGCCACAGCCCGCGCAAGAAGCGTCTTGCCAGTACCAGGTGGTCCAACTAACAAAATGCCTAAAAGACAAACAAAAAAGCCAAGAAAACTACCACATCCACACAGTCTTATTATATGAGTAGTTTTTGCCACGCATTAGAAGAAATAATGTACACTTGGCTCCAAAAAGCTGTTAAGATTCCATTTCAGGTACCACCACTCTAAAGGAGATTTCTGTAACAAGTCTAGATACAATTCCATCCACATAAACAACAACAAAGACTTGTTAAGACCATCAAAACAGAAGCCTGAAGTATTCTGCAAATTTACTGTAGAGTTCAGCAGCTGAATCTCTAACAGTGTCTCCTTCAAACTGACATGTTCCTGGCTGTTTCTGTGGAACCTTTCTATTATCAAATCCTTCCAAGTAATTGTCTTTAAACAGTGTAGAGCACTAACAGGAAACAGATTTCCCAGGTCTACACATTTCAGATTCAAGTAGATTTCCACTAGGATCTTAATCATCCTTTTACATGAAAACATTCGTTTCTGAACTATCTAAAGCAGTTAGGAAACACTAAAGGTGCTAAAAGCCATAAGGAAGAAATAAAGGCCTTTTAGAGAGTTCAGTTAATAGACCCCCCTGCTTTACAGGATGAAGTACTACTGTTCAATAGTTCAGTAACTGAAGAAGTCACAGTAAATTTTGTCTAACCCCAAAATTTTCAATTGCATAATACATGAAGAAATAGTAAGAAACTAGGCTGTGAAGTAGTCACTCAGTACAGATCATGCCTCACAGCCATGGCGACACAGGTTTTTCATTTCTGCTGAGCAATGATTCTTACCTTTTGGAAGTTTACCACCTAATACAGTAAATTTGTGAGGGTTTTTCAGAAATTCCACAACTTCTTGCAATTCCTGCTTAGCTTCTTCAACCTGTACATGAAAAACATGCCACAAATATAACTAAGCATTTATAAAATACTGCACATTTTTGTAGGTAAATTTTGCATTAGCGATTAAGTCCCTAATTATGTATTAATCAAAAATACAAACAGAAAAAGATTAAAGTGTATCACAGAATTTGTATGGATACCAATATTTAATTCAATCTATCCTAAAACTGTCTGCAGGTTATAAGTAAACAGTAAACTTAGTAACAGTGAAGGAACAACCAAACAGTTCAAGACCAGATCTGAACAAAGAAATAAATACAAAACCATAAGTTCTACATCAAGATATTATCTTATGAATTAAAAAGAGATTAATTTTATCTATTTTTTCAAGGGGAAGGAAAGGGGGAGGTCCTCATTTTACCACTAACAGTCAAAGAACAATTGACAGAAAAAAAAGAGGTATCCCATCAGTAGTGATATGCCCACTTCTTTCCTGGAACCTCCATATCTCCTGTCCCAATATCACTGCCTGAAAGAAATAGTACTAAGAGAGAAATGATCAAATAGCATCATAATCTTTTCGTACCAATTAACTTCTGTAAAAGGTAGATTAATATTGATATTTATGGCCTGCCATCAGCTATTATGGTCTTTAAAAACATTATTAAACAAGTGGAAAGTGCACCTTTTATAAGGTACTAAATGCCACAAAAGTGAAGTAGAAAAAGGGTGGTTAAAATCTTCCTTCATCTTGGAGTGGCCAATGCATATATAAAGCTTCAGTTCATATAAAGAAATTTCTTGAACAGATTAAGACATTCATAATGATTACTTAAAACAAGAATTTTCACACATTTTACTTTTGCTCTTACCCCTTTAACGTGTTCGAAGGTGACATTTTTCAACTGGATTGGATCAACTGCTGCATCAAAGATACTTGATGTTCGAAAGCGTACTAAGAGCAAACAGCAGATGACGAACAACAAATTTACATACAACATCATTTCATTGTAGGACTGAGTGCTGCACCTGCATGCATGCCAGTAAGACACTG
The DNA here is from genome assembly GCA_018697195.1 of Certhia americana. Lineage (NCBI taxonomy): Eukaryota > Metazoa > Chordata > Aves > Passeriformes > Certhiidae > Certhia > Certhia americana. The sequence goes on from CM031858.1 coordinate 15,769,439, forward strand.
ACCTCACATCTGCCTTTTTGACAGGGCATGTGTTTATTTACAAGTGTCCAGCAGGAGTAAGATTTATGTTTCAAAAAATATCTTTAAAACACTTATAATTCAGCGATACGCTTTTTAGTCACATGCAGTACCGAAAGCTCTTCATGCAGAAGCATGTATACACAGCCCAAACTTCTCCCTCACTATTTCTATACATATCCTAACTTTCTTGAGGCCCAGGTGATAACTTAGCATCAAGATGAATGTCTCCAGTTACGTTAGCTCAGCCTTTTCACTGTTCCACTATTTCCAATATTCTCAAGATGGCAATTTAGCAATGCAAGCTCCTAGTTGCTATAAACTAGGCTGTTTATAAACTGTCAAACCATCTTGCCTACAGCTGATCTAGATAACACATCATCTGAACAGAAAGTCAAGTACTGAATTCGTGACCAGTCTGACTTCTCTAGTCCCATGTAACTGCTTCACCCAAAGAAATAAAGTAATTATATACTGACACAGAACATTTCTGTCATCCTAAACATTTTGGCACACTGTCATCTGAAATGCTGAAGGCAGAAGCAGTAAGTAACTCCTAGGATAACTTCTCAGTGTACTAATAAAAAAACAATTATAATGTCAAAACATGTTTAATTTATGCTAAGCCCACTGGAAGAAACAACACAAGTGAAACAGTGTGGAAAAAAAAGTCAACTAACCGGCATCAGAAAAGGAACCTTTCCCAGGCAAAAATGACGAATACATAGCAAGATAAAAACAAAGAACAAAGAGAAAGAAAGAAATCAAACGTGATCTTCTTAAGGAATCTGTAAAACAAAATAAAAAACATATTTAACATGGGCTAAAATGAACTACTTTCTGATTGCAAAGACAAGATATGTAAATTAAAACCACTTACCAAGCGTTTTTTGCAGGAATACCTGTGCTTTCAAAAAGCCTTCTGCAAAACCAGTTTTAAAAGCATCTTGGTGTGCCTCTGGGATGTTTTTTGTTTTCATTAGTGTGTCTAAGTTCTCAACATCAATTCGTCGCTTTCTCAGGATAAAACCCTGCAATATTTTCCAAAACAGTGTTACAAGTTTACACCAAATTTTCACAAACAGTTAACTTACTACCTGGCTAACATGGGTGATACATAAATAAATAAATAAAATTACAACAGCATATAATTCACGTGCTATTGGGTTAGTTAGAGGGTACAGGCCAGTAGCTCGAGTGTGGAATTCCTGTGGTTTGAGCATGGGCATTCTCATTTTTGCCGAGCAAACCAGTTTTGGAGCCCTCCCGGCTCCCAGTTCCAGACTGAAAACTCAGCCTAAGACAGATCTGTACACAGCCAGCTTTGTTCACTGGATTCAGTGGGATTTATTAGCTTAAGCTTCTTGCTTTATTTCCAATTGCAAAATATCTTTGCGAGTATCATTTTGATGGACCTTAAGCAAACACATCTCATATGCCCTGTCATATTTCAGAGCAGCACTGCATGGAGCTAGCTCTGATTTATCTTCATCCACAGTACACCTAGTCCACAAATGAAACAAACCACATATGCCTAGAAGAGTTCAACAAAAATTTACACACAGTGTAAAATGAAAAGACTTAATTAGCCTGACTTATGTACAACCAATTAGAAGCAAAGAGTACCCAGGTGAACTTGGTATTGTTAATGCTTTGGATAATTATCTACTGACTTGAAAACACACATTCTTGTATGTTAAACTAGCTGTGTTTCTGCTAAAAGAAATAAATCCTTTGATTTGAAACTATTAGTAGTTTATATTCTATTTTAGAAACAGATTATGAAGAATTTAATTTCTAGAGTTAAAACCATAATAGAGTTAAAACTAATTCTGAAACTGCTCTTCTAAGAAATCAAATAATCTCATTACTGGTGATACATGAAACAGATATATGCATTAATAGGAAAAAACAATAAATTGCCATTAGCTCAAGTATTAAAATTAAGAAATTTTTTCATGCTAGTGAAAGAAAACACCCCTGGTAAATTATAAAGGTTTATTCAAGGGAAAGATATGGTCTGAGTAAGCCCAAAACAACTTCATGTTACTCGTATTTACCTTCAAAATTGAAGAAAGTGAACTTTTTGTTTCTGTGAATTGATCAGATGTTGACTGCAGACGTCTTGCTCTTGATCTCAGAGTCTTAAAATTCCGTGTCTGTATGTAAACTTTACGTGGTAAGAACAAACAGCAGTTATAATCTAATCAGAATTACTGCTACAATAAAAAAGTCTTAAGAAAGGTAAGAAACTATTATATGAAAAAATACGGAATATAATCTTCCCAACATATCCACTGTACTGTAAAAAATGGACAGTTACGTGATCACAAACCCTATTTGTAGTCTGACCTTCCAAGCAAACTTCTAACTGTTTCACATAAAATTTCATGTTAAAATAACCTGAGTTCATGTTGTAAATTATAGCTAATTGGCCAACTCTTCCCTGAATTGAATTAAATTAAATTCAGACAATTAAATCCAGGCAGGCTGACAAACATGAAACATTCTGAAACAAATCCAGAAGGACGGGAATAATGCTTTGTGAGCTCTGCTGGTAAGGTGCTAAAGTGCCCTGAGGAGATCTGGAATGGCTTCAGTGTGCTGTTAACTTTGGAAGTGACAAAAGAAATGAGATCATTTAATCACTGTGAGCTTATGGCACTCTAAGTTATTTCCTACTGCATCAGAAACCTTGTGATGGACACTTAACCACAAGTAAAGAATATTTTTCTTCTTTCACTACTATGTTTTAAAATAAACACCAATACCAGTCAATTAGATTGGTTTCACTAAGCATTTTGTTATTCTAGAACAGATAAAATGAACTGCAGCTGACCCTTGAGCCCTGCTCAGAAAAAAGTCTAACATTTGACCAGGTGGCTCTGGACCTTGTCCAGCTCAGTTTTGAAAATCTCCAAGCATTAAGATAACTAAACTTCTTCAGACAACCTGCTTCAGATCTTAGCCATTCTCATTGTGAAAATTTTCAAACAGATTTTATTTTATTTGCTTTTACTTGGGACTGTTTCCTCTTCTTTGATGTGTATGTGGGAAGGGTAACTCATATGACTCTGGTAGCAGTTGGATCACTCCTTACCTTCTATTCTGCTAACTAAAACCTCAGATCCTTCAGCTTCCCCCCTATATAAAATGCTTAAAAGTCTGCACCCTTCCTTGTGACCCATCACTGGGCTATCTCCATGTTGTCATCATTTCTCTCCGCCACAAGATACAAACAGATACACCTAGAGGTAGCATCAGAAGAACTGAATTTAGGACAATACCTGGACTTTCTGAACTATTGATTATGTTTTCACTAATGCTGCCAGTCACCAAACCCCTCAGAAAATCCAACTGGATGAGTACTGAATTCAACATATGAATTGATTCAAAAATAGTCAGCCCATCTGTGGTCTTTCAAGATTATGACCCACAAATACTGACAACTTGGAACAACATAGTGTTTACTAACACACAATTCAAGTGCAAAAAAATAACTTCATGATTTAAAGTGTCAATATTGACATAAGTTTCTCCTGGAAGCTTACTGGTATTTCCTGAGTGATGCCTCTAAAACAAATGCAAAAATACATTTCCAGAATAGACAAATTCTATAGAGATAAAAGCAGTCTAGTTTAATGCTTTATACCTGGCCAACACCGAACATCTGAACAGAAATTTTGGAGGGGATTAGGATGTTGTCCATACAAACAGGATGAGCGTAAAGCACTGAAAACATCCACAAAACCTGCAAAAACACACAACAAAATGTAAATACACCCTATCTTAAATGGCAACTCAACATTACTTCTTGCAGTTTGGTTTTTTGAGTTTTTTAAATATTAATTCTATTTTACTACAGTACTCCAAGCATCTTTAATTGAACAAATTACCAGAACATCTTTGAATGCTTTGAAGCTTTTCCAACTATTTGTTTGCTTTCATGCAATTGTCACTGAGCTATTTTTTTTTTGTATCTCACAACACAATGAAATTTAATCATTTCTTTTCTCTAATAGCAGCCCTCCAATATTATTCTTAACACTCCTTCTCTCTACTGCAGTACCAAATAGGCAGTATATCAAATGCCAGCTATAGACTTATTTTTCTAATACATTCGTAAGCATCTGCAATGGTCTTCCTTCATTTTAGACTAATTCCAACTAAACATCTTCACCTGCAAGGAACTACTCTTGTTTATTTCAGCAATGAAATAGTCTCCATGGAGTGTTGACAGTTTGCCACCTTGAATTTCTTTCTAATTAATATCTTTGCATAACACTGCTTCAAGCAAAAAACTGATAAAAATGTAAACTGGAGAGGTCTGTGACATAAGTAGATTAGCAAAATCTAATGTCTTGGAGAAAAAAACTGGTGCAAAAATTCAAAGCTCAGGCTCATCATTAAGAGAAATGCACTGCACTACAGCTGAGTTCAGAAAAGTTTAACAGCAACTAACTTGAAATCCAAAGAAACAATTTGCTGAATTTTCTAAATTTCCCAAGTTTACAGAGACAAGCTATGTACAAAAAAAAAAAAGTTTATACTCTTTTTATTAAATATGTTTAACTACAAATTATCTACAGCACAAGAGATTAAACTAAAGAATAACTATATTCACCTTTATAATTTAACTCTCACCAGCTCTCATAAACACTTCACTCAAACATACCATGCTTATTTTCAAAGAAGGACTGAGCAGAGACGTACGACGTGTGCCACTGTGAGGAGACTTTGCTTTCTGTATAGTAGCCAGGAAGTAGTCTGTTCACCAACTCTCTAAACTGGCTAGCTTTCAAATCAGACAATCCCAGATCTCTTAAATTTTTCAATACAGACTGAAAAACAGAAATAAATGTTCAAAATTTACGTTAAGATGATCCTAGGGAAAAAATTTCCCAATAGCACCAGAGGCAAATACAGACTGAGAAAACCCAAACCAACCAAACCAAGAACCCCACAAAAACCCAGCACTGGAATCACAACACAGTGGTGAGAAGTACAACAGATGCTGATTTTCACAGTTCTGCACTTACTGAAAGATTCCATGGTTTTCCTCCCAAAAAAAGTGCTTAGTTACAAAACTTGTAAGAAATGAGTTGAAAGAGAAGTGGCAATATCTAATACTACTTGAAAAATAATACTATTTTTCATATTTTCAATGTCAAAAGCAAGAACCACCCAATAATATTGAAAGATATTTTAACAGAAAAATAAAACCAAACATGAAAATGTGCTATTTAAGTCTCAAAAACCTTCAACACGTCTTAAGTTACAGTCCCAATTTTCTCACTAGCAATAATGACACAAACTTCGCTAGAACTCAGAATAAAAAGATAAAATAGGGTTTATTAACAGAAAACTTATTGCTGCTTTACAGAAAGAACCATTAAACAGGAAATGAAAATAAATCCCTTCCTCATTTGCAAAGTACTACTGAGACATGTACCAACTTTTTTTTTTTAATGAAATACTGTATTTTTGTAGAATCCTTACTGGCAAAACACTGACTGACTGCAGTTCTACCAAAAAGATACATTCTACACATTAACACCCTGTTCTGTTTAATCACATTATTTTATAGACCAGTCAAATACAACATCCACTTAAACTGATATTATTCAGATCTAATATCAGTTAAACCATCACTTTTTCAGAAGTTTTTTTGTACCTCACTTTTCTGAGACTCATGCTCTGGGGAGGTGTCCCTCTGGACAGGCTGAAAGGATGCTTTGCTGGCAGAAGTTGTGGAGCTTTTTGGTGAATGAAAGGCATTGATAAGGTGACTCAGAGGAACAGTAGCCTGGAAAAAAATTAGATAAAGACTTAAGCTTGTTTAAACTATTTAAACATACTTCTGCTTCAAACTCTAACTGATAATGGTGTATCTTGTACACTGCCTCTTAAATGAGGACTTAATTATAAACCACATGATCTTCAACACCAGTGTTAGCTGATACCGCTTTTAAAGAGAAAAAAAAAGGAAACTTTAAGCATGTATGACATATTAGAAGTTCATATTTTTATCTCTAAAGCAATACTTTTACAACTTGAATTATCTATACTTTTTCTTATATTATTATAAGCTATTCCCAAGTGCTGCCTTTATGTTTTCTTCCTTGGGATCACACTTTCAGTTTAAGGATCAAAATGAAACTATGCAAAGCACACAGCCAAATCTGCAGTTCAGCAGGATTTAGCCAACTCCACCTCATTAATCAGTACAGAAGCCCAGGTGCACCACCATCAGGGCTGCTCTTAACACAACTACATCTCTTGTGAACTATGGACAAATAACCCCAGCAGTTCCGAACCTCCTCAGGCTCAGTACACGGCACTAGGGAGGAGCTGGGACACAAGCCTGGCTGCTGGAATGATCCCTGAATGATCCCTGATTGAAGCATAATTGGGTATGTCTATGAATGTCCTTCTGCAAGGACTACCATCTTTGTGCTGACTAGACAGCAGATCAAAAGAGACAGTGCTGTGAGACATGAAAACTGCCTCATAATTAATTGCCCAAAGTTGCAATTAGACTCACAGTTTGTGGTAAAACCATGAAGCCTCTAGAGGTCAAAGCTAACGCCCCAACCACTAACCAAACTTTCTGTCTGTGCTTCCCACTCTGGTGAAATGACACATTCCTAGAAACATACAAATTCGTCCCATTTCACTACTCCAATGAAAGCTTTAAACACATTCCACATTCTCCACACGTGAAAAAAACAATCAAATCCCATTGTGGAATCAGACTATCACACTTACAAAACTTAAAAACAAAGCCAAAACCACCGGTTCAGATCAAAGTCCATAAAACTCACCAGTCCCATCAGACTCATTGTCTAATTAACGATGCCTTCCGATGTTGCTCTGTGTAACAAATTACCGACGGTTTTCCCTCTACTAACTCTTCTAAGTCATTTCCTTTTGGCTTTCACAACAACCCGTTAAAATTAACAGCACAGCTTAACTGTAAAAACACACGTCACCACCCCTTGCTGCAGCTACAAAAACACACTAAAAAGCGCCATCTGAGGTTATTTCGTCGTTTCAGAATGCTTTTACTCTTCCCTAGCTTTTCCTGTACCTTGCTCTCTCCTGCATTTATGTATCTTTTTCCTCCATGCGGCCCCCACACCGCCTTTTAACAGAGGAACCCACCGGCTCCCGTCCCCGCTGTCGCCCAAAGCCCCGGGAACGTGGCAGGCAGGAACTCGGCTCCTCCCGCCGCAACGCCCGGGCCTTTCCAGCGCCTCCGCCCGAACACGGGGCGAGCCCCCGCTGCAGACCGGGCCCGGGGCGCGGCGAACCTCGCACCGGGCCGGACCGGAGCGCCCCGCCAGCCGCTCACCTGGGGCTGCACGGTGGAGAAGGAAAACATCCTCCCGGCGGGGCCGACGGCGGCCACAGGCGCCTCTTCCTCCACCCAGCCCAGCCGCAGGAGCCCGCCCGCTGTGGCCGCCGGCGGCTGAGGAGGCCCCGCGGCTCCGCTCCGGGAAATGTCCGCCCCGCGGCCGTGCCGACCGGGCCGAGCCGCCCCGGAAACGGCGGGAGCCCAAAGAGCTTCCGGGCCGCTGCCGCCGCCGCTCCGCGCAGCCGCCGGCCCGGGGCGGAACAGGAGAGCGGCCGGGGGCGGGCGGGCAGAGGGGCGGGCAGGGATCCTGCTCTCGGCCGGGGG
>CM031858.1:15777147-15959549 GCA_018697195.1 Certhia americana
CTGCTCTCGGCCGGGGGTGGTGCAGCTGCCACAGGGACCTGCCCTGCTCGGTGTCATCGCCTCTGGGTGTTGTCCGGAACGCGGGCTCGTTAACCGGCGCTCCGCGCCAATGCACACACCCAGGCGAGGTATTTCTAATTTTTATTCTAGTATGGACAGAGTAGGGGCATAGGTGGTGACCCACGAAAGGCTGGATTACCAATCATAAAACTTGACACTACACAGTGTATTTTAACAACGACGTCAACATTCATTTGCTACAAATTACATAAGTATTTTTTTAATTAGACTTCAACCTCTTATTTGCTAGCTATAGATCTGGCTTCTCGTGCTAATCAGTTCGTAGGTGCCGTTCTTCCTTCCATTTGAGTCTGGGGTCCATTTTGAGTTGGTGGTCAGGATCTCCCACTGCCAAAGGAAAGGAATTGCCATTCCCCAGCTACTGCTCAGTCCTGACTTCACTCCTGGTGGCTCTTGTCCAGACAGCCCATTTGTCTTGTGATTGTCTTTGCTTTTCCTTGAAACAAAAGATTTGCCAAGTGCATGATATTTCTAAAGCAGTGGATTGTAGGGAGGTGATTCGGGACAGCCAGCACAGCTTCACCAAGGGAAAATCCGACCAACCTAGTGGCTTTCTATGATGAAGTAACTATATCAGTGGAATAAGGGAAGGGCTACAGATGTCATTTATGTGGATTTCCATAAAGCCGATTTTTGGTGGGGGTTTATTAGCGTTTTCTTTCTTTCACCTGACCTCTTCAGTGAAAGTGCTACTCCACACCAACTTACACTGCTCTGGATGAGCACAGCCCCACTGCTGGCCCCCACTGCCTTTGTGTACATCTCTTCTGTTTTCCACTAGCACTCTCATGATCAGTCATGTAGCTCAGCTTGCTGATTTGGCAGAAACCTCACCTGACAACAGCAAAAAACCTTAAAAGGTGATGAACATTTACCTAGATCCATTCCGTGAAGCAGTTTTCCACGCAGCTGTGCAATGGCTCATGCTGCCTCAGGGGAAGGGAGAGGTGTTCCCTCTCCCCAGTGAGCTCAGTAGAATACACGCTCCTGATGCACTATCATTGCTGGCATAACCTGATGTCTGCCCAGCACAAGAAGCAGCCCCTCCCTTCTCTCAGCTGAATTTTTCCACTGGCATTGCAGCAGGTGAGACACACCTAAACTAACATTGCAGAGTTAAACGACAAACACAGACAAGGATAAATTGTATTTAATGCCATTACAAAGAGCTGATTTAAAACGTGTGTTCTGCACTTGCCCATTAAAATGCACATATTGCTGGGGTCTGTGGGATAAGCAACTCTCCTTCACAAGTCACAAGCAAGGCCTCTCTGAGCAGGGTCGGATTGTAAGTGATGTATCTTGGAGCAAAACAAGGGCCTAATGACTAATTTGCTGTGTGAAAGGAAACACACTGTTGTGCACTGACCTCTGCAATGATAGCTTTTTGCTGATGCACAGACTGCAACAGAACAATTATGATCAGCGTGAACGAAACATGAACAGTAATGTATATGTGAAACCAACATAAAAGTAGTAAGGCAAGGGTTAAAAACGTCACCTAGGATACAGCTGAGAGCAGTAAAAGTGGTAAACACTGAGGGCTGTGCAGTGTAAACAGAGCAGAAGGGCTGTGCTCTGGGAACAGGAGGATGGCAGCTAGGTCAGAGTACACTGTAAATGCCATCCCTGTCCCTGCTGTCACAAGAGGGAGGCAGAATGTAGCCATGGAGATACCCAAAATAAGGAAACAAGTTGTGGAACAACTCTGCCTAAGATAAATAGCAGATGAAGTAATCAGTTGGTGGGAAGCAACCGATTACATTAAACTAATTCCTGATGAGTATAAACCTGCCCTGGGAGCCGTTTGCCGTCACTATCCCAGAGAACACCAAGAGACCGTGAGGGATGAACAGCAGTAATGAGAACTGGACGGGACATGTTCTCTGGCACACAGGCCCTCCTGGCTGTGCCATTTGGAGCTATCAAGTATGCAAGTCTGGGAAAATTATAGAAAAACAGAATATCCTTGAGTTGGAAGGGAACCATCAGGACCATCGAGCGCTCAGCCAGCCCCGAGGCGCGGTGTTTTGTCAGGGGCACGTTCTGAGGGCGGGCGCTGTGTCCCCCTCAGCCGCGCCATGGCCGCGGCCGCCGCGGGGATCTCGCGAGAGCTGCCGCTGCCGTTGGTGACGGCGCGGGCGGGGCGGGGCCGCTTTGAATGGCGGCGGGCGCGGGGCCGGGCGCGCCATGGCACCCGAGCGGCCCGGCGGGGAACGGGGCGATGCTGCCAGCGCCGCCGCACCTGCCGGCCCGATATGCGTCGAGGTGCCCCGGCCCCCCTCCATCGAGGAGTTCACTATCGTGAAGCCCATCAGCCGCGGCGCCTTCGGGAAGGTGTACCTGGGCCGCAAGGCAGGCCGGCTCTATGCCGTGAAGGTGAGGTGTGGCGGGGCTGTCGCCTCGGCTGCCGAGCAGCCCCGTGTGGGAAAGGGGTGTCCCGAGGGAATGGGGGGGCATGGCCCCGGTATGAGCCCTGGGGCAGCGCCGTGCCCCGCTCTCACCGCGCTGAATTCCTGGAGGGTTGGGTCAGAGCACCTTTGATAACGACAGCTGCTTTTATAAGTGCTTTAAATAGGGGGAAATAACGACAAAAAGCTTGCCAAGCGCTAGAGCGCTGTTGGTTTCTCGCTTGTAAACAGTGTCTGTAACAACTCCCTCAGCTGCTGCGCCTGCCGGGGGGGCTAAAGCACCGCCTCTGAGAGACAAGGCTAGAATAAATTATAAAAAACGTTATTGCTGAGTATGTATCTAAAAAAACCAACAAAAACCTGTTGCGTTTGCTATGTTGTTGCATAAAGGACTAAAATCTAGGCTTGTCATTATAAGAATTTTGCCAATTATTTATGCAAACTTGACTTTGCAATGTAAAGGATTACAGCAAGCTACATTGTACATAAGAAATAAGAAACAAAAACAGTCATGCAAAATAGTCGTTGCTATGTGGGGCTGTATGGCTCTACACGGTGTTATTGTCAGCGTTTTGAGGTTAAATAGTTTGTGTTCTCTGTTTTGTTTTTCAGGTGATGAAAAAAGCAGACATGATCAACAAAAATATGGTTCACCAGGTGCAGGCAGAGAGGGATGCGTTGGCTCTCAGTAAAAGTCCTTTCATTGTGCACTTATACTACTCACTTCAGTCAGCAAACAATGTCTATTTAGTGAGTAAAAAATGTCTGTGGTGTTTTATGGTAGCTTGAAAATTGAGTGTGAACTGTGGTGATATCTTGAAACATTTTTGTAATGGTATTCCTTAGTCACTTTTAAATCTTTCTCAGAATGGTTAGACAAGTAAAATATTTCCCTTCCTCTAGTGTCTGTGGGCTCTTTCTGCCCATGTTCTCCTCTGTTCAAGGAGAAACTTTTCTAACAGCTACTCTGTCTTAGAAATGTATAGAAATCTTAGAGGAAAGAAAAGAAATCATTCTATTCAGGCAGAAGCCAAGTGATTGGAAGATACTCCATGGCTCACTTAAATCTATTTTACTTATTGCCAGTGCTCAAATTTTGTTACGGTTGTTGGTCTACGTGATAAGATGATAACTGTGTGGCAGAACTAAATGCTGGTCCACAGAGAGCACTGTGGAGCACAGCAGGAGTTGTGTATAGGTTTATGTACTGCCTCCACATAAGGATTCAGACCGTCAGCAGAAGGTCTGGCACAATTGGTGTGGATTGCTATAAGCATACACAGGGAAGAGCTTGATGAAATTCTGAGACAAGGTTGCTATGCACTCCTACAATGCATTTTGAGTGTGAACAAAGGCTTCTTTTTCTGGAGTCTCTGAGCTGCTGCATGGAGTAGAGAACTTCAGGGTGAAGGATTTGTAAAGGAGATGCTAGAATTGTGTTTGAGTATGTGTGTATAATATATATGTATAATATATATATACACACATATTTAAAGTGTATATGTATAATATATATGTATAATATATATATGTATAACATATATATGTATAATATATGTTTTTATATATGTGGAAGAATACTGTGTACTGGAATGTAAGAACTGGTGATATTTCTTGACTAAAACCTCATAAATGCATTCTTGACATTGAAGAGTAAGTTTCAGAAGCCCTGCTAACTTCTTTTTTTTATTTTTTTTTTAAATATGACATGGGCCATCATAATGTGGCTGCATAATGGTTTATTTGGGTTTGGGTTTTTTTTGCACTCTTTTACATATGTCTTAAATGCACAGTAACTCTCACTGTTTGCATTTTTGACAATTTGTACTTATTTCCAAAAGCTCACAAAGGTCTGACTTTAATATTGTGTATAAATGATTGCAAGATAAAGTATTGAGATACTTTGATCTGTATAGAACATGTTTGGCTTCAGGCCTTGAGTTTCACAGGAATGCTTTGCACCTGATTTTCTATACTAAGGAAATATACAATAGTAAGCTAAATATAGATTAATGTATGAATAAAAATATAGATTAAAATATATAATGTTGAATATAGAAATATATAATATTTATAATATAGAAAAATTTCTGTAGTTAACTCAAAAGCTGTAGTCAGCTTTTTAATTAAAAGTAATCTAGGCAAATTAAATAAGCAAATGGTCTACAGAAAGAGAATGTTCCATGCCTACTGTTACATGAAACTTTAATTATTTTATCCAAGTGAAAAGTATTGTGTAGGAAATGAAGTTTTCACAAAGGTACTTCTATCTGCTACTGCTCTTTGAAATCATGTTTTACTAGGGGTGAAAGTTATTTTGTATTTCATTTACAATTTTGAAATGTGTTTTAAGTTTGAACTTTAAAATGCTTGAATGACAGGTGATGGAGTATCTCATTGGTGGAGATGTCAAATCTCTTCTCCATATTTATGGATATTTTGATGAAGAAATGGCTGTTAAGTATATTTCTGAAGCAGCATTGGCTCTTGACTATCTTCATAGGCATGGAATAATCCACAGGTGAATTTTTTTTTCCTTACAAATAAGTATTTGGTAGCTTTGATTTTTATTTTTTCACTCAAACACATAACCATCACCATTTCATTGTGGCAGCTACCACAGGCACTTCGTTTGCTAGAGCTCCTGGAAGCTCTTTTTGCACATGTGCACTGCAGCAATGCCTGAATCGATGGCTAAAATCAAATCTGTGTGTGCTGAGCACACAAACCCACCCTGCTTTCCCCTGCCAGCTCTTTCCCAGCCCACTGCTGTATTAGCAGCTGTGATGGTTCAGGAACCCTCTGGTTCTGTAGGACAAAGGGACACTGAAGCTCCCCCATAGTGAGAGCTCTTTTTGCGTTCAGCAGTGCTACAGAGAGCACACATGAAAACTCCTGCTGGAGGTTTGCTTGTCACCTATAGGAGCTGCACATTAGTGAAAAAAAAAAATTTTATGATGGTGCTACTTGAGAATTATGCTTGTTGAGCCTGCTGAAGCACAAAATATGCAACTCTTGATCGTGCATGCTGATTTTTAAAAGGCCTGAGATGATATTTAATGCTAAATGTATTTAATTCTTTTTGGTGTGTTCCTCAAGCTGCAGTCTTCTGTGGGCTCAGAGATGCTCCTATTAAACAGTTCTAACCAATGTTTTGTATTCAGTGTTTCTGGTCAATTAACTTTTCTTCATGTTGCTCAGTAGTTGACTTTACCTATATTTGTGTTTTCAGGGACTTGAAGCCAGACAATATGCTCATTTCTAATCAGGGACATATAAAGTTGACAGACTTTGGGCTGTCCAGAGTTACTCTGAACAGAGGTAAGAGTTGTTGCTATCCTTTTGGTTGTATGAAAATGTATTTTTGCATCACATTTCCATATTCTTGAATATTTCACATCCCTGTAAAGGTCATCTGTCCCTTAAATAAGTGCAAATGTTGCAGTAATACCTGATTTCTAATAGGTAAGTACTGATTAGCTACATGTTGGTAAGGGGTCTGCTCTTTGCATTGCCCTTCAGTAGGTAAAGTATTTACTTTTTGGGGCAAGGATGTATGAAATATGATCTAGAGCCTGTTCTTTGGAGGAATGTGGATTTCAAAGTTTACTGAAGTCCACTAGGGGATTTCAGTGGATGAATGAATAATTCTGGCTTGTTCCTGTTTCTCTGACTACTTCTGTCCTTCAGTTCATGTCTCTCAGTCCTGTATAAATGAATTTCTAAACCAGGACATTCCAGATGTTAATTTGAGGGATAAGATGAGATGTTGAATCAATAATAGAAGATTAGATCAGTGCTTTGGCATGTGAACATTCTTTTTTCAAGCAGAAAATATAATAGTCATGGCTGTCTGGCACAGGCTGCAGATCTTAAGGTGAATAGTCAATTTCTGAACTGGTTAGTACCTCTTTAGCCAGATCATCCAAACTTATGCTGCACAACACCAGTTCAGGCTTTTTGAGACAGCTGCTGGAGGGTACATATTTTTTATATAGTTAAAGAAACGTAGAAATTCAGAGCTGTCTGTAGAATTTGATTCATGGTTTTATGAATATAAAGGAAAATCCTAGCTGTTTCAGGATATACTGCTTTAACTGATGATCTAATGGGACAGGTTATTGTGTCTAGTTGAATGTTATATGGAAGATTTAAAGCTACTTACTACTAGCGAGCAAAAAAAATAGAGATATCGAAGGTTGAATTTTCACCTATGAAAAATTTTTATGTAACTTTTTTGAGATGTCTTTTGGAGTGATGGCAGGTTTGGAATCAAATTTAGTATCCTATTCCACAAACCAAAAGCTGGAGCTGCTGCCTCAAAAACAAAGCTGATATCAAATTAGAAAATGCAGTGCTTTTAGCATAGTATGTTGGAAAAGGAATTTGACTTCTACAACTTCTGTATGTGTAAACATACGGATGTATAAGAAAAAACATCTTGTGTTAAATAAGAATGTACAGGTAAGTCTTCAATTGGTCTTGATGGCTTCATTTGTATATTTGTTGAGTATGTAACTAAATTTTTTCTTCCCCTTCATGAAACTTAAGTAAATGTCTGCAACCTTGCCTCTGTTTAATATCAAAATGAAAACCTGACCTATTTGATTCTGTGATTTTTTTCTTCTGTAGAGATAAATATGATAGATATCCTTACTACCCCATCAATGGCAAAGCCAAAGCAGGACTACTCACGTACTCCTGGACAAGTGTTGTCTCTCATCAGTTCTCTGGGCTTTGTAAGTAATTTTCATTGTCTTTGAAGTACTTCATCCTTTATAGTTTATTTCCTGTCTTAAATTTAGTAGTTGGTGTGATAAGGCTAGTCTTACATTTCTTCTGCCAGCTGGTAGAGTGTCTTACAGTATGGTTAGAGTAATTTGAAATTCTGATGTGATTACCTTGCACTGTGTTTTGAATTACTGACTTTTTAATGGGCATGGCCAAGCTCCAATGCAAACATCATAAAGAATGGGTGAAGTTACACTCTCAATCCTGGACTGAGAATTTGTTCAGTTTCCATTTTAACTATGCTTCTTTCTGTTTGTTAGTATACCCCTCCAGTAGGGATGAAAGCGCCAGGGCACAAATCAAGTCAGTCTGACAGTCTGCATGGAGTGGTTTCTCCTGTACCTATGGCCCAAAAGGAAACTACCCCTCTTTCAACTAAATTACTCAAAACACGTGAGTATACCAGGCCTTGTGCTGAGGAATACTCTGACTGTAAGGTTGTGGTCTTTTCAGTTTATGAGTAGTTTGGACCTATTTCATAAAAGGTGTGATTCTGTTGGTATCTTGCTGTCCACCATTCCTCCAGTGCTTTGCATCTGATACGTTTTCACCTACACTGCTTATGTCATCTTCTAAAGTGGTTTTGTTTGATTGGGTTTTTTTCAAATCATGACCTCTGAATTCACAATCTCCCTTTAACATTTTATGGAAATAGTATCAGTTCTTGACATACTTTCACTGAAAATTGTTAAATATAGCAATGAAATTGTCTTATCTTGCTGCTTTCTCATTTCTAACCTGAAACAAGTAAGAAGGCAACTATGCTGCTAATGTTTGTAATGCTTTTATGTTCTTGGCAAGTTCCTAATTCAAAAAATTCATGAATTTACTATGCAGGAAAGATGACAAGAGAAATTGTCACACAAAGCTTTCCTTAGCTTCCTTTGATGTGAAAGCTCAACATAGTGTGAAGTCAGTCAGTATATGTTGCCTGTTTGTATAAACTTTTGAATTTTTTTTTTTCTCTTAAGATCTGGATAATTCTCAATTAACACCTGTGATGCCAGTGAGGAGTTTAACTCCTTCTCTGCTTCAGTCAAGAAACAGGTTTGGTACCTGCAGTGTCAGTAGTCAGTCTCACACATGCATGTCCGATGTGGAATCAGAAAACTGGAGCAGCCCCAGGTCGGGGAAAGACGTAGAGGTCAGGACTGTTTCATCTTCCCACTCTAAATTAAAATTAGTTTGTACTTGTGTATGCAGTGTTGCAAATGTCTTCTACTTACTTGCCTCAGTTATTTCAAGCATTGGGAAACTTTCCTACTGTAGAAGCAGCAGAGGTTGTAATTTGTGTTGAGTATGATTTTGGACCAAACCAATATAACCATTTTCTTCAAACAAATATTAGTCCTGTGCAATAGGAGAATAATAATAGGAGATAATAGGCAATAACAGGAGAAGCAAATGCTATTGAGCCTGCAGCAAAGGAGTGAAAGAGAAGGCTTCCCTGACCATCATTGGTTTAACCCTATCCTGCACAAGGTGGGCACTGCTGGGTGCAGTGGCTTTCTGAAAGCTGACCTTACCCCTATAGCTTTATTTGCTCAGCATTGCAGGCAAAATAATTTCTTTTAAGGACAGAACTTGAGAAAACAATAAAATCTACTTCAAACTTCTTCTGGTTGTTAAACTAAAAAGTTTAAGGCTTTTATTACTGAAGGGTTTTGTATCAACTAACCTAACACAAATAATTATAGCTGATAATATTTTATCCAAAAATATTTTATCCTATTTTAATGTGTTAATGAAATTCTGCAAAAACACTAACCTTAAAGAAAATGCTGATGTGCTATGTAGTTCCTTGCCATGATTCCTATTTAGAGCATACTGAACAACTGACATTTAAAGCAATTTATTTTTCTGTACCTATCTGCTTCTTAGGCCTTGGTTTTAGTATTGTGTTATCAAAATATTAATAATATCAAATTTTCCTTTTGTTTTCTCTGAAGTGTAATACCACAGGGTACTATGATGTGGTTCTTTCCTTTGGACTTTCTTAATAACTTTCTTGGAAACTGAAAATTTCTGTAACAACTTCTTAAAATAAAATCACAAGTTCAATTACTCTATTTTTTCATCCTTCAACATTTAAAAACCTAATTTTTTATTGTATTCTAGCAAGCTTATTTTATATTTTTAAAAGAAGTCAAATTATCAAGTTATCCTTAATTTAATTTTCTTTTTTTTTTTTTTTGAAGTATGTTTTTTCACTAATAGTAGTTAGAATGAATAACACTTGCAAATCTGCATTTCATTACTGAGGTTGTAATAAAGTATTTCAAATTAAACACTTCTATAATATTATAATCATATTTTTCTTGATGCTCAAAACTTAAATGTGCTTTTTTTGCAGCAAAGTGAAGATGAACCTCATTCTACAACATGCAAAACCAGTAGCAGTGGGTCAGGTCTCCTTTCAAATGTTATGTTGCCAAATAGCAAAGGTACTGAAGTTTCAAAGAAAAAAGAACTTGAATCTGCCATTTCTCCTGTGGCCAGCAATGATTCTGGCAGTAGGCAGAGGCTGGGAAGTGAACGTTTGGATATAACAGATACTCCTGTGAGCACTCTGGATATGAAAGGTGTAGTAAGAAAGTGTATTTCTGAAAATAAGATTTGGAAAGGAAAAGCCTTTGTGAAAAAAAGAGACATGACTTATGAAACAGCAGAGACTTCTAGACTACAACAGTCACTTTCAAGGCAGAACAAACCTGTCAAAGAGGAAGAAATGTTTGAAAAGACAGGTGTAAAAAGAAGCTTTGAATCAGTTGACACTAGTCCTTGTCATGAACTTAACTATGTTAAAAAAAGCAATGCAGAATATAAACGTGGCTGTCAGATCTCAGAATTTCCAGCAACCAAAGGGACAGGTTTGACAACAGAAATTCAATCCTTAATGCTTTGTAATGATGGATGCCTGTGTGACACCTGCAAGAGCAAGGAAGAAGTTGAGAGTTTTATTAGTAACCAGGAAACAGTAGAAAGATTGCTTACTCCAACTGTAGCTAAAAATCTTATGTGTGATCTGGATGCAGACTGTGGAAAGGATGATGAAAAGGAGTACATGAACTCAAGTTTTTTAGGCACTGATGATGCAAAACCTTCAGATGTCTTCAGTGCAGATTCTGAGTTACTTCCTGAAGTGTCTGTTACAGAAAGCCATCTAGAAAAACAGGTTTTAGATTTGGACAGAAGTATTAAAGACCTCTCCTTTGAGGAACCAAAAGCTGAAGGTGTGCCAATAACCTCTCCAGAGTCCCGAGATGCCTCACAGAATGG
Source organism: Certhia americana (assembly GCA_018697195.1). NCBI lineage: Eukaryota > Metazoa > Chordata > Aves > Passeriformes > Certhiidae > Certhia > Certhia americana. Next base: position 15,787,710 of record CM031858.1, read on the forward strand.
AGAGGAGGCACATACAGTCCAAGACTGCAAGCCATTACTTCAGAAAAAGGACAATGACCAGAAACACGTGGAAGAAACTTACCTTGACACAGTATCTTCTCCTTCAGAAAAGATGATGGAAGCGCTGAGTCTCTTAAAAAAAAATACCGTTGTTTTTCGGAGTTACAATAGTCCAATCAATACATCCAATATATCTGAGCCATGCAGCATGGCTTCCTTAGATATAATGGATCTTTCACCTGCTTGCAGTGGCTCTTATCCAGCAGCTATCACTCCATTACAGAAAGGAAGACTCTATCAGGTAGGTAAGGAGGCAGATGGAAACTTTGTGCATGCATTGGACATTAGGCATCTGAAATTATTTCAGTGGTAAATTTAGGGAAATCTCAGTTTGAGGCGGTCTGTCAAAATGACCTTTGCTGACAGGGTTTCACTTGCTGCACTTGCGTGGCCAAAATTATAATTTCTGTAAAAATTTAGCAGTAACTTTATGTTCACTGGTTTGCCTTTGGCACACCATGCATTGACTGTCCATCTCAGAAATCTTTGCTGTTACAGTGAACTCATTAAAAAAGCCCGTGCTGTTTTGTCTCATTCTGCTCCTAGTGCAGTTGTATTTTCTGTGAACACTTATAGGTTTCCTAATGCAATGGGATATCTTTGATTTCTTTTTTTTTTTTTTTTTATCCTGCACCTTTCCCAAGACAGTCTGTGAATACTGTTCAGCTGCTGGTAACTGCCATTGTACCTGCTGCTTTCCTTGTTTTATCCTGGTAAAAGTGATGGTGTAATGTATTCTGTCACGGGCCAGTTACAAGCCTGTTATGAAGATTGATGTAAATAGTGATAGCTGCTGGCTGTGGCACTGAAGGAAGAAGGGAAAAGTTTCTCAAAGAGTAGGCATCTTTATACTTTGAGACTGTTGAGATAAAGCAATGAAAGCACATTTCACCCATGCTTTTCAGGGACTGTTTTGTGACTTGTTCTTGACTTGAACTTAAGTATTAATTATTACATCTGTGCCTAAACCTGGAGATGGGAGTTTCTGAGCTGGTTTTGTTTGACATCTGAAATGCTTGTCCCACCTTTTCAGACCCCTCATCGTGGGGATGCTGGCACACCGTACAGGACTCCAAAGAGTGTTCGAAGAGGAGCTGCCCCCGTGGAAGGTGAACGCATCCTAGGGACCCCAGACTACCTGGCACCTGAGCTGCTTTTGACACAACCTCATGGTAAGATAAACCAGCCATCTGCCAATACTTAAAAGGTGAAATATTTACATTTCTAAATGTCTCTAGAACTGTATACCCTTCAAACAATAAGTTTGGGAATTCTCCAAAAATAGCTAGTGGTAAACTTTTGCCATCATGGATGGCTGTGTTTGCTTCAGCTGTTCCTTCCATTCATTTACTGCTTTCTCATAACCAGAGGTTTTGGTTGTCCATCACGGTCTTTCTTGCTGCCAATCAGCAATGGAAGCTGCTTTGGCAGCCTGAGACTTGTACGTGGCTTAGGAGTAACAACTTGGTCATCTTGAGTGCCCTTAAAGATTCTTGGGATAGGAAAGGGGAAATTTAGTGAAATTTTAGAGTGAAAGGCTTGAGCCACCAATTATTTTTAGAATATCTTCTTTGTTGATTGATATTAAAGTGTTATGTGAAGCCAGACAATTTGATGAAGTTACCTTAAAATCACTTACTGAATTGAGTGGCCTCATGAAACACTCCAGATATCTGACAGGATCTTCTGTATAAGGGTGCAGTACTAGTCATTAAATTTTTGGAGGTTGGGGTTTTTTTTGGGTTTGTTTGTTTGTTTGTTTTCAAAATACTCTACTAAAATAACACAACTTTTTTTGTGCATAAATTTCTTTGTCTCAGATTCTGAGATCCACTGATATTTACAAAGAGTCTGAAATAGTTTTCTGCTAACTTGCATAAAGCATTAACAAAAATTAAATGCAATGCATCTATCTCTAATACAGTTGTTGATGTATAATTGCGTTTTATTTCCATCTCAAAAGTATATTACTATTTTGTAGAGCTGCAAGTCTTGGGAAAATTACATGAGAGAGACACCTTAATTAAGAGTTAGTGATTGCTATCCTGTGATAGTAACAATAAAATTCTGCTAGTATAAATTAACTAAAACTCTATGAAGAGATTTAACAATTTAATGGTAAAAACTGAAAATACTAAACATGTAGTTGTTGTTTTGCACTTCTGCTTAGGATTCCTGGTTATCTAGCAGATGTTAAAACTGCATAATATTTTGCAAATGTAGTCAGTGCTGCTTAGACAATGTGAAACTTGGTTATAAGTTTGGTTTACAAGACTTGCAATCTGGGGTTTGTATCAGGAAATTACAAATCTCCCATTACCTTCAGTGAAGCCAGGGGTTTTGGAACCCCAAATTTTCTCTCACTAAATATTTCGTGTTTCAAGCTGCTTGTTAATGTAGTTTTAATCCTAAATTAATCATGTTACAAAACTAATTTATTTTTGTCTCTAACTTAGATTTAACATTACCATCTTTCTTTATTGTGGAATACTACCTTAGGAAAAAAATCTCCATTCTTATGCTTTCAGGGAGTCATACTTGATATTCAGTGTTCGTATTCATTATGGGGTTTTTTTGCAATAATTGTAATATTTTTACTTCATTGTCTTTTCATATGCAGGGATTCTGATCTCTGGTGAGTTTTCTATATTCTCTGCAGAACTGAAGTGTTCAGCATAACTGAACAGTCAAAGTATAACCAGATCACAGTTTCTGAGAACATTGTTTGGGTGAACAATGTTTCTATATAGAAAGATGTGTCCAATATACCTCCACATAAAAATAAGTGATGCTCACAGAGAAAGGAAACATCCTATCAGTGTGACTAAGCTGTCAGAAGTCACACATGTAAACATGTACTTCACAAGGAAAGTCAGCATTCTTAAATTGTGTAACAGGAGATAAAGCCAGAGACATTTTTTCTCATTGCTGCCTTTCACTTTATTGCAGTCAGTCTGATTTGCTTTGCTTGTGGACGAAGAAGGTTCAGGTGCTCAAGACCTGGTGTTACTGCTTCTTGCTTCAAAACACAGAATCATAGAATATCCCAAATTGGAAGGGACACACAAGGATCATTGAGTTCAAGTCCTCTTCCTGCACAGGACAGCCCCATGTGTCACAATGCCTGACAGCATTGTCCAAATGTTTCTTGAACCCTTGTCAGGCTTGGTGCTGTGACCACTTCCCTGGGGAGCCTGTTCCAGTGCCCAGCCACCCTCTGGGTGAAGAAGCTTTTCTTAATAGCCCACCTAAACCTGCCCCACACAGCTTCATGCTGTCCTTGGCTCCTGTCTAGCAGATATATCTAGGTGGAAATTAATCTCATTTTCATTAGACTTTGTGTGGGAAAACTTGCTGCTGAAACCTAGTTATTACATTGTTCAGAGGTGTGATCTTATTAGACTTTGACTGGAGCTGGGAGTATTTTAGTGAACATCCAGGTACTCTAACAACAGTGGATGTGAACTCACTGCTTTCATGTGCTTAGCTTGCTGGGGCACTTGCTGCTGTTAGGAGTTGCTAAACATCTGTTAGATTACTGGTTAAACACTTTGTTTTTCAGCATTTCTAAACTTAACAGTAGTTCTTTGTGAAATGGCTCAAAACATTTGTTTGCTTTGGAGGTGACTTCTGAGGTTTTTTTTTTATATGCCAAAAAAGCCAATAACAATTAGATGCATTATTTTTCAAAGTTTTGGGGTTTTTTTTAACAGCAATTGTGGCATCTGTTCTTTATAGAGTGGAGTGGGCATGGTTTGAAGATGCAGAAAGCTTAGAATGCATGCAGTGGTGTCTGGGATTGCTTTGCCTGCTGGTTTTGATGTTGATTAACAGGAGAGATTGGCAAAAATACAAAACCCTGGAATGTGGGAAAATCAGAACTATTTAATAACACAGCAGAGGTAGCTAATAGGCATTGCCCCAGTCAGTTCAGTGTGATGGAAGGTAATGCCAGCTTCGTGTGTGCTGGCTCATTTCTGCAAACTGTCTTCATGATGTTCACCATAGTTTAGACAAACAAAAATCAAGTTTAATAGTTTGAAGTTTTGGAGACTTTTTAAAGAACTGAGAGAAGGGCATAGGTGGAACGTGGAGCACTCATCCAGGCACTAGTCATGAGGCATCTATTTCTTATCACAAAACAATCTCTTGGAGAAGTCAGCTCCTGGATTCTCTGTGATGGGAGTTGATAATTAGATTGTTACTAAGAGCCCCCTTGGTTTTATCAGTAAGCCCCCAGTGTTGCCTATAATGAATTAAGGAGCAGAATGGCTTTAAAAAAACTTTTAATATATTTTTAATCTGCATGAATATTAAATACAACTTGTCTCTTCATAATTTTTAGGAAACTTGCAGAATTTAAACACTCTTCTGCTAATCTTTAAGTCTTTACAAGTATCATTTGTGTAAGTGTAACAATGTGGATTTATTTTACCAGGTTCTGCTGTAGACTGGTGGGCCCTTGGAGTTTGTCTGTTCGAGTTTCTAACTGGAATTCCACCTTTTAATGATGAAACACCAACACAGGTCTTCCAAAATATTTTGAAAAGAGGTAATCTGTTTCAGTAATCAGGGTAAGTATGTATTTCCAATATTTGTTTCATGGTTTGAGTTATCAACTCAATTGTATCTTTGTCTGTAGATGTTCCGTGGCCTGAGGGTGAAGAAAAGCTGTCTGATAATGCCCAGAATGCAATAGAGATTCTTCTAACAATTGACACTACTAAGAGAGCTGGTCTGAAGGGTTAGTATTAAAATTATTCTTTGCAACTAATTGCAAATTTCAAAGTGGTGATTCTCCTGAAACTTAGACTAATAATCTTCAATGCCTTACTAGTTCCATGTATAGTACCACAGTACTTAGTGAGTTGGGATATTTTCTGTGTTTCTTGTGGGATTTTTCCTTTCTGAACAAGGTAACTCTGGGGCTGGGTTGATTTGCTACTTTTTAATTTTTTAATTGAAGTTCTGTTTTGCTTTACTGCTGTTCTGCTATGCATTCTTAGTGTTTGACATTTGATGTACCAAAGCTCTCTCTTACCTAATGGGTATTTGGAATTTTTAACCTAAATGACATTAGGAACCTTGATTAAAAGATGATAGTTTGAGAGAGACACCTCCTACAACAACAGTTGATTCAGAGAGAGCAGTTTTTTGTTAAGAATCAGCCTGTCTTTGCTGAATGCATAGGAGGATACAAAATTGGACAATATATACTGTGCAAAGTCTGCTTTTTTCTCCTCATGTAGAAGGGCTTAAACATTAGCTATTGTTAGCAGTGACTATGTTTTATTAAAAAAAAAATTGATAGTGGAAAGAAATTTAGAGTGAGATATTTCAGAAATGGAGAAAGAAATCTAATGAGAAATGCTCAAGAAATCACTAGAGAAGGAAATTACTATGGGAAGGCTTACACATAGAGACCTAATGCTAGAAGCTGAAATCAAGCTAAATTAAAATAGAGAAGGCACAAGATTATGAGTGAAGATTATTATGTCAACAGAAAATCCAGTGGCTTTGATGTTTCCCAAAAAGCAATTTGAAGGTACTTTAGTTAAACACAAGTTCTTGTCTTTATTACTGGACTTTTGAGTGAAATCTAACTGCCTGTCAAGGGCAGAATTTTAAAATAGATGACATAATAGTTTCTTTCTATCTGAGCTTCTTCGAAATTCATTCTTTGTCAAGACTTGCAACTGTGTCTGGCCTCATTGTCCTATTTACAGTCCTCTGAAGTGAAGTTGAATGAGCAGTTTGCAGGACAACCATTAGGTTTTTTTTGTTGTATCTAAGTTTCATCACTGTTGTCTTCTCTCCCCTCTCCAAAATTTGTGCTCTCCCTTTTATTGCTACAGCATGAAGCCTTTTGTACTGGAAATCCCAGTTATGTTGTTGTAGTGCTGTGCTTCTCTAAATTCAATCTTTCTGGGTAAGAGCAGCTTAAAAGCTGCTTTTGGCTCAGTGTAACTGTGTGGCACAGGTTCCCTGTATGGGGGTGGCAGCTACTTGTCCTGCCAACAGTTTGATCCTACTAAAGTTGGGGGTAATTGAAGCTCAATTGAAACTTGCACTTTTATGAACTTCTGAAAAGGAATATAGAACAAATCTACTGACAGCAATAGATGAGGGAACAAAGTGACTATGGGGCTTGGCCATAAGGAAGTTTATAATGCTTATGTGAACTTCTGTTTCAGAACTGAAGCATCACCCCCTCTTTCACGGGGTGGACTGGGATAATCTCCAGAATCAAACTATGCCATTTATACCTCAGCCGGATGATGAGACTGACACCTCTTACTTTGAAGCTAGAAACAATGCTCAGCACCTGACTGTGTCTGGATTTAGCTTATAGCATCAACATAAGTCAACATTCTCCATGGTTTTGCACACTTACAGATTGCCTTTTAACCCTAGTTTGGTCTTGACAAAGTTTCCTTGCTGAATTTAGTGTGTTTCAAGTTACCAGTCTATTTTATTATAGCCTCCTTTATTCTGAAGTGAAACTACTGTATGAAACTGGTACCAAGTGCCTTTGTGCTACTTTTTGTCTCACTGCACCTTACTAATAGGCCAGAGCATTGCTCTTCTTGGAGCTAATAATTCTTGGCAATAATGGGGCTTTTTAATAGCAATTAATTATTCCAGTTAGGAAGTGTGGCATTATTTCCCAGCTAAACATAATAGGGAAAGGATATAAAGGAATTGTAATTGTATCTAATTAATAACTTACCTACTGCTGGCTCAGTATGGTGGCAAGCTGTTTTGAGAGCAGTCCTTTCAGACCAGTGTGAATATATATTCACTGTGTAGAACTGGCCATTTTTATTCATGGTGGAAAATTGAAATCTTAATGCAGCATTGAAATGTTTTATCTTCTGTTTGTCTTATTCCCAAGAAGGGATGAGAAGATGCAATGGTGTTCCAAGTTAGTTTGGCTAGAAGTGGCATGTGAGACTGGCAGGAGTTCCTCTGGTTAATGCCCTGTTCTAGAGAAACGGGGCAGGGAGAGGATACTTGGGGCAAATCTGTTAAACAAATGCTCTGTTCAAGTTATTGAGTGGTAACCACATGGGCTATGGGAAGCTGGACTGTACATCCATTTTAGCAGTTACTGGTTTATATAGAAAATGCCCAGTGTTTGTGTGCACTCACTTGTGTCAGATGGTGAGTGACAGGTGATTTTTTGTTTTCTAACAAGTAGTATTCATACTGAAGCTGCCAAATATTGAAGACCATAATATATTGTAGGCTAACAGACTGTTCTGTAAACTCACAGTCAGAGCTTGGATTTTGACTAGAATATAAGATAGAAGTGTATATTCTGTATAAACATGAATTAGGGGGAAGTGTGTTTAAAATTATCTTTAAATTCAATACAAAACTTGGATCTGCTGGGTTTTAGAGGTTCATTTATAGATAATCCTGTTTAAATAATCTTCAGTATTTTTCTTGCATAGGTATTTCTGACTTAAAGAAGATATTAATTTTTCAGGTTAATACATATTAGATAAAGATCATTTGTGCTAGATGGTGTTGCCAGCCAAGAGCCACGTGCCAGAAGCCAAGCATTTTGCCAAGTGCCTTTTGGTTTCATGAACTGACTCTTTTTGTAGTGGTAGTGAGTTGTCCCTTCATTACCCTGCTTCCTGGAAGAGAAGATTTATTGATGGAATTCTGGGCAAATAGTGTCTGCCAGGCTTCCTGCAGGAAACCTCAGCCTTTATCCTCTCAGGTTGCTGGGAAAGGAATAGGAATGGTGAAGAAAAAGGAATTTTCCTAGAAAGACCTAAAGACAGCTGATTCTTAATAGCTCAGAATGACCAGTCCTAGCTCTTGGTGTGATAACTCAAGTTTGTGAAACAGAATCTTGGCAAATTGTAAAACATACAGTGAATCTTCCTCTCTTTGCTAAGGACTGCAGTTTCAGAAAACTCTTAAGTTGTTCAGTCTCATTGCAATTGTTACATGATGGAAAAGGTGCAAACAAATTAATGCAGTACTGAAGCAGTATTCATAGACAACATTCTCTAAAAGTGATGAGAAGTTCTTTGGTGGTTTTCCTGTGTACATTAGAATATAAAACTGGGGTAGGGGGGTACCTTAATCACTGATATTTGATGTGATTTATTCTTCTATTTCTAGTAATCTAGTTTAAGAAAACAAGTCTTAAAATTAACTATGATTACATGTTAAAGAAATAATATAAACTGAACACCAAAGCAATTCTTTGTCTTCAGTGCTTTACACCTGTTCCCATTTGGCAGTATAACACATTCCCATCAAGGTGGAAGGACCTTGTTGTACTGGTATAATCTTTTCTAACCCCTTGAATCATCTACAAGGGTCAAGTAAGCTTCTATAAAAGACTTACCCTAAAAGAAAACTGTGGGGTTTATCCCAGTTGATTAATGCAATACAAAACCATACAATCTGTAGAACAGTAAATGGGCCAATTGACAAATCTGAATGTTTAATATAAAGTTATCACTACACTGCAGTCCAAAATCTATATTTTGTGCAATTAGCCCTGAAAATATTGCAATACCCTGTTCTCTTCATTATCTTGCATTTATTCTGGCTATAGCAAACGTGGAGTTGAATGTCAGATGTTGATTGTTGAGATTTGTGATGTGGTTTTGTTTGTTGTGGGGTATTTTGGTTGATGGGACTTTTATCTTTTGTAAAAAAGGTAAATTCTAGCTTTATTGTTCAACTTGTCAACTCAGTCCCATTGGTTTTGCCCCACTTGTTGTTTGACTTGAAATGCTACAGCTAAAAGTTTAAAAGGTGTTATGTAGTAGCTGAAAGATTAAGTGTTTCTTCTCATTAGTAATTAATTCTTCTCATTAGATCTACAAATAATTGTGTAGGCTGGCAAAAGTTTCTGATCCTGAGAAGGTGTGGAATACCACTTGGCAAGTACTCCAGCTGCCAAATATGTGGTGCTCCCTGAAGGCCTAAACTTTATGTGCATAACCTACATAAAAACTCTGTAGCTTCCAGGTTATCTTGGGAAACAGTTTATCAGCCATTAGCACAGTCCATCTGGAAACTACTGGAGAGATCAGTGTTGCACTTTGTTACACAGAAGCAGCAGTCTTGGACAGTTATTCCCAGCCCTTGTGTGCTGTTGGGCTCACCTACACGTGGGGCAGTGTCTGGGGGCCAAAGTGCTGAAGTGCTGCCAGGTGTTGTTGAGCTGAGGTTCCAGTTTCAGCATGATGGGGTTTACCCGTGGTTACTCTGGCGCTAAAATGCACTTTTCCTCTCAGCGTCATTCTCCAAAAGTTCACTTTGCACTTACTTCAAAAATTCACTTCACTTCCGTGTAAATATATAAAATAAAATAGTGCAGTTGTGCTGCTGCTTCTGTATTTTCTTTCTTTTATTGTGTTACTTTTGCCCCTGCTGGGGGTGTGGCATTTTTACACAAAGAAACCCTGAGTGCTTCCCACTACCTCAGCAAAGGCAGTGATGTTAAGTAAGGAAATAGCTAATATTTTCAGTACAGGTGTGTATGCCCTTCAGTTAGTTCATAACTCGCTGGCCTGTGCCCGCAGGCATTAGTACCAGCTACATTTGTGTACTGAAATGGCAGGACAGCGTAAGTCCTGAGCAGGCCTGTAACTCGTGCAACGTGTGAGTCTTGTTCTCTGCATAACTGGAATGAGTCAAGAAAGGATGGTGGCTCCATCTCCTCAGCACCTGCTGTGCTGCCACAGCACCAGAACAGAAGAAACAGCCCTGAGGATGGAACAGCTGCACCATGCACACACTTAGACCTGGCTCTGCTTCTTTGCTTTCAGCTGAGCAGCTCTGAGGGGGTGGAATGCTTACTTAATCTCTCTTGATACAGAGCAAGCTTCTGCCTTTCAGGTGAAGCTTGATTCACTGCAGGGTACCAGCTTGATGTTTGCTTCACCAGTGCAGTTTGGGTCTGGCTCTGGCCCTTTTCAGTGCTATGCAGAACTGATTTGGCTCCCAGCCCTCCTGCAAAGAGCACAGGCTCAAACTATTTATCCCAGGTCTCAGCTCAAGGCATCTGCTTATTGCCTCCACATCAAAGCTGTGTTTCTTTCCACCTGGGCCAATGAAAAAAAACCTAAAACAAGCAGTTTTCCTTACCTTTAAGCTGAAATACCTACAACCAGGAACCTGTTCAAATTATGGTGAGTTTGAGATAGGCCCAGTTCTGAGTCACAAGTGAATTGTTACTCAAGTGCTGTTGTTCTGTATTACAACTTTCAGGTTGCGACTGATTCTTCATGATACAGCCAGCAGGCTCTTGTGTACAGTCACAGCATCTGCTGTACAGCATTTACTAAACATTAAGTCCAAGATAAAATACAAAATATTAAGGGATTGATTTATTGAAATATGAATAAATAACAAGGATAGTACAAGCCTACATTTATTTCAGGGGGAGGATAACAATTAAGTACCTTTGGGAATGTCTGTCCCATCTCTAGGAGCTCGACCCCCACAGGTGACAGGGTTCTGAGCTGTGGGAGGCACTGCAGGGTGGTGTGTCCTGGCAGAGACATGCTGCTTCAGGAGGCTGGGGTTTCATGTGACCTTAAAGCTTGAGTGTCCTTACTATATGATTTCTATCCCTTATGATAAGAAATCAATCACTTCAGGGATTTTAAGCTCAGGCACAATGGCTTCAGGTCCGAGCAGAACTTCCCTTCCCGGATAAGCTTCGTTCAAACCTGAGTTTTCAGTACATCTCATGACAAAACTCATCCTCTGGCACATGAAACCATCTGCTTGTTACAGCAGTCTTCAAAGAGATTACGATTATTTTATTTTTAATTCAGCTTTACAAGAAGAAAATCAGAAGAGGGGGAAAGTAACTAAAAAAATCTACACATAACTAAAAAAACAAGATTAAAATTTCTCTGGTAAAACCAACATTAAATTCTGTGATTACATTTTTACACAGTATAGCTTATATGAAAAATGTTTTCCAAACTATAAAAGATTTTCAGGAAGGACCAAAAAAACTTTCCTTAAAAATTATTTGTAGGATGTAGTTCTGGTGGAAAATGAAAGCACATCAATAATGGTGAAATTTCTGAAGGTTCAGAGCTTAACCATGAATTATGTTGTGATATAATTCTTCATAGCAAACTGTAAGTTTTCTGTCAAGTCTAATTTTAGTGCATTTGCATTTTCCAGAGATTTAGACAGCTTATATATTATTTTAAAATTAAGTGTAAAGCATGCTTTTGTCAAGCAAACTTCACAAGGTTGTACCTCTATCTGTATATGTGTTAATAAACATTATGTGGGGAGAAGAAAAATATCAGCTCCAAAATTAGCTGAAAAGTTTTTTTCTGAGAGGAAGCAAAAGGATAAGAGACATACCAGAATTAGTAAGTTTCATGATGTGACTTGGGGAAAATCCACAATAGATTTAACTTAATATTAACTGCCAACAGAAAACTTACAGTGCAGCTTTTTAAAAGCTTAGAGCTAGACTTACTGAGCTAGTTTTCATCTCATTTTAAAGCACCTTGTGCCTAAACTATGCATTTCAGTTAAAATAAGCTGTTGTCAACAAGAATACAGTTATGAAAGTTAAAAAGATAAGGTGCAGCCTCTTCACATGTATCCCTTGTACCACATACTGTTTCCAAACTTGTATTTGACAGTCCCCCTGTTATTAATGGCTCTAACTTTCAGGATATATACAAATTCCCAAATCTTCTTTACAATTTTACAGGATAAGTGAAGGATTCAACTTCATTTCTGACCAATTTATATGGATATTGCCCCACACTAGTTTAGCAGCAAAAATAATAAGTTGAATTCCTCAGAGCTATATTGTATTTTTCCCACAGCTTACAGTGTATTGAATTTATACTTTTTTAGAGCTTTCACCTGGTAATATGTAATGCTGTGGAAAAAAAGGTAGGGATCTTGAGATTGTAAAATTATTTCAAAGTTAAAGTGACAGTATTACGTATTTTTTCACTTATTCTTTTACAGAGATTTCTGTAAATCTTTTCATCAACTGACATCAACAAGGCCAGTAATTACTGAAGCACATTCCCATCCACAAGCACAGTCCAAAATAATTATTGATCATATGGTTTTGAGGATGGAGTTATTAAATTTATTTGTAACCTAGGAGCTGTGAATCATTCAAGTTTCAATAATATTAGTCCTTAAACGTTTAGCTCAAAGGTAGTACAAAATATTACTGTAACATAAGGAAGATCATCCCAAATTCTGAAATTCTATGAGAATTCAGACTTCCTTTGCTTTCCAGGGCCATCTTCTCCTAGAAGTCCTTAAGCATAGTCATGAATTCTCAGTTCAGTTTTCTAGAAGAGGAAACAAATACATTAGTTTAATGTACCTTCACATATGAGATGATTTTTCATTTATCTAAACAAATAAATCAATTATGGTTACACGTGAAAGGTTTCCATTCCAGTAAAACACAACAGGGCTTCAAGATACCTGAAAATTTACCCTCTTACACCAAGGAGTAGAAAATTGAATAAGAATTTGGAACACCAGATGGACTTCCTCAGAAATATCCCTGAGCCCATGTCACTCCTATGCTGGCTCAGCAGAGCAACACTTTAGAGCTGTTTTCCCCATGACTCCACAAAACATATAATTATGAAGTTTCTAAAATCATGAATTGAATCTAGACAACTTTTATTATTATGAAAATATATTTCTATCTGGATCTAGGGCCCTTAGTATTCAGGTTTTCAAGTCTTCTTGGTGAAGGCTCCAGTACGAGTACCCAGATTTTCAGCATTAAGTTCCCCATAAAAGAATGGGAGACAGGTTAAGAGGTGCTGGGGTGGAGCTGAGCTACCCCTGCCTAGGGACAAGAGCTAAACATGAGGCTCTTGGTTACAGAAGGCTGTCCCTCCACCAGTTACATGGCATTTGCTACACTGTACAGAAGAGTTTAGAAGTCATGGCTCTACACCTGCAGCATGAGAGAACTTTGGATGGTAGCGACTTGAGGATTCTGCTGCAGGGGCAGTTCATGTAATTAAAAACTAAAAGTGGACAGATGGGGTCAGTGCAGGCACTGTGAAGAGCTATTGCCTAAGAGCTCACACCTTAACAGAGCACAAGCTGAATCTGGCCATGGGACAGGAGAAAAGGACTCGTTTTGCAATTCTGTTTTCTCACTGAGTGTACTTGATCAGCTTCCTACACATTTTTAAAGGATCTAGAACTCCAGATAGAAACATGCTGCAGAAGCACATAGTCCTTAAATTCTGCCTATGAGCAGACTTCAGAAACAGAGAGAAAAGCTCAAGAACACAAAAAAATCTTTAGTTGTTTCTGTTATTGAAGTTCATCTCCAAACAATACATGAATGTGTAAACAAAACATGGGGCTATGCTATCTCTGTGTTTCACACTGACACTGGTATTACCACTGGCACAAATCCTGGTGTCCAAAACTCAAAAAGAATATTGAAAAACAGAAGCATTTGGCAATGAGCCACAAAAATCATTCTAAGACTGGAAAACAATTTTAAAATGAGATTCCAGTTGCTCCATTTGTTTTGTTTAAGCAAGAGATTATGAGATGACCTGGTGATAGCAAAAAAGCAACCATGGAAAACAGATCACAGGCTTTTGGTCAACTGCATGACGATAAAGGAAAATCCAATGGATGCAAACTGAAGCTAGATAAATCCAAACTAAAAGTAATGTACCATGTGTTCATTCATTGAAGCACTGAATCACTAGGACAACATACTAGAAAAATTGCTGGAAAGGGTGCTTTTCTAAAAACTGATTTCTGTCTGAACCGGTGGCTGGATTGAGGGTGCTACAGAGATCAGAACAGATGATGAAAAAAGATTTTCAAGAACAGCATACTGTTCAGAGAGAGGGAGAGAACACAGCCATGCAAGAGCAATTAGCAGAACACTGAAGTTCATAAAAGTAAATTAAAAAAAAAATAGTTTTGATTTAAAACACTCCAACCTCGTCATTGCTGACAAGGAGAAATTTCCATTTGCAAGTGCAAAGAATGAGTGAAATGTGCATAACTGCATGATAGGCTCAGTAGTGCAATCTCTGGTTTCATCAGACACCAATTCTGCTGCTGACAGCTCTGAGCCAGGGCAGCTCCCTGGCAGATTTGCAGCCTTTGTGGGCGCTGTATTGTTTACAAAGCCATGGGCTGGGCCCAAAGAGCAATGATCAGTGACAGGAGTGTAGTTGGAGACCAGTAATTAGTGGTGAATGCCAGGGGTCCCTACTGGGGCCAATCCTGTTGAACACCTTTAGCAATGGCCTGGATGATGGGGCAGAGTGTACCTTCAGCAAAGCTGCAGATTACACAAAACTGGGAGTGGTTGATATGCCAGAGGGTGGTACTACCATCCAGAGGGACTACAGTTGACTGGAAAAATGGACTGACAGGAACCTTATGAAATACAACAAGGGAAGTGCTTAGTCCGGCACTGTTTGGAGAAACTGCTCCAGACATCAGTATGTGCCAGCTGGAAGCAGCTTGGCAGAAAAGGATTTGGGCCTCCTGGTGGACTCCACATTGAACATGAGCCAGCAATGTGCTCGTGCAACAAAGGCTAGTGGTGTTACAGGCTTGCCTTCCAACATTATCCCTTCCTGCATTATCCCTTTCAACGGGGTGAGCAAGGTGATCCTTCATATCTATTCTGCCCTGGAAAGGCCACACCTGGAGTGCTCTGCCTGCTTCTGGCTACATGAGAGACATGTAAAAAATGGAGCGAGTCTAACAAAGGGCCATGAAGATGATTAAAGGATGAGCGTTTCTGAGGACAAAGAAACACTGGCACAGGTTGCCCAGGGAGGTGGTGGAGTTTCCCTCCTTGGAGATAATCAAAAGCTGCCTGTGCACAGTCCTGGGCAACCAGCTTCTGAGTGTCCCTGGCTGAGCAAGGATGTTGGACCAGATGACCTGCAGAGCCTTCCTTCAACCTCAACCACTCTGTGTTTCTGTGATTTATGACAGAAGAGAAAACTATACCATGAAATCGAGCAAACATTAAAAAGCTAGTGCAGAATCAGTTAATTCTCCTAAGATCCACACACATACAAACTCTCTGCAGTCTGACAAAGGAAATAAATGTAAAAGCCAAGAGCACACGTGAGGCTGAAGTAAGCAGACAGTAACTAGAGAACGTTCACTTATCTTCTGATGCTTAGAGAGCTCAGAAAAGGCAAGATCAGAGTACAATTGTCCTTCAGCTGAAGGAAGTCAAGGTAGATGTTACAAAAATATAGTAAGGTGCTAGTAGATGTTAAATATAGGTGACAGCATTCTACAAACAATGTAATAGGAAAAAAATTCTTATGGCACAGGAGTAGAAAGTCTAGAAGCCGTGAAAATGGCTCAAGAGAATATGAGGAGTGAGAGGATCAAAGAATGCTGTGGAGACAGTTCCAAGCTATCCAGCCTCACCCACCTGTGTATGCTCAAAATTATTTATCCTGCATCACATTTCATAGCTTTAACGTAAATTGCCACATATAAAGCATACTGCATATAAAATCAAATTAACCAATACTTTCTCATATTGACAAACTTTCAAGGCAAAGAAGTCTCTGTCCTGTCAGAATAACATGATTATACTACCTATTGGTTTAAACAGGTGACACACAGTGTATGTGTTCTATTGAATACACATCTTTACCTTCGCTTTCTTTGGTGATACACATGTACCAACCACTGGGCAATAAATGGCCATACAATAGCAAAAGCTAAAATACCAGGAGAAATTTCAAAGGGCCACCATGATGGTCTCTAAGGAAAACAGAAAAAAATTCCAGTCAGCAATCTGTGTGCACATATTGAATACCACCTGTATATTTCTCATCACTTCACATAGTAAGACCAGAAAAGATTAATCTACTAAGTAATTTCCTCAGACGTTATTTTTTATCTCCTAGTCAAGGAAGAGACAATACAAAAAGCACATACCAAGAGCTTGAGATAGAATATTCAAATTCATCTTATTTCACAGTTCACACTTTTTATACATCATAAAAACAGTATTTTACCTTCACAGAGGAGGCAGGCTGGTAATTCGACTGTAATGTTGCAGATTTTGCCTTTAAATATAAACAAAGGCTGGTAAGTATAAAAAAGGAAACTGCAATTAAAATTTTTCTTCTTCACAGAATTAGAATATGAGATTTTTCATCTTGTGAGGGCTTTGCAATCTGTATATATCACAGTTTAATGCACAGAACCACCCTATGTGACTCCACATAGCTGCTAACTTACCTCTCATGTTTCCACTACTCTTTATAGTAATTTTTTCACTTCTCTGTGTCTTAGAAAATAAATCAGAGTCACTTACTGGACCTCTTTACAGTTTTTGAAGACTCCTCTGCTCAACTTATCATTGCAACTTTCTCAACTCTGTCCCAGTTCCAACCCAGAGCAGAAATCACAGCAGCTTAATTTGTCTGTGTGCATGTCTCAACACCAGTCTATACTAAGGTCAAAACCACTGTTTTAGTTTGCCCTGGCCTACAGCTACAGGCATGTTGAACACCATAAAGGAAAGAGAATACTCTGTTCCATGTCTTCCAGGCAATCCTGAAAACGGAAGTACCAGAATCTTTTCACGATATTCCCATACACTACTGTGCTGCTTCCACAAAAGCAATGCAGCTGGTTTTCTAGGTCTTTCTTAATTTATGTAAGCATGAAACAGCTTCTGTTTCTCCTTAGGTAAGGACAACAAGCACAGCATGAACTGCTGGAGAAGAATCTCTTACTACTTCTTATATTGGTCAGGCAAAGACAGAAAATCAATCTGTATTTAACCAAACACTAGATTCTTGAATATCTGTGATGCAGCAAAATTGTGGTTTTAAAAAATCCTTTTCTGTGGCTGCCTTAGATTTGGAGTACGTGCATCCCATAGGATACTGCTTGTACAACTTGCTCATTCTTATGCAGAACAAAATATATTAACAAGTCAAATTAAACCAAACATTTTCAAGTTGCTGGTTCAACTATATTCACAATGTTCTATTGAAACAGAAGGAACAAGAAACACCGTTTCAAAACTATCTACATTTGCTTAAGAGTTCTGCTGGCTGGGTGAGGACATGATGTACAATTCCAATAAAGCTGGATTACTTCATGAGGAAAGAAAGCTATGAACAATCAAGTCTTTCACTATGTGAAAAATGGAATCTGAATTTCTGCCTGCAAACATTTGCCATATGAAAGATTAAGATAATTTCTTTCTTTAAAAATGCTTTGAATTCTCTGGAATCAGGCATTACTAACATTAATTGTGTAGTCTCCATATAAAGCCAGTGTAATGATGTATCAATAACTATAGCTAAGATCAGTTGGATCAGTGAAATAAAATATAGTTAATTTCTAGGTCAAAAGTGCACGGTTTTGCTCACATGTACCAGAGTCCTGAACTGTGCTCCTGAGAGTAGGTACCAATAGGAAATTTTAAGTTGGACTCAACTACAGAATGTAATCGGAATGTATTTACAGTTTAAGAAAACATTGTCAAAAATTTTAATTTGCAAAAGCACAAAAATATCCAAGGACATTTAATAAAAGGTGACCAAATAACTCCAAAGAACAGTACCTGTGATGCTGCAACAGCCTCCAGCATATGCAGTCTCTGCAGGACATTCTGCATGTCCTCCTGCAGCCGCATCAGCACCACTGCAATCTGCTCATTGAGGCTTCCCTGGGGGCCTCTGTCGGAGCCCCAGCGCTCGCCATCCCCTCCACTGCCCATCTGGCCACCCTGGGAACCATCCCCTAAAGGCTGAAGTCTGTGTCCTGTTGTGAGGGAGGAAAAACAGAAACACAAAACACAGAATGGGCTACAGCTCTACTGAAAATGTTTAACAGTTCTACTGAAAACGTTTAACAGTTCAGTTCTCTCCCTCAGTTTTCACCCAGGAGTGTGGTACTCCTCATCACAGGCTATACTCAGACAGTTCAGCAGCACTGGGAGGTCATCTGAGATGTTTCCCTACAGCCTTAGTGTGACAGTATCATTCAAATTCCTAGAACTGCAAGAACATTTAGAAAAAACTGTTAATACACAACCAGTCAAGTTCAGCAGTCAATTCTGCCCTAGCAAAAAGTAAGGTCTGTCTTAGTATGTGTTTAACATTTGTCAAAGTCTCCAGCTGGAAAACAAAGATCACTGGAATACAGTGATGAGAAAAGATAATTATTTGAAATCTACAATATTCCCTTAAACTAGATACAATTACCACTAGCCTGTCATTTCTGCCTGTAAGTAGCAAACTTCAATAAAACAAGAGAGAGAAGATAGTTAACTATAGTATGTTCTTTATAATAGTTTTCAACATAAATGTTTTACTTGAATTTTCTTTTAAATTTTTCCATCTGATTACGTATAGGTGCTATACAAAAAGGCATGCTATATATAAATAAAATAATCTCTGCCTTTTTTGTTTTGTACAAGAAGAACTGAATTTATTCTTGACTTTACAGATCATACCACTGGAATATGGTGCTGCTCATAGGTGACAGTATTAGAGGTATTATGGAATTAAAAAGCACTGAGGTCCAACATAAACTGAACCATGAACATCTGGGCTATTATGTGATTAAGAATAATTAAGTTTTAAGAATCATAATGGATAGTATCAGAATCACTCAAAGTTGTGGCTAACTTTCCAATTACATACAAAATAATATGTCACTGGTATCTTTCCATGGCATTCCATGGTTTCAAATAAACCACCACAGAGATATAAAATGCATATGTATTTAACAATAAGTATGTAACTTCTAAAGAAACTCCTCTCAGGCACAGACTGGTTTTTGAGGACTACATTTCTAAAAACCCAAGTGCCATAAGCAGCAGCTGGAGTACAAGTTACCCACTGTAATAGGCATTTTGTTTTCTGTTTTTATTGTGAAGAGCAGAAGCACTATATACATGACTGTCCCACTGGACAGTGCTGACAGGTGCTTCTCAGATACCAGTAATTCATGGTAAGTAATTATAGTGAGGAGAGCGGGGAGTACAAATGCAGGGTCACAGTACCTCTCCCTCTTCTGACACTGTAGAAATCTGCTTTTTCTCCACCTTTTTTCTCCTTGTGAGGACCCCCATTACCGGCTTTGCCATCTTCTCCTCCACATTTGACTTCACCTTGTTCTTCAGCTACTCCCTCTCCAGTATTTCTAGGCTGGAGATTCCCAAAAGTCATGCAAGTGTGCCTTGGAAAATCCGTATTTTCTAACAGAAGACTCTGATTTACATCCAAGAAATGGGATGAATGCTTTAAAGATCCTTTAGCTGATGTGATGATCTCCAAGGGCTACAAATTAACATTAGCAAGTAATTAAATTCAGTAAAATATGACAGCTAAACATTAAAAAGGAAAAAAATATCATCTTTACTTTCACATTAAGAAAACACTTTGCCCAGAATTAAGACTTTTCTTCTAACGGGAGCAGTTGTTTTCATGTAGAATATACTTTAGTCTAAATGTCATTTCCAGATTGAGAAAGCATTTTGAGCAAATCTCACAACAGTGGTAGACACTTTAAAATTTCTTTAGACATTTCCAACATAAACTAATATTCAATAATTACTAAAATAGGACATTAACATCTAAAACCATTCAGTTTCCCCCTGTAAAACTGGCTTTGCTTCCTAGACAGTGAATTGGCCTCTTCCCTTGAATTTGGGAGCCACAGTCAGAAGGCCCATGCTGTCAGCAGCCTTGAGTAGGCAGTGTTTGCACTCAAAGCAAAGAGAGCACACAGCTTACAATCAGCCTGCTCCAAACAGCCTGGCTGCACCTGTACCTCACACCAAACAAAGGGAAGGCAGAGCATTCTATAGACTTCTCACTCAAAACTGGTGGTACTGCAGCAAGACAGTACAATAGGGTGACACAGGTGCTGTTCAGGTTCTGCACTGGGACTGTCTTGGTGGGTGGTTCAAGCAGCTCTTGGCACAGGGCAAAGATAGGCCCTTGCACAAGGATATGCTGAAGCAGACAGGGGACCTCAGTCAGCTGAAAAAGAACTTCACGGAGAAGCCAAAACAACCAAAAGGAGGGGCAGAGAAATAGAAACTGCTGCCCAAATTTGTGAAATAGCAGTTCTGGATCATCAGAACTGAAGGGCAGAGTGCTGGGTACATCTTTTCCAAGAAACAGCTGTATTTATTTCTTTAAGTGAACCTCTTCTATTTTGCACTGATTCACCTGTAGTTCTACTTGTGTATTTCTTTACATATACCTAAACATTTGTTATTTTGGCCATAACTTTCCTCATCCAGATTGGGAAACTCTGAGAAATTATCCACCCACTTCAATTAAAGAATCTCAAACAAGCTCGAACGATACACAAGATTGGGAAATCAGCTAGATAAGACAGCTTGCAGCACTTCTATCAAATTACATTTCCCAACATGCTTCATCACTGGGCAGAATTTTGATTTGTTAAAATGAATTCCCTACATACTCAGGAAAGAGCCAGACAACAGAATGACGCAATATTCAAGTGATTACTGGCCTTTCTGATCCCAGGCACCATTCACACATTTCTCCTCAGAATCAGGAAACAAGGTGTCTGAGTACAACCTACTAAGCTCACACTTAACCTGGGCCTCTGAAGGAGGTCAGAAAGCCAACGAAGACTACAGTTATGAGTAGTAATCAGCAGGAGCACAAATCCAGCCGAAACTATGGAAGCACAGTCGGTGCTCACCTTTTATAGGGAAGTCAAGAGGTGTTCATTATGACTGAAGAGTATACAAGAGAACACAGAAATCCTTGTAAGCCCCCACTTCTTTAGACCTAGGCCACTGGCAGGCACTGGCCAACAGGCCACCTGCTAACACTTATTCTTTATTAATTCTAAGAAACAAATGCAGACATCAACAAGCCAGAAAAAAAAACAAGCAAAAAGTGAATTGTTACAAAGATAACTTTCCATTTCTTAAAAATAGCTGAATTCTGATCCCTACATGTTATGAGACCCTTCATTAATTTGTGGACACAGACTTTAGTTTCTTTATACTGGTTTTCCTTCTTTGACAATTGTTTCTTTGTACTGTTGTTTTGGAAGCCTTCTCCTCACATAAATTCTCTGAGGGCTTCAAGGCTTTTAGATCAACAGTAACCAAGTTGTAGAAGGCTGACAATGAAAGGAACCAACCCCTATAGTTCAAATAGAAGGACAGCATGCACAAGCCATGTCGTTAACCTCTACCTGTCCACATTCACTTGATTGAGAGGAACCTCTTAAAAAATAAGCAGCATACCAGCTTCAAAATACACCCAAGAATACTAAACCTCTACCTCTTCTAGTCCAAGCTGTTCCATAGAGTCACAATAAACTTCACTGTCTGAATCACTGGTTAAGTGCTGAGCTGCTGAGATCTCTTCAGTATTCTCTTCACTTGCACCTGCAGGGAAAGAGGGATAGCACACATGCTTTGTAAATGTGAGCCAGTTGAGTCAACCCTGGCAAAGACTAAAGCAATGAGTTAAAATGTGTAGGTGAGCATCAATTCGTGACCCTTCTATCTACAACTGTCATCCAAACTTAGATTCTGAATAAAGACGTTGTATTAATTTAGGAATTATAGAAAAGCTTTACTAGTGGGAAAACTATATTTCATATTGACATTTCTCCATTATAAATTTTAATTTTGCCTTTTTCATTAACGTCTCCTTCCTAAGCTCAGGACAAAGCAGTTTTGCCTGAAGTTACGTTAGTATTAAAAGTATATATTCAGATCCCAGTTTCAACAAGCTGGCATTTATAAAATGTTCAGCTTTTCAGAATGATAAACCAGATATAAGTGATTTTTGTTTTACTACAAATTCACTTGCAAAGGCAAAAAGTATTTACATAGATAACATAATGATATTACAAGGAAACACTTATATTTCTGTGGGTTTAGGCTTCTCTGTCTCTGAATTCATCTTTCTGTAAGAGATACTAAAGGAAAGCCTTATTTTTAACTGGAATTAATTAATTTGGTTTAGTATTGTGTCTTCAGATTTCTGTAACTGAAAGACACCATTGCCAGCCTCTGAATCCCAGGATTAAGCTTTCAAGAAAAGAATATTTTTCAGGAAAAACATGTGCAAATGAAAACATGGTCTTGGAAGGACAATACCTTGGTGAGCAGCGTTATGAGCTATTTCTAGGCTTGGCTCCATTTTATTTGTTTCTTCCTCTGGGTTCAAGCCATTCAAGGCAGATTTGGTTTGGATGCCATTCTGCATATCTGGGATAAAGCTGTCCTTGTAACAGCCATTACTAACAATACCTTCCAAATCCTTAGCAGCTGCTGATTCGGGTTTCACATTCTTATAATCTGTAAAAGAAAAAAACTTTGCAAAGACAAAGCTCTATACCTAATAGCTCCAACCATATTTCTTCAAGCAGCTAGCTTGCTAATGGACTGTATGTATTGCAGAAAAAAACATATAAATGCTCCTATATTGCCATTTGTGTGGATTGTTCTGTTCTTGTAAAAAGCATAAAGAGCAGATACTTAAAACATAAGTAAGTAAATCCAAAGTAGGTGTCTCTTCTAAACTAAATAATAATCCTATTGTTTTTTGAGGACATCTGTATAAAATTCTAAATATGTAATTTCATTTGGTTTTCACTAGATGTTGTTATTTCAGCATCCAGTTCTTTATGGACCCTCTAAATGAATCTCACTGAAAGTTCTGTTTTATTTTCTCTGAAGAAAAAAAAGTAATTTTCAGTTCTACTCTTACAGGCCATGTAGCCATTCATAGCTACAAAAAAGCACTGACAACAAAACCCAAAACAATGCAGGGTATAGATATTTATATAACCTTTTGACTGAACTTGCTAGGCAAGTCAAAAGTCATATGGCATAGCTCTCAAATCTGTACCAGTTTTAATTCTTACTGCCTAGGTTGAAACACAGACAATCTTTCACATATTCATCACATGTATTTGCATGTAATTCCCTTGAAAAATTACAGTATACATGATACTTGGTACTTTCTGCCACTTAGGTGGCTAAGAACAACTCTGGGAGAGACAATGGTCCAGAAAACTTACCCTTTCCATTTATTTGCAATTCTTTTTCTTCCTCTTCACGAAGCCCTTCTTCTTCTGATTCTGCTCCACTATCACTGCTTTCAGCTTTTCCATTTACAGCTTTTATATTTGGTGTGGAATTCATAACATTACTAAGGTCTAAGAAAAAAAGCAAAGAAAAAAAGATGTATTTTAAAGGAACCAAACATACACCTCCACTACGACCCCCAAAACAATGAGTCACAGTTCTACAAAAGTATGTCCATATTAGAAGATGTACCAAACAATGGCAGCTTATTTCTCTAAGTTCTTTAATAACTGGTTTGATGTTTCTCTTTTGTGGCCCATCACTGAGTGCCTGACTGCTGGTGCAGATACTCTCAATGACTCTGAGGCAGCCCCCAGGAAAGAGACTGCAGCCACTTTCAGAAGGAGTCTCAGACCAAGCCTATTTAGTCTTTATTTATTTAGTCCCAGCTGCAGCTGGGACTGATGTGGCCATGTTCTTTTAAACCCAGAAGTCACTATTTTAACAGAATTTCCCTTTTGGGCTGAAATGCTTCAAACCTGCTCACAGATCAAAGGCAAATCTTGAAACATTATATTCAATTATGTGAACAACAGAACTCTGAATAAGGTAAATACAATGTTACACACATCTTCTGATGTAATTTAGGCAGATACAAAAGAAGACTCACATTTATACAGATCTTTACCTAAAAAGTGACAGGTAGAAATAAATTCTCTGATTTGAATGAAAAAGTTGATGAAATTAATATACACACTGAGCATTCTTTTTCATAAATATTTAAAGAAACAAATATTGAAATGGACAAAGTAAATACTTCCACATCTTTGATCACCCCAAGGATCTCAATTTACTGTAATTGTACAAAAAACTGAAAGGTAAAGATTCTTTAAAAATATGAAGTATATTAAGGACAATTCTACCACCTCCTGAAAAAAAAGTTACAGTCAAATACATCCTCATGATCATTTAAGCCTCCAATGTTAGGACAGAGTACAAAGGTACAAAGAGGGGACAGTTTCTGTGAGACACTTGCACAGTTTACATGCTGGCTCCAAGGCTGAAATCTGACTGTTTTAATTGTCATCACAGCATTTCATTTGCATAATTTCTATGTTCCCTTGTCAGAACCTTGAAAGACTTATTCTCACATTTAGGCTTAACATTAAACAGCAAAATAATATCCAATTACACTGGAGCTGCCAAACCAGCTTCACTACTCTCTCTGCTGCATGGTAATTTAAAGCTAAGGCTTTTTTCAACTTTAACCTTCCAATGAAGAATCTTCCCACATTTCTCTAGTTTCCAAGCCTATTCACAGCACTTTAAAAAAAAAATAAAAAGGTAAAATAACTCATTGTATAATAACAATGAATATGTTGAATATTAATTTCACCTTAGTTTTATTGCAAGGTAATGTTTCTGTGGGCACCCTGCATCACTGCTTTGTATTGATTTAATCCATCCCTTATTCAAAGATTAAAAAAACCCTACCTTATTGTAAAATGAGAATAGGAAAAGCAATTGTCTGTCTTGTACACTACAAGAATATAAGCACCCGCTCATTTTCTCTTTGTAGAAGGACACTACTTATTTGCACGGAAATTTGCTTCACAAAAGAGAAATCCCAACATAGTCCCATTTTTTTTCTCACAAAACTGTTTCATGAATTGCAAATCCTACTTCTCAAGATGTTTTTCTGAGAAGCAGCAGCATAAGGATAAGGCAGCAGTTATGTCCTCACAGCATGGGCATTAGACACAGACACAGCCCCCTTGGCACTGTAAGGCACACATCACCCCTTCAACAACAAGGGGGTGGGGACACAATCATCCATGTGTCCTACCCAGCCGTGGGAGTAAACAGGAAAGACAAGACCAGGAGGAACATTGAGCTGTGAAGGTGAATTAAAACTGTAAAAGTCCTCACCCTACCCAAGATACTACAAAAAGCCACCATAAGGTTTTTCCTAAGATTTACTTATTTTCTTTTTGAAAGGAACATTTTTGAACATTCAAGCATGTTCTTTCTTCACTTACTTGCAGTAAGGAGATTATTCATTTGGGGAAACTTCTAAGAGATATTATCACATACATTTAAATTAAGAGGAGGAACTGAGAGAATGTATTAACAGTTACAGATTTATGGTATCATATCATAGGACACCTGATGAACTGAAAACCATCAGGATCATATTTTTCCCACAGTCATTCTTAGAACCAGCTCTCAAAGACCATAAAGAGGCATTGCTTTGATGCAGACTCGAAGAACACAACCCTGTACAGCGTTTGGCCACCTGAAATGCCAGGCCTAACTTTGTGCTTTTCCTCAGAACCCTTACACTGCTATCCTCATCAGGTCCATCCCTAATTGCTTTTACTACATGGTAAGCCCCACAGCTGGCTCCCATTCTCTGAGTATCTGCTACGGAACCAGACACGATGGTCAATCATCTATTTCATCCTGGTGGTGACAGGTTTAAAGACTAAGCAGAGCCAACTACCAATGACTTCTACATCCCCTGCTAGCAGGTTAATGGCTGTTCCCTAAGGAACGTATATTCCCAATGTGAATGACACAAGCTACTAAAACCTTACTTGGTTTGTGCTAATCCCACCCAGCCACCCCTCAACCCTTTATTTCATTTACTTACTTCTACTGCATGCAAAATCTTAGTAGCTTTTTCTGTTGCCCTACTTTAGATACTATAGCATTCCTCCTGGTTTATTAGTTTCATCTCACTACATACAACATCAAACTGTGAGATTTGTGACAATTTTTAAAATCAAAGCTGTACTGCTTTTTAGCCAGAGAAGGAGTTCTATTCTCTAGAAGCCTGGGGTGTGGGTTTGGGTTTTTTTAATAATAAATAGTAGGAGCTGTATAACAGTAACAACTTGAAATAGAAAGGATTTGACAAAAACAAAGTAAGATGGAAAGGATGTGAAGAATAAACATGCAGCTTCTCTACAAACTTCCACTACATGTTTATTTTCTAGTGTCAGCTCTATAATTTCCTATAAGCCATTCTAAATATATTTCTTTAAAGGCAGCACTACAATTCTCCTCAATGACTTGTAGAATGGGGCTAAGTTTCTCAAAAGTAAGTATGTGATTTTTTTGAGGCCATTTTTGTTACCCAGTTGGGAATTCAGAGCTTAAATGCCTCTGTAGATCTGCCCCAGCTTGAAGGTCATTTTTCAAAGAGAACCTTAGCAGGTTTTTCTCAAATGCCTTTTTATGTATTTTTGTTTTATGGACAGACATGTAATTCTTATACAAAATTAACATGCACTGATGGAGCTGTACTGATGGTTAGCCCAGTACAGCACAGTATCATCCTCACACAAGTTCTACAGCCTCTCACATGCTTTGAAAATACCAGGAGCCAGTGTACCACAGCACATGAAAGACATGATAAAACATTTAGCTAGCTGTGTACACACACACTGTTTAATAAAAATTACCTGTTTTCATGAAATACCATAACTTTATTATCTGCTCAAGAGCAGAAAAGTCTTAGCCACTAGAAGATTATTTCCATGACCTACACTTGTATCACCTTGTGTAGGGATCTCCCTGCATGCCTGTGTTTATATTAAGTCTCAAGGAGCCTATCGGCTGTACAAAATTGTTTTCATCATCAGGTAACTGTAATTATTTTCTAGCCACCACCCCTTGATGTTTCATGCTTGTTACTAATCCAAGTAGGCTCCCTGCTTCAAGTTTGCAAACATGCAACCCTGTTCTGCCATTTCCAATACACTTGGTTACACAAATCCCCACCTCATTTTGAAACTGATGTTTCAAACACTGCAAGGAGTGACTCCGTAAGACATGAGGGGTACATGCAAGCATCTGGGAGCAATAAGCTCTTCAGCTGGAACAAGAGTTTTTATTCCCTCATTTCCTTGCATTCTTTTTAATATAGGACACTACAAAGAAAATTTCTGAGGGCCCAGCCCGCTCTGTAACATCTGTTCTACACTACTCAAACAACCAGCCATCATAAATAAAGAGATTTTAGAAGAGTCTGTCAGAAATACAGACTGAAAGATCTAAAAATCATTACTTTAACTACTATGGGTTTATTTCTTTTAAATTTAAGTGCATTAGGTGCAAATTCTCTGAAAAACGTACACCCTAAGCACATATACTGGGGCAGCCACATCTTCCTCTACATAGTTTTCCTTTTCTTTTTTTTTTTTTTTGTGGTTTAGTCTTCCTAAACTTTACTATAATAGAAAAAGCCTCTCTATATTTTTATTTTTATTTTAATGTACTCCAAAAGACTACAGCCTTATTTTGTCAGCATTCCTCTCTCTGTGCTTTTCAAGCTGTTACACTCCGAGATGCCTCTGTATTAATAAAACAATTTAATCAACAATACTCACATCTTTATTTACCCATTAATAAACATTAAAACAACAGTCTGTGGATAAGAACAGATACAGAGAACAGCAACTTCTCAGACATTTATAGTAATTTGCAAGTACAGTATTTAGGATTACTGTCTAGTCATCCCAGACCTTTACACTTTTCAGTATCCAAGGAGTTTCTCATCTCCATCCAATTCGCCAGTACCTTTTCCCAAGGATTTTCAGAATATGTGCCATATACATAAGGTTACCAAGTTTTGGGGTTGACTTGAATACATTTCCCTCCTTTCTGATGCTCCTCAGCCTTCTGCAGCAGAGACAATGTGCCTGGGATTTCCTGGCAGAGTGAAGCCCAGGCAGAACAGCAGCTGCTGCACAGGCATCCCCAGCACTGGCAGGTAGTTGCACAAAGGCAACACAAAGGAAGTTCAGGGCCACCAAGCACACACAGCTCGGTTACACGGTGCGTGTGCAGCAAGACCAACGGATCCAGGCTTTGCCAGCTTTCTGTCTGCACCTCAGCCAACATGTGAGAATGAATATGAAGAACAGCTGCTTCTTAGATGTTGTAACTTGAAAGCATAGAAACATCATTCCAGGATCCAGGATGTCCCCAAGCCTGGTACACTACTTCACTCTGGGAGGAGCAAAACTTGCTAAGCTCTTTTCTGTGCAGAAGAGATAAAGTCATCATTTGGAACTTTCATTTTGCATGGCAGCTAGGAAGGAACATTATTACGCTCTTGAGTTTTGTCCCAGAAAACACAAAACGCAAGCACAGTGAACTCAGAACTCTATAAAGAAAACTGAATTATGCTTGAAAACAACACAAGGCCACATAGCTGAGTCGCACATTGTATCCTCAATCAAAAATAGTTTTGCCCTGTACCCGAAAAAAAACAAAAATGAAATAACATTAAGGCTATATTCTCCTGCCATCTGCTCCAAGCCTACCATCCAAACTGCCTTTTAAAAAGACCATTTCAAACACAGCCTCTGAGATAACACAAATGGCTTTTCCATGCATCTTAAAGTCTATAATTAATTATTTTTGCTGTACAAAGTTAAACATGAGACACCAGTCTGTGTCCACTGGGCACTTTTCTGACAGCAATCAAGATACAACTACCTACATTTGTCCTTCCCCAGCCTGCCACACCTCTATCCACTGCTTCTTTGTAGCTTGTCTTTGTAGAACAGAGCTCTGAGAAATTCAGATTGCAGTTCCTTCATCACAAGATTTTAACTACAATAAGCCAGCTAAAATATAAGACACCAGAATTTTATAGCAAGTGGGTACATCTTCTAAGTTATGAAACCTGAAGAGCTTTTGACATTTACTTTCCCTTTTGAAGGGAAATCTTTTCTGGCTGGAAGGAAAAAATCCAAGTTCAACAACCAATTATGCACCAAAACTGTTACTGTTGACTCAACCCAGCATGAATCACAATACAGACAGGCTTTTCTTTCCATGGAAGAAATATTTTCCATGGAAGAAATCCCTTCACTTCGAAATAAACAATTTTTAATCATACATTTTCGCATTTGGGTACTTTGCTGCTCACCCTGGCAATATATTTTCTGATCACTCTGTATGAGAGGGGAGCTGTTGAAATACTCAGGCTTAGAGCTACACTGATGCTCTGCCCTGATTTCCACCACTGTTAGACAGCACTGACATAAAGCCATCAGCTTGAAGTCACGTCACAAAGGAGGCTGAGATTTGGTGTGTAAAGCCTGAAGCAGGTATAGATTGCGACAGGGCAAGCCATGGCTTGTTGAGGCACTGATTCCATATCCCATTGAGACTCCACTGATTGGCACTTGCTAGTCCAGCCCTTAATCTTCTATAATAATCCCATCCTTCATCAAATGCTGTAGAGAATGTTCTAGACACTTCTGAAGGCTAAACTACTGAGATTTTAACAAGAAATATTTGTATAGTAAGTTTCACACTAACCTTTCTGAATATCATTTGTAACCTTGATTATACCTGTTAATTTGTAATTGGAAACTAGAAGGGGAGAAAAGTTTAAAGGATGGGATTTTAAAAACCTCACTCAACCACACACGCAGCACCTCCCCTCTTGCCTCAATGCAACTCCTCATTGTGGTTCAGCCACTAACAGAACCTAATAATGCACTGCAGTTCAGAGCAACACAGATTTTAGCTCTTTTCCCTTATCTTATGAATGACTAAGAAGATTCACCAACACTGATTTCTGTAAAAATCCTAGTCAAGAAAGGCGGAAGAGAAGGAAATCTGTTAAACAAGTATTGTAAACAACAGCCATGAAAAAGTGAGCTTATGAAGCAGTGGGTGTTTCAAAGTCTCACACACAAGTAGAAAGAGCCACAAAATGCCCCA
The DNA here is from genome assembly GCA_018697195.1 of Certhia americana. Classification (NCBI taxonomy): domain Eukaryota; kingdom Metazoa; phylum Chordata; class Aves; order Passeriformes; family Certhiidae; genus Certhia; species Certhia americana. Next base: position 15,817,600 of record CM031858.1, read on the forward strand.
TTAGAAAGCAAAGCTGTTGAAAACAACCTGAGAAGGCCCTTGAGAAAACAAAACTATTTGAAAATATAAACTAGTCATACACAATCTAAACACAGTTGGAAAATATATTGTATTTTAAGAGTAAGAAAAGTATTTCTACCTGGAAAATAGGAATTAGGAACAGGCTGGCTTTTTTCAAAGCTGATTTTCATCTCGTACTAACTACTGCCTTTGAAATACAAATGTTTATATGTATTTGCTTGTTCTAAAAGCACAAAGATCTCAGTGAGTATTGTCTTTTAAACCTAACTCTCATATCAAATGCATGAAGACACCAAGCAAATTGTTAAACAGCTGTGTCTGTGCCTGTGAGCCAGGCCAGCTTCTGCCATTCATAAAAGCAAGTGCCCTGCACAGATTCCTCCTTAACTGCCCATGCTGCCATCAGCAGTGCCCCAAACCAGCAGATGCAGCACTACACAGCACCTTGCTTCAACAGACTTTCATCTGGTGCAACTGCAACACAGCTGGGAGAAAAGCTTTCAGGAGAGAAATTCTCCTTAGGAAGCCAAGGTTTAAGAGTATTATAATGCTGAAACTTCTACAGCCTCTCCAGTACCTAACTTTTTGTTACTGGAGGAAACATTTGGTTTTCACAAAGGTGTACTAACACCACTAATACTAAGCATGCAGGCAAAAGGTCATCTTTATTGGGTAGAATTTGAGAACAGATTAAATGCCTTATCACAAAGCAGAAAGATTATACAGAAAAATTCCACTGATCAACTTTTCAACAGTTTCCAGATACTTTCATTAGTTGTTCAGATACCTTAACTTAGTGCAGGAGCCTGTCAGATAAGGATTTCCTTGCCCCCCTTTGGATTTACTCTCATTCTGCAAAAAGAAAACATCCACAAACATTCTCAGGGAAACATGCTGAAGGATGAATTGGTTCTGAAACTCTCAATATTTTCCATTCTGTATCAGATCACTAGGGTGCCACTCCTAGCACACCTTTGGCTTCTTCAGCTATTACACAACAAGAAAACTTGAATGACCATTCTAAAAGATTCACATTTACTGAGCAATGGTGTTTTGGAGCCACCTTATGTATCCCTCTACTCTTCCACCAGCTACAAACAAGAGTCTTTCTATAATGCTGCAAGAGTTACTTCTTCCCTTCTGCAGTGCTGTCAGCTAAAAGCCCACTTTCTTCTTTGATGTCAAGTATTTCATGTACCCCAAATAATTTGTCAATGACTTTCTAAAGAAGCACTTCATACCTGTCAGAGACTGCTGACACAGAGAAGTGTCTCTTTCCAGAGAAGTCAAGCTTCTCACACAGCTGCAGGGTGACCTTTCCAAACACTACCCAGGTTACAGGCTTTCAAAATAACTCTTAAATTTGCTCAGCATATTGGACAGAATTTTCTATTTTTCCTTCTTTACCAACACATTGAAGTCTGGATATTTGTAACCCATGGATTCAGTAAGTTTATCCTCATTTTCTAGTAGATGTTACAAGTCATTTATCTCAATGCTGGCATGCCAGACTTCTGTGTTCTTTATTAAGGAGCCACAGGCTCTATTGATTCAGAAAGGCAGTATTTCAATGGTTGCTATTTAATGTTTTCAAAGAAACCACAAAGACTAGAAATGCAATTATAAAAAGCAATACTTTTCTGTTGAGGCAAATCTGCTATAGACAATACACAAGCCATAACTGATGTACACTGAGCTCACAGAAAATTTTCTTCCACTAGTTCAAGAAACTGTTCATTTTGAGGCAGTGGCATACAATTCTTAAACAATTAGATAATGATCTGCATACAGATGAAAGTTTGATAGAAAAATGGAAGGCAAGCTCAAAACAGAATGGACCAGAAGATGGGGGTACAATATGAAGCAAGTCAGCCAAGAGAATGGCCCCAGTTTTCAGAACATACCAAATGCCTGCCCATTCCACATAAAAAACCCCATACTTTCCACAACAGGATTTACAGACTGTAGGGGTTTGGGGGCGAGGAAAGGAACAAGACTGGATAAACTCACACGATGAAAACATAACTGTGTCAATTTTTAACAATACTGTCACCAGTATCTGCATCATCTAAGACACAGACTTGGGCACACTGGTTCTGTTCTTTAGTGTGTATCTGAAACACTGAAAGTAATCATACTTCTATACTTCTGTGAAATATTCTGATATCTGTATTGTAAACAACAATAATTATTCACAGCTTCACTTTTAATCAGAGAAGTGGTAAGAGCACCAAAGAAGGCTTCAAAACCTTAAATGCAATGGCAAAGTTGTAACATACAAAGGACTTTGTGAGAATTCTGTCCCAATTCATGGCAGCATAATCAGATGTTGCACCTGTAAGCGGTATGAATGATGACATATCACCAGAATTATTGCAGCAATGACAGAACAAGGTAATGCTGATATTTGTTTAACTTACACTGCCTTATGTTTAAACTGCCTCTTTAAAAACAAGTACGCTAGATTTGTTATGGAAACAGGTACAGTTTAACTCACATGATTGTCTGTGTATCTATGCAAGTCACTTTTTAAAAAAAGTGGCTTCTGGCACTGTGCCACGGACACCAAGTCTAAGTAAATCCTTATTACACAGATCACTGACCTGAATCTACTGATACTCTTACCTGCCCATCAATCCAGCTGCCAGGCAAACATATTGCATCCCACACATGAAGTATACACAGCTTTAGCTGAGAAAAAAGTCACACCCACTTTCAAAATGACCATGTAAAAACTTCTACCACTACTTTTCCCCACAAAAAATGAAAATGTATTTCTGTTTCTCTGAGGCTTGATAATAAAACCATGTTTCTTTAAGGTAGGGGGAAAAAGCCACATACAAAAGGTGACTTAACCAGTTGACTCATACTTCTTAAAGACATTAACCGATTTATTTGTGCAATGGATTTAGTTTTTAAAAACAGTTTCAAGTTTTGCCCTGTTGCATTTCAGTTTTTAAATGTCATTTAAGCTAGATTTAAACAACTGTAAGACTTATACAACAGCCTTATGAACACATTAACTGTAACATAGTAACTGGTATGATCAAAACATTCTCACAATGGTACTGCTAAATAAAAATCAAAACACTGATTTTTATGCAGCTGTGACACCACTAGGTTTGCCACCTGTCAGTAATTTAAAATGTTTAAATATTCCCTTCATGAACTTGAGCCTCAATAAACTTTTATCTATTAGAGATGCCATGATTTAAAAAGCATGAGGTTTGATTGTTGATTTTTTTTTAAATTTTAGAGTAGATGACAGAGCTGGATTACCAGAACTGTATTCAGTTTGCAATCCACATCTACATGAGAATGTATTGATATACATTAGTTGTTCATTTTCTTAATAGAAAGGCACAAACTAGATTTGGCTGGGAGAGTTGTTTTGTTTTAAATACTCTCCTTTCTTCGGCTTCTTTCTCAAAAAGCCCGTCGACAAGGACTAATCATACAGCTTCCCGGACCTAATCACCTCAAAAGTAAAATAAAACAAAACCCAGCCTAATGAGGTGGCAAGCCCAGAAGTCACAAGCATTAGCAGGAAGTTCCTACCGCACCAAAACAATGGAAACAATGGATTTACACATAATTTATTACTCCTACCTTCCAAATATTTAGAGACTTTCTCCATTCGAACTGCCATATGGTAAAGAGAATGAACAGAGAGATGCAACATTTAGCTTTTAAATCATTTACAGAAAACAAGCCCCCAAAAACCACTGAGTTATGATTATTATTAGTACAAAAGAAGTTACTTGTCCGAACCTGATGTTAGGTCAGATCCTCTGTTCTTTTTGTCTTCTACTATTTCATAGAACGGGCCTATTACTTGTAGTAACTCTTCAACTTTGTCCGTCATTGGCATGCTCTCAAGAATCTGCACAAGTCCAAAACATGAAGCATCTTATGAAACAGCATTTCAATGATTCAGTAATTAATTTCAATTGATTTTAGAAACTGTTGGTCATTGTAAAATTCAATAACATTTCACTAAGTCACTAAACTTGTATTTTTTATTTTTTTTAACTTTTTTTTAATTACAGGGAAGCAACATAAAACTAAGTTATTGAACAGGAATCTTATATTAATTTTTTACAGGTGAAGATGAGATGAGAGAGCTAATGCATTTGCCAACACAAACACAGCCTTGACACAGTATTTATTAGTAGACCTTGGAATCCATTATTTCTGCAATTTAGAACTAAACCATCTCGAAGTTCAACAAGCTGCTGTTAGCCAGTATAATTATTTTATAGACAAGTCCTTCTCCAGAGAAAATAAAATGGAAATGCTTTTTTTGTCTTAGAGGATTCTTCGTACTGTCAAACCCTGCCACCTTCAATGGAACGTAAGGAGCAGATCAGAAGTGTTGTACTAGGTTCTTCTAAGCCCAAACAAAAAAAATGGACACAATACAGCAAAACTGGGACAGCACAAAGACCCACTTAGAAGAAGTACAAACTGGAACCAAGTTCTGCTCTTGAAGTCATTTGGAGCATTTCTTCATTTTAAGTTACAATAACATTACCTTTGATCACATGATAGGAATCCAAAATCTTAAATCTAAAATAAACTAAACAGAAGAGATTCAAGAGTTGGACATTGTTTGAAAGTACATTGTATCATTGTCCCACTCTAGTTTAAGTCCTTTCAAACAACCTTTTTTCCAACCGCTTTGTTCCTCTTTCATCCTCTATTTTTTTAGCTACCGTATTTTAAAAGTGGCAATAAGTATAGGTAAAAACACAGGTTGAAGCAAACTAACAGCTACATGGCACCTCCTCCTCCTGAAGAGCATCAAGAAAGCAACAGATTACACAACCTTCTTGTGTACAGAAGGTACACACTGCCACAGAACCTGCTGCTCAAAGGCACCAAGCACGCCAGCAAGCAGTAGGAGCAAAAGCTGCAGCATTATTGCACAGAGCAGGAGCTCCAGGCAGGCTAACACCTAGCAAGTCAACTCTTGCAAACCAGTCAAGGATACCAAGACCAACAATTCTATCGACTGCAGTTCCATTGCCACTTCTCTCATCTGTTCAGTGTACATAATTAATTCTGTCTTTTTTAGGGAGAAATACTCAGATACACAGAGCTGGATATGAAACAGAGATTGAACAGTTTTGTGATTGCTGATTTTTTTACTTCAGTAACATTGAGAGAAACAAGAAGCCCATTCTAAAATAAAGCCCATATTTCTTATGTATTTATTTCTATAGTCAGCTCTGTAAACCATTTCATACATGCATTTCTATAAGGTCTGCACATTCCTGCTCTTCACGTATTCTAAACAAACCTCAATACACTCTTCGCTACTTATAGCAATTCTTAGAATTTTTTTCTAAATGCTAGCTTTTAGGTGAGCATGAAAAGAGAAAATACTTCCACCAGCAAAAGTAATGGCTTGCTTATTATAGCCACTAGGCTTAATAAGCAATATCAAAATTCGAAAATGAAAAATAAGTTATTAGGTGTCCTGATTTACTCTTTTCCTTGGATGTCACACAATTCATATGTACTCATGTTTTAAATTAGAAACACCACATAGTGTTAACACTTCATGCTAAGATAGCACTTATTTGTAATACGCAACAAAATATATCTGAAATGTAAATAAAGTCGTTTAGACAGCATTGCAATATAAATTTCAGAAATGCTACCTGAAACAAACTAACCTTGAATCTGAGCTCAGGTGCATTCTGTTGATTTTAGCTAAAAATAAGACATTTGGTCATCACTCACCAGCATATCAAAACCTCACCCAGACACATTCCTGGACTGTGATTTTCAAGGTTACCATGTTAAGGAGGGGAAAAAAAAAAACAAAAGAAATTTGGAATTTTGTCACAGGGTCATCTGATGTGTGTATAGCCCAAACACAATGTGCAAATGCCGGGGAATGCCCCAGGGCCAGGGGAATATGACAATCTTATACACCCTTAAACACAGTCCAGGGATATCAGCATACAAGTGGGTTTCTGTCCCTTCAGACATGGATACCCACGCAGCAACACCAGACTGACCACATAAGTCCATGAGGATTAGTGCAGCATGTGCTGAGAGAACAACCCAGTGGATCCATTTGAAATACACTTCCATTGACATTGCAAGTAGAATCAATTGGGATGGAAAAGCTGAAGCTAGTATTCCAAATGTGAGAGCTGAAACAGCACCAAAGCAGGGTAAACAGATTTCCCAGTTTCAAAGCTGAGCAAGGCAGGAAGTCATCTGCTCTCCAATGCCTACATGTAATCCACAAAGAAGCAGAATATTTGTGGTTCATTAGGGTCAAGGAAGCAGACTTCTTCATAGGAGTCTTACTACAGTTTTTTTAGAACAAACATTGGTTTTAGTGCCCTGACCAAACCAGTTGCTACACTGAAAAGAACCTACAAGGTAATCTATTGAAATACCAACATATATTGAATACAAGATGTGAAATGAAGCACTAAACCTTGTGGCACACACACAAAGGAATTATTTAAATTTAGCGGGATTTTTAATCAAATAAACAGTATTTGGCCTTCTGTGTTTCTGGAACTGCTTATTTTTCACTTTAGAGCAGATACAGTAATAGCAGCAGGAACTAAATTACCAAAACTACAGACAAGAAAAAGAACAGTAAATCAGACTCCAGCTCCTTGCCTAGTAAAAATTTTTGCTGTATCACCCATTAAGCAGATTCAGAGTTTGATGTCATGAAAGTGGCCTAGGAAGAAAGCAAGTGTATTTGGAATAGAACTTTTTCCCCCTTGACTCAAACCTCATTATAATAACAGATTACAATTATACTTTTATTCAGGTTGACAGCAAAAAATCTTTAAATTGGAAAAGTCATCTCTAAAAGTTTCATTGAAAAGACTTCAATGACAGGGTTGGTTAAGAAAAGACATGAAACTTTTAACTCTGTTTACTCTAGTTAACGCTGCAATTCCTGCTTAGTATCTTAACTGTGACTGTTTACAAGTTACACATCTATTTGAAAACAGAGCACATTACTCAATGCTAATAGTTTCACTGCAACTGTAATATCAATGGAATATTTTCATAACAAGTACAGAAAATTCAGGTTACTGAGTTCTTCCTGAAAAATCAAAAATTATTAAGTTTAAATATTTGATTATATTCATGTCTCCAGTCATGAGAGTGAGACCTTTTCTCCTAAAGTCCTTCCGGAAAATTGTTCAGTCTCTTTTCCAGGATAAGGATTACTTACCTCTTTCAGCTCTAAGAACTGAAACAGTGTATGGTAGTTTTTTTTCTGGAATGGCCCCTTTACCATGATTTCAATATTTCACTTTCTTTAGCTCTGTCATTTAAGCTTCATATCAGCTAGAGCTCTCATGTTTCTCTGAAAACAACACAAATCCTGTAGCTTTTGAAGGAACTTTTAAATTTTCTTCTCCCCACAGGCCAAACAGCATAGTACTGAAATGTAACAGTTCACATAGGAGATAACTCATTTGGAACTTCAGCAGGAGTTATCAGCAAGACCTGCCTCACATTCCTCTATTTTTGGAACATTTGTTCTAGAAAATCCCTTCATTAGTAAACATACCTTTTTCATTTCATCAACATAGGCTATCATGGCTTCTTCTTTGGACATGTTTCCCAAGGCACTCCAAGCATCCCTAGGAAAGAAAGTTGCATATACCTTCAGTGTCTTCAGGGTGTACTGGATTTTTTTCAACTTGGCCTTAAGTAGGTCAGTTATGTAATGTCCAAAGTTTCTCTGATACAAGTAAAATGCAAGAATGATTCACATTATTTTTTAAGTACAAATATATAATTTGCTAGGATAATCACACAGTGGAAGAAGAAGCAACAAACTGAACAGACTGGGGACTGAAGAGTTCCTTGTTGACTATGTATGATTTTGTACCCAGTAAGTTGTAAATAAGCCCAGATAAAAGACACAAACATTACCCTTTTGACTAAGTGGAGTTTAAGATCCTCTGCTGTATAAAACAAACAGGCCCAGACACTTCAGCCAGCACTTACAAACAGCTGTCACTGAGGTAGAACAAGCTACAAGACACATTTTTGAGTTTAGCAACTGGGGAAAGACACATCAGTCCAGAAGGCAAATAGTTACCACAGCAGCTACTTATGACCTAAATAAAATCTTCCCCTCTCCAAATCTGCAAGACAGAAAACTCTGTAACCAAATTTATCAGTATTGTACAAGGAATCTGTCAGAACACAGGCTGCATTTCCTCAGTCTTGCATGTGATTTGACATTTCAGAGTATTTGTCCCACTCCTAGAAAACCACCAAGGCTGGTGGCTCATATTACAGCCACAACCAACCAGGTGAATGAAAGCTCACTGCCCTAGTCTATCCCCTGCACTCTGGTTTGGGGAGGCTGAGGAGGAAGGAATGAGGAAAAAAAAAGTCATAGGAAACATTTCACAGATTCCCAAGACCACCGTGACCACAAAGACAGCAATAATATTTGTTGTTCAGGACAAATCACCATTAAAATATTATAAGCAAAACATTCACATTGGCTTTTCACAGAGAACTTAGCAATTTGGTGAATCAGAAGTCTTCCCAAGCCAAGGCAAACACAGATAGTGGGAAGCCCTGCCACTGAGCAGACAAACCAGAAAGACATAAACCCAACCTCCCCACCAAGAGCTCGAAGCTGTATTAGTGGTTACCAGTGAGCACTTATTTACTTCAGGCTCACATCACAAAAAAAAACTCAAGAAGGAAAAACTCCAGACACTCATCTACATCACTCATTCTTCACAGCACCTAAGACTTCATTTTACAACCTGGGATAACACTGCAGAGGTATCACGATGGTGGCTGCCCAAGAAAAACCTGTCCACCTGCACAATCCATTTCCACCTGCCACTCTGAGAAGTGATAAATTATCTGAGTTAGGAAACTGGAATACAACAGAAAACTAAGTCAAGCATCAAAGGTTGTAAATGTTTTTTTTATTTAAAAAAGAAAGAAACTCTCTAAACTCTTTCTCCAAGGGCTACTCCTCTAAACATCACCACTCCAAGCATAAAAAAAATCCCCAAAACAACTCATGAAAAGTTACCATTTGTATCTACCAATTGGATCCCAAAATCCAGGTCGAGGAATGTTACAGGGTCCTTGGGTTGCTTGCTTATAAAAGCTATAGAACTTGAGCATCATTTCATTCGTTGGCTGGAATGAACCTAGTGAAAACATTTTAAAATACAATTAAATTGTCATCAAGAATATTAGTGAGTATTTTACAAGCTTAATGGTTCTGCGAGAAAACAGCCTGCAGCCTGTTCCAGCCTGATTCACAGCAGTACAATATAAGTCAACAGAGAACATCTTCATCTCATCAACTGTGAACCAGCACCACTGAAAATATTTACTGTACAAACAGCAAGTTTCAGATGGAGTTTAAAGGACTATAACCTTTACTACTCCTAAGGTCAAATTCCACAATTAGAATAAAAAAAGGTAATAAGTAACATAAAGCCAATGTGCTTTCACTTAGTTTAAAGGGGCGGGTTCAGCTCTCAAGTAAACAAAGTATCTTGCAAGTCACTTTACTGTTACTAAATGATAACTTACTGAGAGTCTCCAGAACTCAAAAAAACCCCCAAACCAAACACAATTAACCCAAAACATAGCCTTCTGCAACGTTTTTGTTTACTTTAGGCATTTGACAACACTTTCAGTAACAGTTTCACTATACCTCCCGATTTAGTTCTCTTTTCTTCCTCTGTGGAACACACTTTTGTAGAGGCAAAAAATGTAAATATAAAACTCTAGCATCTGGCAGAGAAGATTCATAACCAATCCATTAAATCAGATAGCTTAAGGTTCGATTCTAATAATTAAAAGTTTACTGTGACCTTTACCTCAGAACTTCATAAACATTCAATTTTACTTTACACCAGAATTAATGATGTATGTAATAAACATTTTTTTAAAAAAAATATTATAATAACTCCTATCAAAAAGATACGTTCTGATTTTTGTTTTTCCTTTTCTTTTCTATTTTGTTAACTGTTTCAGCAGAGGGGACCTCACGGTAACAGCTTTGTTAAAGCAACTTCTGGATTGCAGGGAGGCTGAAGTCGCGGGGAGCGGACAGATCCCCTGGTCCAGGCGCCCGACTGAGGAGCTCCCGGCAGGGCTCGGAAGGCCCCCGAGCCGGCGCTTCCCCCGAGAGGCGGGGAGCAGCACCAAGGCCGAGCTTTCCAGCGGTTCTCCAGCCGCTGCCGGGGCGGCCCCGCCGCCCTGATCCGGCCGCGGCCTCGCCCCGCCGGGCCCTGCCCGCTCCCGGTGCCCGCTCCCGGTGCCCGCTCCCGGTGCCCGCTCCGCCGGACTCCCTCGCCGCACTCACCATTTTTGGGCAGGCTTTGGATCACCTTCACAGCCGCCTCGAACCTGGTGGCGTGCAGAGAGCCGGTCTCGGCCATGGTCTCGGCCCCTCACCGCCTCCTTCTCGGCTGCCGTGCCGCGTTCGGTGTGGCAGCTCGGCTCGGCTCGGCTCGGCTCAGCGTCCCCGCCGCAGCCGCCTGCACGGGAGCGGTGCCGGGAGGCGCCGGGCCGTACCCAGCCCCAGCCCCAGCCCCGTTCCCGGCCTCGGCTCCCGCCCCCGCGCCCTCCCCTCCGGCGGGGCCGGGTCAGCCCGCCCAGCCCCTCGGACCGGCCTCTCCCCGCGCTCAGCCCACCCCGACCTCCGCCCCGGCCTCAGGCGCCCATGTTACGTCTCCCACAGCGGCTCCCTGCCCTGCCTTCCTCCCGCACCACCCTGAGGCCGCAGGAGCACGCCGGGAAACGTAGTTTCTTTCTCTGTCCTTCCTCTTCCTCCCCTGTTGTATTGCTACAATACGGGAAAATGAAAATTTCAAACCGTGCCATAATCCACCTGTTTCACGGACCTCAGTTATCTTCAGGACATCTACCACCCGGCAGTCTGCTGTGCTGCTGCCTCCCCTCCTCACAGCCATCCTCATACCTGCACCTAGTCCCACACAATTCACCTAAATTACCACTGTAGACACATTTTTAAAAATAGTTTTAATGACTCCTATTTACATTAAAATTTTAGGCATGCCTAGAACCCAGGGAGCAACTATTTCCATGGTATCCAGAGATGTGGGAATACCAGCACAGTACTACCAGTTAGCTCGGTAGCTAAATAAATGAATGGCCTTATTCAAAAACACTGCATCCAGCACTCTGCAAAGTAAAACAAAAATATGCTAAACCAACTGCTTTTGTAGCAAATGGAATGATTTACCCGGTGAGCAATAAGATGAATTAACAGTCCCATTGAATGGAACTGAGTACAAAAACTTGGCATTCAAGTCAGTTCATTTATCTAGTACACAATATATAGTTTAAATTCCTCTGAAGGCAGTTGTGTGCTTACAGTGTATGCCCTCTGGTGGGAAAGAAAAGCTCCAGAGAGAGGGAATTAGAGCAGATCAGCCCCAGCTCTGATGAGCTAGTATATTCTACAAGGTCAGCAGCCAGCTGGCCTGGGGAGAGCTTTGCTGGGGAGAAGCTGACACTTCCAGAGGTGTTCAGATAGGATTCCCCACACTGGGCAAACGGTGAACCTGTGCGGAGTACTGCTCCACTCCTGAATGTTACAGAATAGTTTCTTTGCATTTTTCATTTTGAGTGCTATATTTGTAAAGTACTTGTGAGCTTCATACTAAGATCTATCATCTTTTTTTATCCATGAAGGTAGGAATAACAGAAGCTCAGATCAAAGGGAAGTGCTTTTTGAAGATAAATGGGTCTCTGTATTCTTTGAGCATGCAAGGAGTTAATTTTAAAAGCAGTACAAAAATTAGGAGCCTTTTGTGAGGCCAGCTGATGTGTAAATTCTGTTTATCCAAGACAATCCATAATGATGTTTGCCTTTTAACTGATTTAAGAGAAATGCAGTCTGCATTTTTATAATGAATGTTCCCAGACTTTCACTGGAAGTAGGCTTTAGAAGAGATGCAAATGACAACCTATTTAATGGCTGTGTGCAGAAACAGAAGCTGCCCTCTTTGAACTGAAGATGTGTGAGGGTGTAAGATCTGCAGATCTTACCAGAATGAGGTAATTGAAGTAACCCAAAATAATCAGTACCATCATGCTCCGACACAAGCATGAAATAGTAAATGAGAGGCAAATTTTTAGCACTGATTAACATTTTGTGAGTACATATCACAAATTACTAGTTAATTTTAATGCTCGTATTTAATACTAATTAGCATTGTTAAAAGATGTCTTTATGTATATTTTGCATTCTCAATGCTGTGACTTCCATGAAGAGTTAACAATAATTAAATATGGAGTACATCTAATACAGGAGACCCTCTCATCTCTCACAGACAGCCAGGAATGGATCTGCAGCTTTAACTCAAGGAGTACCTAGGCTCCATTCTTTAGGGAACAAAATTATATTACATGCTTGCAAAATCTAATTATATTGTATGTGTTAAACTGGGCTGTGTTTCTATTGTTACACAATAGCAGTCACCAAAGTAATCGTACGTATGACTTGCTCCTATTTTTTTTATGATCCAATGTATAAGAAGCCAAAACTTTGGAAACTGTGACAGAAGGGTGACCAATGATGGTCACATCAGTTGAGATGTGAGAGAGGAGAGACTACGGTACTCTGCTATCAGCATGATTTGGCAGTGAGTGCAGTGTGGGACACGTCTGAGTGATTTGCAGTCCTCACTCTCCTCTTCACTGGGTGTTTAATAAAATACTTGTGGAGAGCCTGTGAATCTCTAATATGAGGCATTTCTGGCAGGGTTGAGACACATAAAATCTTGTATGGAAGCATGCTGTTGTGGCTGCTGAAGGAATACATTTAGAGGATCTCTGAAAAAAAGACAGACAAGCATGATTTTGAGTGTAACCTTGGACATATCCTTCACAGGTGCTTTAGGGATGGTTATCGAATCCAGTGCTGCTCTGCCACAGGATAGTATATCAAAGTCTGATGTGTGGATGTATCTTACAATCCTTATTTTGTGCCATTTGTGAGCTGCCACGGTCCCTTCATATCATTTTCATTTGTATTCTACTGCATTAGTTTTCTAGCAGTTGCTTCCAGTGCTGAGCTATATCCCAGCCCAACTTGAAGAGCACCTTCATTTTACTTGAGGGACAAAGGAGTCAGTTAAATTATGCAAGTGAAAAGCTGAAACTGGAACCAGTTATGCCTATTGCTCCCTCAAGGGTCTGAATCACAGTAGTGTATTTTACAGAATACTTTAAAAATTGTTCTCAGGAAAGTGGACCATCATCTCATATGCATTATGAGCAAGTTCTGCAAGCTACCAGATCCAAGACCATGTAATTTTAGCAAGCCTTACTTTTTGAAGTATGTAATCCAGCAGGGAGGAAAAATGAATTATTTAAAACCTAATAGTCATAATTATGAAGAAGGAAATTAGCATTACAATTTCTCAGTCAAATCTACATGCTGGTGAAGAATGGAAAGATGTTGTCTAAGAAGGGGAGAGTTTTTTGTGAGGAGCAACTTTCTCCACTGTTTATAGTAGAAAGGCAATGTTTCAAGTAACATTTACTTAGAGGATTTTTTTAATGAAATCATGAAGGATATTTGTGTCAAAACTAACAGGAGAAAGAGAACTATTTTCTTACCATGAATATGGCAAAAACAGTGGCTGAAATTTGTTCACTTATGTAGGCCAATCCCTGTTCCTCAGCAAAAGCCCTTTGGGCAAAGGACTAGTTTGACACAACAAGAATGCTTTTGGGGATAGAAGTTTCCTTGTGAGGTTCAGTTACAACCCTTAATAACTCGACTAGAAATACCCATTCATTTCACAGTTGGGGATTAAGTAATGGAATTATTTTTAACTATTATTAACAGCAGCTTCTTTGCCTAAGGATTAGCTTCCTCCTTGCCAAAGGCATTGAAGGTAATAGACTTCAAATCTCTTTTGAGCTATTCAATTCAGGTATCTCAGGTCTTTCAGTGATCAATATTTCAACCTGTGTTTTTGTTTTCCACCATGTTCCCCCACTTCACACATATTTCAAAAAGGTAGATGGAGTAACAAGAGTATAAAGCTTAGATCTGTTTCATGAAATGCTCTTTGAAGAACAAAATATGATCATACTTCCAAAGACATTCAGCAGCATTTGACTTTGCATTGAAGTATACAGGACTTATGAAGTCAAAACCCTTTACAGGTTTATATCTTTGTAGGTTCTGAAGCATAATGCAGTGCCATATTGTGTCTTAAGCCCCTCTTTTTTTTTTCTCCAAGCCTACTATTCATCTCCTTGATGAAATTTTTAATAAAGTTCAGTTTTCCTTACTGCCTCAAGGTATTATTCTTGTAGAGCCAGCAGATAGTTACAGAGAATTGTTCAGATTTCGCATATTCTAGAAAGAACATTCTAAAAATCGTGTTCCCTTACAGAGCCATAAAACTGAGCTTTGAAAAGTATGTAGTTTCATCTTGCAGCAATGACAAACTGTGTCTTATTATAAACATCAGAAGACAGCTCATAATAAATACTTAATCCTTCCCCTTCAGTAAAATACATGATTTCTGGAGGTCGAATTGTGCTGTCATTTACAGAGATATAAATTTGGAATTACTTGATTGATTTGGGAATATTTATGGTGTTACACATTTTCATAATGCAAATGAATAAGAATTTGACTGTGAAAAATCAAACTGTGTCTGGTACATTTTTCCTGTTTTGTCATTTGTGCTTCTTGTCTTCTCAGCTACTGCTGCTAAAGTTTTAGCAGGCTATCCCTGTGTAATTTGCCTCTTGGGAATAGCAAACAAAATACTGTGACTGTATCATATTAATGTGCTTATGCAATAGCATATTTATAGCCAGACAGCCCTTGTGATATTTTCTTTTCTGGAAAGGGGAAAAAAATTAAACGCCCTTACTTTATGCATATTCTTTTAAAATTCTAGCAAAAGAATTGTATTATTCTTTCTAGCAAGTCTGAAAAATGATTTTCTGCAAATTTGATGATTTTAATGACATTTTTCATGAAACACATTTACCGGTGTGCAGAACCTGGAATATAACTGGAAAACATCTCAAGTATTTTCAGTCCTGTGTTTATCATTGTGGACATTTATCCAGGCAGAAAATATACCACTGTGGATTTGGTCAATGGCTTTCAACAACCTAATTCAATAGATTGGTGAATTACTGGAGTGAGTCCTCCAACAAGCTCTCAGAAGGATTTAAGACTGAGTATAATTGGGTGTCTCAGCACAGGACCCCCACTTCATTGCAATCCCCATAAGCACAGAGTTCTTTTTCTGTACCAGTCATAGTAAAGATCAGACTTCTGTAGAAATCAGGGCCAGCTAGGCACTTCCTAGTTATGAACTACAGATTTTTCACTCTCATATTCAGGTCACGTTTGCAGCAAGACATTTCTAAGAAAATTTATCTGGGAAGCTTTATTGAGAAAGAAGTTTGACATTCAGGAGATATTTCAGTTTATACTGTTAGATGATTTCTGCACAACTGAAATAAAGGCATTGTCTTTGCTTCAGAGTTTTGGGGTGATAAGACCTCTCCAGTTCACTAAGATGGGGTAGCTGGGTGAACTACAACAATGTACAACATCTCAAGATCAGAACCTCATGGGTTTTGCCATTTAAAACAAAAAAAAAATAATTATACTGAGTATTCTAAAGCAGAAAATTACTGTATGAATAAATAGGATGGGTGAAAAGTGAAGAAATCAAGTGTCTTAAGTGTTTTTTACTTTTCTTTGTAGTAAAGTATTCTGATCGCTATAGCATATGTTCAGCATAGAAACTTAATATCAAAGCTTCTGTAAATTATAGGTTAATGAGGAAAGATAGCTGTAAGTTTTTGTTTCCCTAAAGCTAGAAAAAATCAAAGAACTTGCTGAATAGATTTATAAGTAAATTACTGTTGGTTTTTAATAATAACTCAAGAAATAAAGACAATATAGCTATACAAAATGAATATTATCTTTGAATCCACAAAAATCTTTGAATGCGCCTAAAGAGAGGTGTTTAAAGGTCTGCTGCAGAAAAAGACACAAATGCAGCTGTGAAGTAAGAGGGGAGCTGGGCGGCCACACCACTGTGACAACAATTACATTGGAATCTGTGACACTAAGTTACCTAACAGGGGAGAGGGCAGTTTTGGGAGGCATTATAAGTGTCCAACCAAAGATGTACCTGTTAGGAGCCCAAGTGTTCAGTGTGATAGAGACTACTTTAATGCATCCTGAAAACAAATATTAATACTACATTTTGACATGCAAACGGAACAGAACAGTAAAATATGCCCTGCATAATATTAAAATGCCATGTAAAATATTAAAAATATCAATTTTTAATCCTTATGCAGCCATGCCTACTAGATTACTAAGCTCCCTATTATCCTTCTGAAGGGTTCTCTAACAATCCTATGAACCTGTATAAATAGAAATCAAGCAGCTCCTGGATTTCTTGTGAATTCATTCTTTCACTGCTATGTCTTTCCAATATTTTAACATTTTTTGTGAATCATTGGTACTACTACCAGGTACTTGTATTAATGTCAGAGGCAATAGAAGACTGAAGTATTGCCTTCTCCAAACTCAGTGTTCTCACTCTTATGACCAGAATTCATTGGCCCTTTTGGATACAGAAGTGGATGAAGGCCTCAAAGCACAGGGTCTTCTTACCCTACTGGTAATCAAGGACACCCATTATAAGTGTGTACTCTTAAAGCTTTTGTTCAGAGTGGTGGGAACAAGATTGGGTTGCAATCAGTTTTGCTGTTTGTGAAACTAGCTTATCAGATTGTTCTATCATGTCAGTCTGTTCTTTTAATTATTTGTCTCTGTCTTTATCACTGTCCTCTGTGGGAATTTTATCAGCAGTGATTTTATTGTTTTCTTGGACGCTAATCAAATTAAGTTAACCAACAAGAAGTCAAGATCAATATGCCCTTTATGATCACTTTTCAAGTCTATCAGCCTTTTTTAATTTAATATGCACCATAATGATTTTCTACTAAAATAATTACTTATTTTTACATTTTTAATTGTAGTTTCTCAAAGTTTTATTAAGTTAGCTATTTTACAGAATATTAATACATTTCTAAAACACATTTATATATTCAATTTGCATTCTCACACCAAAGGATATTGAGTTGTCCTGAAAATAAGTATACTTCTCCATACATTTCTATTGATTTGCATTAATTAAATTGTTCTTCTTTAATTTTTTCTCAGTGGAATCTCCTGTTAATCATTCTGCTATATACTTGGGATCAATATTAAGTTGATAGTATTATAATACCTATATATCTCTTTTCAATATTGGCACAACCTTTGCTTTCTTTCAGTGCTCTGGAACTTCTCCAATGTTTGAAAACTGTCTGAGAATGAACATTAACAGTCCATAACACTCTGCACTAGCTCATTTAAAATTCTTGGATGTGATTAAACTGTATGTGCTTATTTAAGAAGATCTAATTTTAGAAAATGCAGATAACTAGTTCTTTCTTGTTTTTACTTTTAATGTAAATAAAAAATGGGTTTTAAACATTGTGATTAAAGCTTTTGATTAGTTGTGTTCTCGGTTCCAGAGTCTATGTCATGATAAATGTACTGCAGTCACTATTTACTCACTTTCTTTTTCAAAAAGTTTTAAAATATTTAAATATTTGGAGAATGTATTTGCGGTTTATAATAGAGGGAACAATGCAATGACCAACTACATATATGTATATTTGTACATACATGATAGAGTAGTGATGTTCTCTATGAAATTGATGAGTACATTATGAGCTATTTGTAAAACCATAGAATCATAGAATAATTTGGGTTGCAAAAGACCTTTAAATGTCATCTTGTCCAAACCCACTGCAATAAGCTGGCACATTTGCTACTAGATCAGGCTGCTCAGAGCCCCATCCAACCTGATCTTCAATGTGTTCAGGGTTGGAGAAGCTACCAGCTCTCTGGGCAACTTGTTCCCATGTTTTCACCACTCTCATTGTAAAAAAATGTCTTCCTTTTATCTAGTCTGAATCCACCACCTTTTTGTTTAAAAGCTACCCTTTGTCCTATTGCAACAGGTCCTGATAAAATGTTTGTCCCTTTTAAGTCCTTAAAGGACATAACAATGTCTCCCTGTGGCCTTCTCTTCTCCAGGCTGAACAACCCCAATTCTCTCAACCTTTCCTCGTGGGAGAGTTATTCCCTCTCTGATCATTTCATGGCCTCCTCCAGACCTGCTGTAATAGGTCCATGTCTTCCCTGTGGTCAGGACCCCAGAGGATGCAGTACTGCAGGCAGGGACCTCCCATGGATTAACTGGGTTGTGCTGTAGTGCACAGGGCTGCACAAACCTTCTGACCTCACTCCTACCACAGCTCCCCCTTTATTCTGCATAAATAAATCCAAAATTGTGCATAGCACAGAGGAAGGAACAAAAGACATTCACAAATCAAAGACCAAACCACTGTAACCACAGCCCAAACGTGTCTTTTGAAGATAAAATAGCACTTGTGTTGACTTATGCACACCTTCAAGCTCAACATCCTGAGCATCCCACTGACTTTGTAATAATAAAATTAAGTTCTATGTACATTTATAAGCCCTTGGCTGTCAGGAATTCTGGCCTTGTGGTTTATTATTTTGCCACTTGCCATTCCCCTATTTCTTGACTCAGATTTCCACTCACAGTAGGATTCACAGATGGATATTTTTTAAATCATTGTGAAAGAGCTTCATGGTTGCTGGATGCTGTCATCTGCATCACCAAAGCATCATTGTAATATATTTCATTAAAGAATGTGTGGCGTAACTGGTATAGGGAATCAATGATAACAGAATAAATATGCACAAAAATTATAAAATTATTACATTTTTGACCACAGATATTGAAAATATTAAGCTGTCTTACATGTCTTGAAATGGGAAATTTGAAGGTACAAGAAACAGATTAAGCCCTCAAATCAATGGGTCTGGATATTTTACGTTACTGAAAAGAGGTATCAAAAATTGATAACACATCACATAAAATACGTTGTCTCAACATTTTAAATAGTTGTAGTAAAAGCAAGTGAAAGCTCATGCCTGTCTTAGAAAGCAGCTCTGTGGTGGCTGTTCAGTCATTCTAAATGAACCCTCCCTACTTCCTCAGGTCTGCACCTCTCACATGTGCCTCAAATTATGTCCTTTCTGGTGGGGCCCACCATACTCAGAGCAGTTTGTTAACACACTGAAGCTCTTTAAAATGCACACCATGTGTGCACAAAAAGTCTTCATTTATCAGATTAGCTCACAGATCAGGCACCATTCAAAAGAGCAGGATGGTGCCAGAACAAGGGTGTCAACTCACCCTGCAGCATAACTGAATTCCCCCTTCAATCCAAGGCTGGGAATGAAAAACAAAATAGAACAAATTACTAATTTTCAAGTTTTACCCATTTTAACTGACAGAGGCAAATTACATTTTAATAAAGTAAATAATTTTTAAAACCTCTTTCCACAAATACAGGCTGCATTCACACATTCTTTGCTAGCTACTTCCAAGAGGCTGAGGTGACTATCTCCTGCACATCTACAGCCACTAATTGCTGCCCCTCTGATCTGCCTCTGAAACTGCTCTCTTTAATGCTCCTCTCCTTCTTCCAGACAGAGCAAAGGAGGTTCAGTCAAAGTTTAAAGATGCTGACCAAGGCCCTGTTACAGATTTGTCCTGGTGGGGCAGTGTGAGGATGGCCAAATCTTGCAAACCTCCACGGTCATGGCACAGTTGGGATTGTTCTGGGGTTAGTTACACTGGCCTGAAGAACCAGCCTCCCACAGCTGAGCTGAAGCACTTTAGGAATACAGCAACAGGTATTTCTATCCTGCTGGAGCAGGATATTTATGAGGCAGACACATTTATCCATTCACCCCTGCACAAAAGTCAGGTGTGTCCTAAACATCTATATTAAGTAGATAGACAGGATTAATTCTTTCATCATGTAACACAGTCCTCCCTGTACAACAGATTGTGGCAGTATGTTTTCTAGTATTCAAATTTCTGTCCTTTCCTTCCTATAAGCATGATATTGAGAAATGGTTGAGCAAAACCAAATAACTTTAAGTGGTAGGAGATATGCTAAATTATTCTGGATTAATTATTAAATAATATAATCAAATATCAAACCAGATTTCTAAATGTCAGGAATAGTGAGAAAGAAGAAATTCATAGCAACCCTCCAGCTAAAATCAGAGACTTATTGCTTCTGTGTACTGATTTTAGCTTTCAGATTACTGATCCATATGAAAATAAACCCTCTTGTGACTAAATCTCTTCCTACTAACCAACAGTGAAGGATAAGAAATATGAGATATATCAAATAGTGGTATATTGCTGTAATATATAAATACATGCCAGCTGAGGGCAAAACATATCCTATCCTTGTTTTGAAGTTCTCCTACACAAATTCAGAAGACAAATGATCAGAGAAATCTGCTTGGCAAAGGAAGAGAGAGAGGAACACACAAAATCCAGCCTGCTATTGTGAGATGTTTTGACATAAATTAAGGCATGAATTTGATATAATAGTTTTGGTATTACTCTGTATATGAATAAAAATTACTTAGAATCCTAGAATTGTCAAGGTTGCAAAGGACTTCTAAGATCATAAAGTCCAACCGTTAACACAACACTACCGTGTTCCCCACTGAAGTGCCCCTTCCACATGTGTTTTCAACACTTCTAAGGACAGTGATTCCACCAGTTCCCTGGGCAGCCTTTTTCAGTGCTTAACCACCCTTTCAGTGAAGACATTTTTTTCCTAATATCCAATCCAGACATCTCTCGGTGCAACTTGAAGCCATTTTTTCTCATCCTGTCACTTGTTACCTGGGAGAAGATACCATCCCCCTCTTGGCTACACCCTCCTTACAGGTGACTGTAGAGAGCTGCAAGGTCTGCCCTGAGCCTCTTTTTCTCCAGGCTAAATAACCCCAGCTCCCTCAGCTGCTCCTTGTAAGACTTGTTCTCCAGTCCTTCCACCAGCTTTGTTGACCTTCTCTGGACATTTCCTTTTATTTAAAACCGTTTATACAGAAATGGTTATGCATTAGATAGCATAATTTATAGAGCCTATTCTGTGAATAAGCACTAGCAATGGATCATACATAAATCGTTAAGATTATTTCTGTGATCCTATTCCTAAGCACTTATAAATAAATATATCCCCCTGTGGCTTCACTAAACCTTTGAAAAGTGCATTTCTACGCAAATCTGTGAAAAGTAATATGGCAGCGTCACCCTTAGCACTGCACAATGCTAAGTACCATAGTGGTACCATAGTGGACTGTGGAACAGTCTGACAGCTGATGGATTGGAAGCTCCAGGCCATTTTCTGTAGGTACATTTAAAATTAAGGGGTATAAAAAGCTGGATATAAAATATAGAGGACAATTTTTCCATATTGAACATCTGTTCACTGGAAAACCTCCGATTAGTGTCTTAGTTATGCACCAATAATGCACAATATTCACATAGTCCTTTGCTAACTCTTACTAACATTGCTTAAGTGGAAAAACAAGTGATCCTCCAATGCAGAAAATGCAGCTGCCTGCTGCACCAAGGGAATGCTTGACAGCTGCCAGCCTCCAGCCTGACCCTGCTGGAAGGTGACAGGGCTGGGACTGGCTCGCTGCTACTTTAGCCAACACCTCCCAGCCATCAGCTGAACTGGTCAGCTACAGGCTTGTGTTACAGGTTCGTGTAGTTTATATCCACCATACAACTGTAATGGGAAATCACTTCATAGCAATTTTATTGTTCTAATTGTAGAATTTTATTGTTCTAATTGACTATTATAGCAGGAGGCTATTGCAAATAATACTTAAAGAGGTTACTGAAATGAGGCTTTTTCAGTTACAAAGATGGTATCTTTGAATGAGGCACTGTAAGTCAGATTTGCTGCTCCTTTCCTAATGAAGAACAAGAAAGCACTTGAATGCTGAATTCTATTCTCTAAAATAAGGAACCTTTTGGCCACACAATAAAAATAATTTAAAATTATATGTTTTAGCCACTTGAGAAAAGACATCCAGCCCAACATTCTTTCTTTTTTCATTTTTTTTTTTCTTTCACTGGAAACCAAAGGAGTTTCCCAAAGAAGTCTGTTTCAACAGGTGTTTTTAGGATAAAAAGGACTTCCCGCTTTATGAGCTTATATGATGATACTCAGCCAAGTATGATGTCCATAAGATCATAACAGATGATAGCACTCCCTATGTGATTAACTGGACGACACATTGTTTAAACTTTCTAAGAGTTTGATGTGCGGCCAACCTAAGTAACAACATCAAGATCTGATTTTTCAGATCTACAGCAAATGACCTTTACATAGCAGGAGTAATTGGCAATGAGACTATAGTCCACAGATTCCTGTGAACTTTTTGGCTATTTTGAGAAAACAAGAGAAAATAAGGTCCTGTGTACAAGTCTATATCCTGTGTGGAAAGTGTTTGCAGATTTTTAGTGCTTTCCTCAGCCCACCTGTTCTCTGCTATGATCAGACACCACATATCTAAACAATCTTCAATTTCATCATAGTTCCTCTTTACCTTTTCTTCCTCTTCTCCCCTTTCACACCTGTACATACCCTTCTATCTGGTCCCTCCAAGTGCCACTATTATTTCTTCTCCCAGAATTCATCATACTGTTACATTCCAGATGCCAGGGGATACAAGCCCTCTATGCCATTATCCATCACAGTGATACTGTATGAAAAAAAACCCAAAAAAACCCCTGAGAAAATCCCTTGATCCTTGCAGTGCACAGTGAACATTATCAGCACAGCTCAGTTCCTCAGCAGATAAATTTTAGCTCTTATAAACTCTATTGAGAGTATGTAAATATATTAGTTCTAAAACTTTAGGAATTCACCAAATATTGTCAGGTTTTTCAGGGAGAATGAGTATGAGGTATAGCCCTGAAACTACCTTCTGCTAACTACCTTCCTCCTTCAAAACACAGCGCTCCTGGGGGGTGTAACCTCTTGGCTGAAATATTTGTAATGGTGCTACAGAAAGCATTTCTTCTTCCTACCTCACAAATTCCTTGGAGGGGAAAAACAAAGTCTGACATAGAAATATGTGCTACTTGGGCTAAGTTAAGACTGAGAAAGGTATAAGCAACTAAAAGCACAGCATTACAAGGGGAAACAACTCAAAATTTCACACACAGTAAAGTGAAAGCTCTATAATACATCTTCCACGTAAAACAACATCTTGATCTCTTTTTCAGTCAGAACAGCATGAGTCTTTTTTTTTTTTTTTCTTAGCATATAAGAAAACATATCTAGTTGTGAGACATCTTTCAATTGATGTAAAAACCTAGATGGGATCTACCTTACATATTGAAGAAATTTTGAGAAGTACAGACATGTCAGATACAGAATGAAGAGTCAGACATTTAAAGGGAAGTGACAGCACACATAATTGTCCACTTCACATTCAGAATTATTTGAAAGAATGTTAGAAATATTTTTAATACTGAAAAAGTATGTATTTATAAAATGACACTGTTTAAAAAGTTTGCCATGCTTTAGGAAACACACTGTCCAGAAAGATGCTGTAGAATTATTATGGTTATGACCAAATAAATCGAAACATTCATAGCTAATGGTGACAGCAAATAGTTGAGCATAGCAGGAAGCTGTCATCAGTAATTTACATATTCATTTCTAATTGTGCCTATGCATCATTAAGATTGTTCGTATTTGCATTCACTGCCCTCTGAACCAAGTCATTTTCCAGTGGCATATATTCACTTTCACTGCAGGTAACTTTCATTAGTGGCAATTAAAGGACAATTTTTACTGCATTATGCTACAGGAAACAAGAAGAGGTTGCTGAGATTGATTAATATCTAAACTAAGTTTGAGATGTAATCAGTCTCAGAGGCACAAGAGATTGTTCCTGTTATGTAATGAAAAGCAACAGGACACCTCCTTCCTCCCCCCGCCCCTGCCAATTTGTTTGGAATATCCAAAGCTTATCCTTTAAATTTTGTTGTAATGCACTAAGTGGCCTGATTTATTTTTAAATGTTCCCAATAGAGACTAGCCTCAGCCCGTGTGTAATGACTTTTTACCCTCATTTCTGCACAGTCTGTGTATAAGCTCTGACTGGGACAATACCAAGGAGGATGTCAATGTTATTTTAGTGTGGAAGTGATTTTCTAGTATACAACTGCATCTGAAGGTTGCTGTGCATCCCTTTTGCCTTCAGTGCTATTGAAGATGGTCCTTTTCAAACACCGCTCAACCCTACAGACTCAGCATTGCTTCCAGTTGAAGCTTTACTGTTTCACTGGGAGCTGGAACAGATCCAAGAACTGTAATGTGTTTTCACTTGCTGAAAAAAAACCTATTATTTTGTCCCTTATTTTGCCATCCAAATACTGTGCTTGGTAATACTATCAGTGCAAAATTGCTGTCAAATATTTATTTTTATTGGGGAAATAGCACTCCTTCTGTAGTAGCATGATGTTATCATTTAATTATTTTTTCTTTTCTGCTTTGTGATGGAAAACTGCAATTCAATGAAGTATATATTTAAATGCAAAAGAGGCACACCAATTAATCAGTACAGAATACGAATGCTTTTAATCTGCATCAAAAAACGGTGGCGCTTAGAAAAACACCAATCTTTTAAATAGAAAGAACATAAAAGTAATTCCCATCCACGCTCAGATTTCCTCAAATACAACGAAAAATTGCAATTGTGCAATTAGATTACCTTCACAATAATATATTCTTTTAAAGCTTTGCATTATGCTAAGCATATTTTGATAAGCTTTTAATTTCTTTCTTTTTAAGAATAAAAGCAGACTGAGATAAATAATTTCAATTGTAAAAAAAAACAAAAAAAAAAAAAACCACAGAGATAGCTCAAATGTTGGCTCTGAAACACAGATGTTTACTGTTTTCTGTTTTTCATTTATCCACTATACCAAATACAGAAACTAAGTACCGAGGATAGGAAATAAATCAGTCTAGGTATATATAGAATAAGTTAGGTATAGCCAGGAGCATGAAGTAATCAATTCTGAGGTGTGGAAAAACTAGGTAATAGTATAGTACAATCAACTCTCCATTATCTGGGATCATAGGAGACTGGGAACTGATGGAGAAGAGAAAAACACAGATAGTGGAGCTGCTCCAAGGAACACCAGAGAGACACTTCAGTTCTGTGTGCAGTAAATGTAGTCCAAAAGAGCTCATTAACTCTGTGTTCAGCACTAGGCAGTGGTCTCAAGGCATCATTTGCAGTGTTGCATGAATTTGCAAAGCCATCTTAGGCTCTGCTTCTCAAGGAAGCAGTTACAGCTCTGCAAACAATGTCTGAGCCAGTGAGTCTCACTAAGCCTGGGGTGGCTCTATATGCATTCTCCCAGGAATATTTTTATTTGTTCTATTCTCATAGCCTTTATCAAGCAGTGCAACACAGAACAGAAACAGTGCTAAAGGTGTTTTCAGACTTCAAAACATTTTCCATGACCTTAAAGCAGTGTTTTTCTTTCTGTTAGGGATACTCACTCCAAATAGCTGAGCAAGTAGGATACTGCTAATATGGGCCATCTACCCTTTCAATGCCTGCTTTCAATTTAGAGTCACAGGAGACTTGTCTTTGGGTCTGTTATATTCCCTTTCATTGCTAATTATGCAAATATTAATTTTTCCTGGACAAGGTGTGTCTCTGTCTGCTTTTGACCATAAGCTCTACGTAGGGTGAAAAACCCTTCCCAGGAAAATTTTTCTTTCATATATACATATAAAAGAAATTCTTCCATTTTAAAGGATTGCCATCCTCCAACAAACAGCTATTAACTCAGGAAATCCCAACCTACCCTCTAATGAGTATGCCAAACCTGCATGGGTCTATTCAAAAAGCTGACTTTCACTCCATGCCTACCCCTTGCAATAAGATGGCTCTTTTCATATTTAAATTACCTTTCCAAAGCCATAAAATAAAAGAATGAAAAAAAATGCTAATAAAAAGGATTACTGACAGAAGCCCACCTCCTGCTTTAAGTGGTTGCTCTAAAGTCAGCCCTTCCTCAAAATGTTTTTGTAACAAAACAGTTTAGCTGCATTTGTTAGTGGTGTAAGAAGCAAGTAATCTTGTCATTTATCACACAATAGCCATCTTCCCTGGTAGGTAAGAAAGAAATGGGCTGTCTGAGGTTCTGCACCTATCTGGCTGCACCACCAGTGTCTAGATACCCCATTTTCCCCATGTTCTTAGGGCAGTGGACGCCTTGGCAGTATTTTGAGGGATTAAGAAGATAAGCCTACCTTGTGATGGGCAGCTGGAAGTGACAGAAGCAGAAGCAACCTAGATTGGGAGCTGGGAATGGAAAACAGGAGAGGAATTCCTTGATGCAGTGAAAGTGGAAAGGAAACATCAGGAGACGACCTGAAGGCCAGAGGCTGAGCTGAGAAAGATGCAAGAATGAAAGCCAAAATTAAAGTGGCCAAAGGAACGGGGGATCCAGTGGAACACGGGAGGAGAACAACTGAGATGACAGATGGAGAAAAGGGTAACAGAGGTGACGGAAAAGGAGGATTGCTGACACCAGAGTACTGCTGAGCAGCGAAGATAAGCATACAGGAGGGATGAAGAGGAGAGAGTTTTATGAAAAATGAGGTTGAGACAGAAGGCAAATCCTTCAAGTGAAAAAGTATTAGAGGAGAAAGGTCATGTCAAAATACAGTAAAACTATTTATTTTTTGCCACTCTTATCTTGTGCATTCCTGAAGCTGCAATTTTGAATCTTATTACTTCTGTGCTCCCCAGCAGCTCAGGCTGCCTAGCAATGGCTGGCTGTGCTGGCTGTGCTGCACAGAGCTCGTGGCTGCCTAGCAACTGCCAGGGGGCTGTGCTGGGGCCCCTGACCAACTCAGGGATGCAGTCCTGCCCCAAACAACCCTGCTCCCCTGGCAAGCCAGGAGGCAGCACCTCCTGTTGTTAACAGCTGTGATGAAAACCTTAAAAATATTAATTGGGAGAAAGGGCAGGCAGAGGTGACCACAAGAGTGCAGAATGCATGACAAATTATCTCCAAAATGCAGGAACAGCCCCATTTATCTCTGCAATACTCAGACAACCTGTGATGATAACTGAAATATCACTATGCACAATTATTCTGGTTCTCAAATAAGGCTCTGTGCTAAAGGAAAGGAAAGCAACCCAATGCAGCTATGTACCTTCTTGGGCAGCTATTAAAGTGGCAGAGGAAATACTGAAAAACAAATTTTGGTACCAGGGAAAAAACCAAACCCTTAAGAGTATTGAGTATTCACACAGGTTTGTCCTAGTACAGCCATACTTGTGTAACTATCATTGCAATCAACAAAAATTTTCTTACAAGAAAATGAGACTTGGCATTTGGCAGCAGAGCTGATGTGGCTGATCTGAACAGGCCCTGTGTCCTCTGTGCTTCCAGCTGCCCCCTCAGATCCCTTGTCTCCCTTTCCACTGCACTGTCAGAAGTGCTTGTGCAGCTAAACAACCGAATCAGGAATCAATCCAGCTGAGAAATGGTCCAACAAAAAATAAAGGGTTATTTTCCAATCAACACTACTGAAGCAAGTACTGTTCGTTCCCAAGGGGAAAACAAAGACACATGCCAATCTATGGCCAAGGAAAGGGAACAGACAGTTACAGAGCTACACAAATTACAGTGCAGGAGAAGTTGCTGTGATACTGCTACTTTGCTGCTGTTAAATAGCACTTAGAATATAGTCACATTTTTCTTTCCCATCCAAAAATGGCCTATTGTCCCAGAAAGACATGATTGCCCCTGGAGATCATCATGCCCCACTGAGGAGGAGAAAATCTCAGACATAAAGTTGAGACACTGAGAGATACCTAAGCACATTTCACTCTGGAAAGGATCTCATTTGGGGAGATCATGTTTAGGTGAAGATTGATGGACATAATTACACGTTTTCCTCTGCCAGTCCAGCAGCCCAAGCCAGGAAAACTTTAATTCCCAGCACTTTTGCACACTCGAAGTATCTTGTTAGGTAATTTTTTTTTTGCTTTTTTTAAATTTTTTTGTTATTTTTTTTCCTAATCAGCAGTTTATTGCCTGGTGCAATGAGAAAGTGTGACAGAGCAAAAAAGCCCAAACCCAACAAACTAAACCAAAATGAAAAAAATAACAGAATAAAGTAGTTTCTGAAAAGAAACTCCAGTGAATGCAGTTTAGATGCACACTACTATCTTCAGCAAAGTCAGCTCAAGTCCAAGGTTTATTGATTGTGGCTCAGGGCTGGTTCTGCTAGATTTGCACTTTCAGGTGCTTTAGAATCACTCCATATACACACCATGCAGACTCATGGAGCCAGCTTCAATCTATTGCACCTGAATCAATGCACCCTCCAAGAGCTTCAGATACGAGGAACACCCTGTGCAAAGACACTCAAGGGACCCTGCAGAGAGTTATTTAGAAAGAAGGAGGGCTAGCACGGGACAGAAGTTAATAAGGCCTGCTGATCTAATCAGTTGAGCATATCCACACCACAATTCCCAGTACATCTTACATTGTGTGGGCTTCACAGCAGCACTGCCATGATTGTATGGCAGCCAGCTGACAGGTCCTGCAGGAGTGGACCTGGAGCCAGTTTGGGTGTTTATCTACCCCAGGTCTATCCTGTGACAGTGGGGACAATGCCTGGCCGTGCCACGGCAGCTGCAGAAAAGCCTCAACGCAGCTGTCACAAGGTGGCGACCTTTGATGTGCTCCTCCAAGGTTTTCTTGAGTTGTGGGAACATTTTGAAGTACACTTCAATGGGGTTTGTGCAAGGCCTTTCAGGTCAAGAGCTGCAGCAGGGCATGAGCTGCAAGCCCTCCTGGAACCACTGCTCTATGGTGCGAGGTGCATGCATCGCCTGGGAGCCCCCACTGCCTGCTCAGCTGCTGCCCTGCATTGCCTTGCAGGACAAGCTTGCCCACCGAAGTGAAACACAATACATTCAGCAAAACACATGCCACCCATTTTTTCTCATACTGAAAAATGTTGATGGGCAAGGCCCCACACATCTGTCGTTTCTTTTACAGGGGCAGCTGTAACATTTTAAAAAAAACCAACAACAATTGTGCTATATTTGAGGATGTCAACAGCTTCCAAGAAGCCAGTCTGTGTTCTGTAGGCAATTACAGACTCATCCAAGCCAATGGGTGTTAAGCAATTTGCAGTCAAAGTGAACAGAGAAACTGAATTTGTCTTTGTATTAATATATAGCTGGAAACAAGGAGAAGTCAGTACTGGAAACAAGGAGAAGCTAGTGCCCAGGGGGGTTCTGGTCACTTTCCCCACGACACATTTAAAGCCTGCCAATATCTCAGTACACACAAATTGAATTATTTTACATTAAAAGGAATAAAAATTAAAGTGTTTTATTGGAAATTACAAGCTGCCCTACAGAGAGCTATTAAAACCCCTTTGGAAACAATTTTGCTAAGCTGGCAAGTAAATTAACCATCAGAAGATAGCAATGTAGATGCATTTCTATCCCACAGCAAGTACTGCAAACTTGCCAGCTCCTTCTGCTCCTCAAAGAGTTCTCAAATACTTTTCTTGGTACCTGTCTGGATGTTCCCAGACAGGGGGTGTTTTTTGAAACTGCAGCTGCAAAGAGTTTCCCAGGCCCACTGGTCCTTTTCAGGTTCCCTACCTTTCATCCTTGCTTCCAGTTCTGGGCTGAGATGCTTGACTTTGCTAACCTCAGAGGTGAAAGGAGATCTATTTTCTTCCCTCTCCACCTTGATTTAGAGACAGCAGCAAGTATACCAAAACATCTTGACCAGAACAGTACTGCAAACAGGAGACAGACTACAGAGTACATGTAAAATGTCATGATCATGCAGAGATGAGGCAGTCTCTTCTTATTCTAATATGCTTGAGACTGCTTTTTTTCTGAAACATGCTGACTTTTTACCACTATGTGTATTTCTCTGGGACAACTACTAAAATGCAAGGACTAACTGTGTTTGTGTTTGTGACTATGGACACAGCACATGGCATGAACAGCAAAGCCTTAGAGATGGCTGTTCTGGGCCTGTTACTCATTGCAAAAGCAGGCACGGAGAGCCCAGCAGAGCAGTCACCTGCTGTTACTGGTTTCTCTTGTGGCACGATTGCAGAATCAAGATTTTGTTTACAAAAAACACACGCAAGAAAGATTGTACTACGTAATCACCAGACCTTTGTATTCCATACTTTTGCAAACAGCCAGAGGAGGTCCTGAGCAATGATTAACAACTGAGGTAAATGAGTGGCAGGAATACTGTATTTATCTCAGCCAAGTATTTAAGCTCATACTATGAACCTAAATCCAGGCAATCGTTAATTGTTAGTAGTTATACTGGGCAGGCCTTGATGAAGATCTACACAGCTTGGATTCAGTATTTCTCCCTCCCCTTCAGGGGATAACTCCCTGGAAGGGACTAGTTCCCCTAAACCATGATCCATCTAACATTTTACCAGTCTTTTGTCATGTTTGGAATGGTCTGCCCAGAGGAGTGGTGGAGTCACTGTGCCTGGAGGTGTTTAAGGAAACACTGGACATGGCATTTAGGGCCGTGGTCTTGTCGACATGGTGTTCAGTCATAGGCTGGACTTGATAATCTCAGAGACCTTTTCCAAGGTCTGCCATCCCCCAAATTTCTACCCTACCAGACAGCCAGATAACCAGAACAGTGCTTCCCTCCCAGACCCTTTTGGCCTCTCCTGCAGAGGCGCTGCCTCTAGGCAGCAGTGCGGGGCTGGGGCTTTCCTGAGCGGGGCGGGGGACGGATATTACTGTCTCCCCTCATCCCTGGGCTCCCAGAAAGCCAGTCCAACAGCCGGGCTGCCGCCCATCCTCCTCAGGACCGAGCCAGGCCGGAGCATTCCCGGACCCGCCAGGTCCCTCCGGCCCGCGGGCGGTGCCCATGAGCGGCGGCCGCCCCACGCATGCGGCGAACCCTGCCTACAACTCCCGGCTGCCTTCGCACAGCGAGGGCGGGCTTTTCCTCTTTTTCCTCGGTTCGTTTTTTTTTTTTTTTTTTTTTTTTCTTCCCCTCCCCTCGGAGGGGGAAGGATGGGTGGGGAAAGCGAGCGTTCACGAAAGCGAGGCGAGGAGGAATCCCACAATACCAGGCGGGTTGCGAGCCCGGCGCTGCTGCTGTCTCTTTAATGCAAGAGGAAGCGATGCGGAGGGGTGGAAAATGGCAGAGTTGCAGATGTTGCTAGAGGAGGAAATCCCTTCTGGCAAGCGGGCTCTGCTCGAGAGCTACCAGAACCTCACTCGAGTCGCCGACTACTGCGAAAACAACTACATCCAGGTGAGGGGCGGCGGGGCAGCGCACCGGGGGCCGGCGGCGGCGGTTCTCCGGGGCGGGCGGCGGGGCCGGAGCCGCCCGAGGGGCAGCGGCGCCTGGCTGCCCTCGCCGCGGCTCCCGCTCCGCCGCCGGTCCCTCGGGTTTGCCTTTTCTTTCAACTTTCCCAGCTGAACGGCCAGGCTTCCCTTCCCCCGCTCCAGAGGGGAAGGGAGGGGGTTATTATGTCAGTCCGGCTCCGAGGGTGTGTCTTTTTTTTTTTTTTTTTTTTTTTTTTTTTTTCCCCCTTTTTTTTTCCTTTCGTTCCCCCCCTCCCCCCCCGTATTTATTTATCATGAGTCACATCCCGGAGACCTCCCAGGGCTGGGGTGGGGGGGAGCGAGGCGCCAGGGCCCCCGAGCCTCTCCGTGCGGCCGGTTCCCAGCCGGTATCCTGGGTTTCCCCGTGGCTTCCCGGCGGCGGGGCTCCCTCCGGGGGCCGCGGACGGGCCCCGGGGCGGCGGGCGGTGGCGGTGGCCGGGGCGGATGCGCCGCACGTGGGGCGCGGGTGCCGGACGGCCCCGCAGCACTGTCCGCCGGGGCCGCAGCGGCGCGGGCAGCGGAAGGGGCCCCGCACACGGGTGACATCACGGAGCCGCACCGGGTCCGAGGGAGCCGCGGTGCTGCGGGTCCGCAGCCCTGCCGTCAGCCGTGTGAGGGGGCAGGAGGCTGCCCGTGGGCTGGCACCGCCGTGCGAGCGTGAGGCGGTGTTTCAAAATGGCAATCTGTGCCGCTCGCAGCCTGCCCGGCACTAACACCCTGCAACAGTGATTGCAGACCGGGTCTCTCACCCTGTAAGAGGCTCCATGGCTTGTAGCGTCTTTCCACCGGTCGGTGTGGATTTTCTTTCCCTTCCATAGATTGCCAGTGCTTCTTGGCCTTCTTTTAAGTCTGCTTTTGGGAAGCTACTTTAAGCACAATTTACTATTATTATTTTTTTTCAGGATTTACATCACGTGACTCTAAGACTGCGTATCAGTCATACTGATCTGGATGCAGAGCCATCCAGAGATGCTGAAACTCAGCTTTTTTTTCCGTAAGAAATTTGAAGGGGAAGGGCAAATAAACTTTATATACTAGACAGCTCGTAGAGTGAACTTGTTGAATCTACTACTAGATCACCTGTGATAAGTATTTAGTACAGGTTACTATTGTCTTTGGTTTCCATCATTGCTGGTAAGCTACCTTACTGTTTTTAGTTATGGAACAGCAAATATGGAAACACATCTTTAATAATATGAAGTGTTTGGGGGTTTTTTTGTTTTTTTTTTTTTTTTAATGATGTATTTGAATTAAAACTGCTCTAACAAGCCATATTTTCAAGTTTTGTTGTTTTTTTCTTGTGGTATATGAGGTAGTATGAGTTAATGTCTATTTATGCTTCCGAGTTGTTTGCTCCACCCAGAGAAAGCTGCTGATATAAATGCTTCTAAGAGGCGAGGTTCATTTGGTTTTACTCATGGGAAATATGACAAATGCATGAGTATGGTAATTGCAGCACAAGTTTTAACGTGTCTCCTGCTCCTGACTTTTCCCTATGTCAAAAGGGTGAAGAGAATCTTCAGTCATATCATTTTTTTTCAGAGTCATAAAACTTATCTTTTCTTACTTCCATCAAACAAACCAAATAAACACAACACTTCAGCAAATTCACATCTGGTCATTTGAGGTGGCTTTTCCTTTTCCTGTTTTTTTTTTTTTTTAATTTGGTAGCTCATTTTCACCTCAAGTATCAAGGTCAGCTGGATGTGGGATTGGTGTGGGCTGTTTTATCTTTGTACAGCTGTGTTTACCCTTTTTGAAAAGAAGCTGGAATTCTAAAATTCCTAATGCAGTCTTGTACAGTAGCTTTGGAAAATGTATATACACCTCGCTTGTATTTTATACGTGTTGTACATTTCCTGAGTAAAAATGGTAAATGCATTGATAAAATTATATATTTTTTAAAATGTTTGATGAAGGGTTTTTTTTTTAATCAGCACTTGATGCAAAGCCATCTGCTGTCCAGTTGGACTACTGAACAGATTATACTGTGAGTGCATGTGGTGGGGCCGCTGCCGGATTAGGCAATATGACACAGGGCACTGGGTTATGAGATTTGGGTGCATGAGCATTGTGGGGTGGAAAGGGAGAAAAGGAAAGGAAGAGGATTAACAAACGTACAGTACAGAATCTATGTGTTTAATGTAATTGAGCATTTTATAAAAAAGACGGACAAAATAGAGAACCTGACCATGAAGTGAATGTTAAAACACTTCACAAGTAGCTACATACTGTAATTTATCTGGTAGCATGTAGCTGGTTCAGTTCAGCCACTTCAAATTTGGAGGCATTTCTTTTTTTCTGTGGAAAAAGCTAAGTGCTCCATAGTGGTAAAAGTTACTGTGTGCTGTTAGCCACTCTCAGTTGTGCCACTGAGGTGGAACAGGTTTGTCAGACTGTTCTGAGTTCTGGCACTAACAATTTATAGTGATTGTAGTAGGAGACAGGATGATGTTCTCCGTGCTATGGTTAATATTCTTTGCTGACTTTAGCAGGAAAGTAATTTCCCAACCCTAATACGTAATAAGTAATTTCCCAACCCTAATAAGTATTCTATATATATATATATCATTTATTCTTGAAAATACAGGAATTTTATCTCTTTTACTCAGGCTGAGAATAACTCTGGTAAATTTCAGTCATGCTGATTTTTTTGAGGAAAACTTGTCTTCAAAGTCTTTAGGGATTCCTCAAAAAAAAAAAAAAAAAGTCTTTAGGGACTCCTCAAAAAAAAAAAAAAGGAGAAATGGGGAAAAGCTCACCTGCCTGAAACTTGGCTCCATGATGATAAATGTAGCTGTGTGGAGAGTAAGTATCCTTTTACTGAAAGATTTATGAAAGATGACAGCATTCAGGAATCTCAAGTTGAAAATTTCTGTTCTTAGGAAAGCAGAAAGCAGTTTCTTGCTAAGGCACATTGTGACTACATCAGAATGCGGCTGGTAACGCAGTTTGCCCTCCAGATTGTGTGTATTCTGGTTATCTAGAAAGTTTATTTGTTAGGAAGAGAAAAGAATTCAGGAGAAATAGAGCAAATAAGTTTCTAAGGAAGAGCTGGAGTGCTAAAAGGAAAGTACAGCAGTTTGAGGGGGATGGAAGAAAAAATGAGACAGAAAAAAGTAAAGAAAACCAAATGCAGAAGTAATAACTGAAGAACATTGTGATGTTTTGGTAGTGATTTTGGCTTTGAATAGAAGGAAAAGGGCATTATAAGTACATTAGTGTATTTAAACTGACATTTTTTAAAATCTGTGATGGTTCTGTTTGGAAGGTTCAGTAATAAGCAGGTAGAAAATTAGATCCCTGTTTTAGGTCAGAGGCTTGAACGCTAAACAGTTTGAAGAGCAGGTTTTGAACCTTAAATTTCTAAGACATATTTTTGCCTTCTTCAGTAATTTTTCTTAAATATAGATGTATTAATTTAAAAAAAAATATTTTCCAAATTTAAGTTCCCATAGCTGATGTCTTCCCCAAATCCTTTTGCCTGCAGGTATATTCTGGGACTAGCCCTTTTGGTGTGCTTGCAACCAAAAGGCTATCTGAAAATCTGTAGCATACAGCTGAAGCAGTGAGGAGTTTCATCACTATCCTAGACAGTATGAACTTGATCAGTACTACTTAATAACAAGGAGTTAAAGCATTTGCAGTTCCAGTTATGAGTCTTCATCTGACAAATACTAACTTCTGTAGAGATTCTCTAGTCATTTTTCTAGTTGTTTTATTTTGGTGGTTTAAGGAAATAATTTACAATAACTATCCTCTGAAGCATTATAATGACACAGGAAATCAGTTTCTGCAGTGTTACTGCACTGATGACTTCCTTTTGAACAACTTCACTTGACTGGTGCATCCCAGAGAGGCCTCCCTGTGCTATAAAATGCTGCTT
This sequence comes from Certhia americana, assembly GCA_018697195.1. Taxonomy (NCBI): domain Eukaryota; kingdom Metazoa; phylum Chordata; class Aves; order Passeriformes; family Certhiidae; genus Certhia; species Certhia americana. Next base: position 15,852,957 of record CM031858.1, read on the forward strand.
AAAACTCTGTCTAAATGAAGTGTTCCTTATAACCTTTGTTTATGCACATGCAAATATACGTAGTTTTTGTCAGTCAATCTCAAGCTTCTAGGCCACTTGTGAAGATCCATTTATAGTTTTTGTTTTTAAGCTCAAATGTAATTTTCATGTGACTGTGAGAATCTCTAAACAAATAGCCTGCACTCCTTGGGTAAATTCTCATCTTGATAGTCTCAAGTGGGTAGATTTAGCAGCTTTGGAAAAATAAATGGAGAGACCTTTTAAGGAAGTAAGCGCTGTATTGCCTAAATGTGTGTTTTTCTGTCATGTTACTTCCTTCTGTCGCTTCTGACTGGTATGTGGAAACTGAACAGTGAATTAACAGGCTATTCTGGGTAAATCAGACAAAAGCACGGACAGATTTCAGTTTAACTGCTATTGCAGAAAAATTAAAGTATCTTTCCAGCTGGTAGAAAAGTACTGTGGCATTGTGCAGAAATGCTGTATGCAGAAATTTTTGTAAATATTTGTGTTATCTTCCAAGATTCACAGAGGAACTATTTTTGCTTGATAAGTTGGATGTTCTGCACTTCTGTTCAGCAGATATTTCCAGCACTAACTGACCTTTTTTTGATGGCTTTTCTTTAAACTTTGGTAGCTGGTCAGACACTCGATTTCATTGCCTGGCACACGGAAAGTGGCTTAACTTAGTTGAGTACAATGAAGTTCACTCAGAATGTCTAATTCAGGAAATGAGCTGCTCTAAAAGGATAAACTTCTTAAATTGTCACTAATACAAATCCTATATGCGCTGTGAGAACTTGCATGCTTTTATGTTCATAGGCTAATTAGTTTGTATTGAGAGTAAATGCAGTAATATTTTTTCTTCCGTGTTTCATTGCTAAATTTGAAACGTTTAATAAAAAAGGTAAATTAATTTCACTTTCTGTAGCACCAAATATAGCTCAAAATTAGAGAGCAATGAGGTAAAATACAAATATATCATCTAGTATGCTTTGTAGGTTGAAATAATACTCTTTTAAAAATGGTGTTGCATAATACTTTGAAATAATGTTCTTTTTAAGGTAGTTTAAGCAAATGTTTGCCAGCAGTATAAAAGGCATTGGCTGTTCTGTGTGTGGTTTTGGGGATTTTTTAGAATACTAATACAAGTACAGGTTGGTGGGTTAGGCTTGTAGCTCTTCTGCACCTTGTATAGGTCTTCTGTGCCTATGCAACTGTCTTTGTGTTTTGAAAAATAAGCTTTAGCTCATAGGCAGCAATAAGAGTATAGCCCAACTTCAGTGATTCAACAAGTGCTTACACTGAATTTAAAGAAAATGAATTCTTGGGTGTTGTATGTCTGGCTTGTGTCCAAAGGAGGTAGATGATACGAGATATACCATTAATTTTGGTATATTTGGTTTAAGAAGCCAGCAAGATGTTGGCTGCTACTCTTCCTCCATTCTGCATAAGTGCTACCTTAATCAGGTCTAGTAAAGTAGATTGGGATAAGCTTTTAGAGGTGCATTGTTTCTTCCACGAGGGGAGTGCTCTCCACTGCCTTCTGTTTGTGCAGGGTTTGTGTGGTCAGTGTGTGTGGAGTGTGATACTTCCTCCCCATGCTGCTCTTGCTGTGCACAGTCCTGTGGAATTGTTGGAAGGAAGAAAGAAGCATGATTAAATGGGGCAACAATCTAATACTTCCCCTTGGCTCTCTGGGAGGTTGTTACAGTAAGGAGCTCTCCTGGTAAGGAGAGAATAGATGAGCCTTGGGAAGGTTTCATAAAGTGGAGACTGAAGGCAGTTGTAATGAAGGTAAGAGTACAGGAGCAGCTTGAGTACAAGTGGGAAGTGTTGTACCTCTGAGGGCAAAGTTCCTGCTAGTATCTAATCTAAGTTTAACAGAAAAAAAAGGCCGAACTCTGAAACAAAAGAGCTGATGCAACTTCCCAGTATCGTTGTTTAGCATTTTGAACTGTCTTCGTTTTACAAAAGCGTAAGTGGAGGCATGGAATTTATAACTGCCTCATGGAAGGTCATATAAGGACATATTGTCAGATTTGGGAACAGAACCTGATTGTGTGGACTTCCAGTGCTGTTCCCCTGCTACCCTACCCCTTTCCAGACTGCCACTGTTACACTGCAGCACACCAAAAAGTGGGTATGCACAGAGGCAGTGTAATGACTCTTTGGGGAAAAGATGCACCTGAAACCATGGTTGAACTCATTAGCAGCAATTACTTTTTTAGAATTTTATGTATTGCCTCTCGTAAGAACCTTGAGACTCTAATTTTTTGCTTTGTGAACCTCAGGAGTTACATAATGCTCACAGTAGTGCTTGCATGTTGGTGGGTCTTGGCAGAGGCACAAGAAGATGCCGCTCTATTTGTCATCAGTGAAAGCAGTCTATGTTTGACATTTCTGGTGACCGAAATCTTGTTTAGCTACAGAATGGTGGGGTGGCAACTATGTGGGCCAAGTGTCAGTCCAGGCATAGGAAGACAGCCTTTAGGGATAAAGGCTTTATTGCTTTCTGCCTGTGTTCAGTCCTTTTTTAGTGACTTGGAGTCTAAAGGTGCATAGGGTGGGTTTTTATTGTTTCATGGTGGGAAATTACTTGTGAGACGCCACTTACTCAGTGTCCAGGCTTGTTCATAATTACCTGATCATTCTTACTCTCTTTAGCATCTTGTGTTCCCTAGAGCTGTCTTCTTTCGATGCTATTCCTTCCACCCCAATCCCAAATCTGAGCACTGGTGACAGAAGCTGATGGGCTTGGCCAGAGGGATCCTCAGCTCCTTCCACCCCTATGTAAAGGGAAGTAACTGCTGAATTTGAAATGGTAGATACTGTGCCTCAGTCTGGTTCCTCTCTTTTCCTGACCTTGCTGGTGAGGCAGCGGCCGCAGGGACTTGATGTCTGCTGTGGGTTGCAGAAATGGCCCATAGCAGCTCAAAACTTGCAGAGAGCCCTTGAGAGCCAAGACCAGGGTGCTGTGGAGAATAGGTCATGGTGTGCTCCTGAACACAGCTCTGAGCAAGATGGTAATGCACGTGCCTTTCCTCCTGCACCCCAAGCCTGTCCTGAGTGTGCTGCAGGGGCTTAGTCTAGTGTTTAATGAGTTTAGCACCAGGTATTGAAAGAGAAGATAGAGCATTACTAACAGGTGGCCTCTTTAAAGAATCAGTTTATTAGGCAGCAGATGAAAACAGAACTCTAAACTCCTCCTCCTGATTTTAGAGGGAATGTGTTGCTTTCCTTGGGTTAATTAATAAGAGTGTAAATGCTACCTTTTCTTGAGAGTGCAAATAGAGTTGCTCATTACTTATGCAAGCCCTTAATGCTGTTAACAGGAGCCATGCATGCTTGCTTTGCAGAACATATATTTGTTACTATGATGCTGATAGTTCAGAAGACAAGGAGGGGTGGGGAATCCTCTGTGAGTTTCAAGTTGGAGTGAAACATGAGTATAGTGCTTTCTGGTACAACTTGTAGAATTCAGCAGTTTGTATTAATGAGAATTGGAATTGCTAGGTACTGCTGGCTGAGCTAAAGAAGCAGGTTAGTTTAACTCTGAAAAAGGCTGACTACTTACAAGAGGACTTTATTTTTAATAGTATTATTGTCAAAGGTTCCAGAGCAAATATCTTCAGTGAGTGCCGGGGTTCAGCAAACTGAAAAAGTACCTGAAAATTAAAACTTCCCTTAGTTTGAGCCTCCCCTTTGATAAAGTCTCTTCATAACCTCCACAGATGATGTGTGCCATGCTGTACCTTCTGACATTGTGGAATATTCTAAAAGAACAGTAAAGGTTGTCTCTTCTGCAATCGGATTGCACCTTCCTTGTGTTTATGTTAACAGATATATTTGTGATAGTGTCATCCCTCCCTATCTGAGCCCAAAATAATCAATTCTGTGTACTCTTTATGCAGCAGAAGTTATAGAGCAAGCATGCTGCTCCATATGCAAGGAAGCTCTGATACTGCAAGTGGTGTACAGTTAAAGAACTCTTGGGGAAGAGACTCTGCATCACTGTCCTAACTTTATTGTAACCTCAAAAACAAATAAGAATAAAATGTGGTACTGTTCCTACTTCTGTTAAGAAAGCAGGAAGGCCTCTCAGAACTTGAACAGAGGAGTCTTACTAAAACAAATGTTGGTTTGACATCCTTAGAGTTGAATGTAATGTTCTTACTGGGTGGTCTTAAAGTTATAAATAGTTCCAAGAACAAAAAAATGTTTATCACTTGAAGCATAACAATTCTTGGAAAAGAATTGAAGTGTAGACTCTTGCTAGCTACTTTTACACCAACGTTTCACATGATAATGCTTTTTGTAAGCTATGCCTTATCAGGCAAGTGTGGGGTTTTTTGTTGGGTTGTTTGGTTTTTTTTTTTGGATAGTCCTTTATCAGATGCATATCTTCACTTTCATTTTCTGATCTCCTTGTTGTACTTTGGGGTCAGCAAATCTGCCAAGCAGTATTTGTCCTGCAGCAATCATTGTCAGCTGTGCATCTTATTTGACTTTGTTGTAGCAGGTGTGCTACAAGTTAACACTTGAGCTGTGGTCCTCATGCAATAGTTCTGCATTTTCTGGAGCCTATGATAAGAAAACATATCCATAAAACAAATAGGCAAGAGAAGAATGAGGTGTCCAGGCAGGTGCATCAGATTACTGCATGAACATCTAAGTAGCTGCAGAATGTCATGCCATGGCTTGTCTTTTCACATACCTAGTAATGTTAGTTGCTCTTATGTCACTAAATATTACTAGTGATGTTTCGTTCTTCCCATGTGCTTCTCCTAGGCTGTGATCTTAATGTGAATCTGCTGTTTTCTCTCTCCCTGCTCAAGTCTTCTATCTGCTTGCTGCAGATAGCTTGTTAAAACTTTTGTCTCACTTTTCATGTTGTTGACTTTGTCTCATTTCAGGCCTGATCTGAAGACCTATTCTCCCTTGCTTATTTATTTTAATTAATCTCTTCCTATTAACTGCATATTTTACTGCCTTGCAACTTATATTATGCAGCTATTTTTTATGATGCCTTTCTGACAAATGGTTTCTACTAGGATGGGTTTGCTAGTAATTTGATAGCTGCAGCTACTGAAGACATTTATACACATTTCTTTTTAAAATTATCTTTGTTGGTGTAGAGTTGAGACCAAAGCCTTATCTCTGCAGTAGTCTCTTAACTACCTGAGGAAGCCATGATGAGCAGGATACGGAGGAAATTGAATGCAGCTGGGAAGACAATGTGGAATGGGACTGACATGATTCTCCCTGTTAGTAAAATTCTTAGGAGGCTACTCATATTTATATGCAGCCAGGCCTTTCCTTTATGAGAAATCTGTCTTCTTCAGGAAACTGGTCCTTTTGCTACACTTTTGAGACTAAGGAGTAAAATGGGCTTAACAAATAAGACTTCTCTGCTTGGAGGGCTTTGGTTCTCTTGACACTTTGAAGGAAAGTGAGCATGTCAGGAGGAATGGTGTTCTTTTAACATGTGTATGTCCAAAAAGCAGAGGTGGACCTGATCCTTAAAGGGTTTTATAAAATATGGTTATAACCTCCAGGGTTTCCACTGAGAAGCCTCATGGCAAGTGGCTTGGATGGTGCTTCAGTCAAGGTCCAGAGAGTATCAGACTAACAAGTAGAGATATGGTGGATCAATGAACTCATGTTGGCAAGATCTTTGAGACCTGTCTGGGGATTGTTCAGCTTTTGATTTGCTGTCTGGCTTGCAGGATTTCCAAATTTCTGGGAGGAGCTATTGTTTCTGTGATGCAAACTCCTGGCTTTAGCCGCATTAGATAAAATATGTGTCTGGTTTGGAAGTGCTTAGCTCTACAAGGGCTTTCTTCAAATACTGTGGGTGTGTTTCCTGCTGCAGCACACCATATGTTCTCCCAGCACTGAAATGATGTGGTTGCTGCAGTAGTCCTGGGATTTGTCTTAAATGGCAGCAGATTTTTAATCTAATTTCTAAGGTGTCTTTAGCTTTGAATGTTAGAGAAACTGTTGCCATAAATGGATTTGAAGTTTGGACTCAAGGCAGCTTACTTCCTAAGAAATCTTGTATCTCTTCAGTAGTGGCTGTCATTTCTAAATGTGTGTTTCATTTCTCTTTATCAGTCTGTCCTTTAACCAGTGGAGAATGATAACAGCCAGTGGAAAGCTTTCTGGCACACATGCCCTCTTTGAAAACCTACTGTCCATGGATATGAACTGTAAAATCAGCTCTTCTCAGTACTCTGCAGTGAATGAATATTGATTGTTCAGAGACTGAGGGAGGTATTTTTGTAATTATGAGAGAAGCTTGTTTACTGGGGATAGAAGCCAAGTATGCAGGGATATGGTACCTGTTGATTTCTGCTTCTCTGCTGGACAGAGAAACAGATTGCTGGTTTTGGTCCTGAGTGTCATATGTGTCAAGTATTTAAAGTGTTCCTTGGGCATGGAAGGAACTTTAAGAGATAATCTATACTGAATGCCTTTCTGCCTTGCTGATAGAAAATGGGTATGGTTTGAAGGATAACTGAAAAGCAATTTGAGCGTCTTGAGAAACTCCCAAGTTTCTGTTGGGAATAAGAGCACAGGAAGAATTGGGAAGAGAGTGTGTAAACTTTCGTTTGTTCAGCCACTCTCTCTTGCTAGCTGTGGTGCTGAGAAGGACAATATGAAAAGCAAATACTATTTGTTTCCTGCCTATGGCAGAGAAATAGCTTTATTTTTTTCCCAGATTGCTGTAAGGGCTTACAGCAGCAGCAGTGGGAGTGGGGGAGTATGAACTGGAACAGGTACTTTCACTGGCTGTGTAACATCCCACGAGGCCTGGGGGAATGAATGTGGGGAATACTGTGAGTCATACTTGTCAGTCTCATAAAGCAGGAGGCTTTTTAAAATTGGCCTTGGAGGGGAAGAGGTGTTTAATGGAGCAGTTGTGCAGGAGTTATGCAAATAGAGAACATAAATAATGAGCAAAGGCACTCATTTAAGCTTCTTGGCTCCTCAGAAAATGCCTAAATTCAAACAACTGTTGTGAAAGTTAGGAAAAAAGCATCATCATTTAAGTATAATGGGTGCAAAAATGTGGCCATCCACGATGATAAGAAAATTCTCTTTTTGTGAATAGCAAAATTAATTTCTGTAGTTGTTGAACAGAAAACATGCTTGTTGTCGGTCTGTTTGGTTGTTTGTGCTTTCCAGTTTCCTTTGAAAAACAACAAGGCAGGAAACTGAGAAGCAGTTCCCTAACCCAAGAGCTGGTGGGGAGGGAGGTGGTAAAAAGACCAGTCTCCAGTTTTGCTTTGGACATGTCTTCAGTGTTTAGGCTGGTTTTGTATAAAAAGTGTTTTCTTCTCTGTCCCCCTATTCATGCAGGATTTAATTTACATGTAAATACTGTGTATTCTTTGGTAAAACCAAGAGTATGTTTTTAAAGTATAGCTGCATTTATTTTTTTTTATGACATAGCCACTTCTTACTGTTTTAAATTAGAGTTTTGAATAGAACTTTTGAAATGTAATTGTTCCAGTCCTGGGCTTGCTTGCAGATACATCATAGTGAGAATCCTATCTCTGATAGTAAGCCTTACCAGGAGACTTAATGGGCATAAAATTTTCTTGGACTGCTCCTTCTGCCTCTGAAGATAGAGAGGCCATCCCAAGCTTTGAAGCAGTTGGAAATGACAGATCCATCATCCCACATGCTGCTCCACTGCTGTACGTGTCCTCCCGTGGCCTCCCCTGTGTTTTAGCCCAGCTTGCTCCTGTGTGTAGAGATGCAGAGGTAGTGGCAGTGTGGGTATGGGTGGATACACGGCTGCGGTGGTGTGTTCCTGTTTTGCGGGGGCTGTTTCTCTGAGCACAGCTCCTCTGCGGCTCTAATAAGGCCACTCAAGCTGATTACAGATGAGATGGCAAGGTGTCCTGATGGCCTTATGACAAGTGCTGAAATAGAATAGTTCAGGTTTTGTTTTACAGCTGGAGGGGGGAGACAGGGAGTGATGTGGATATGACTGTTCTTATGCATCTGGTAGCATGGAAGTGCAGCTCTGCTGTCACCTGTATGACTCTTTGCACCTCCTGCATATGCCTAAATCTGCCCTCTACATTGTACATGAAGGGGAAGCAGTTTAAAAAAGGTGCATCTTAAAAACACTGGTGCAACTTAAACACTGAGGAGAAAACTTTGCTGTAATTGTGTCTGCAAGAGGCATTGCAGCTATATTTCTAGGGAAAGTTACTCACTTAAACTACTGCTGTACTAGGTAACAGTACAGCAATTGTCTCACCAAGGTCTTGGTTTAGAAAAGCCAAACAAAGCAATTCCCTCACTCTTGAACTCAAGTGCTGTATTTCCTATTAACGAATTTCCTTGCTTTCTTCTGTTGGATTCTATAACTTAGGTTTTACCTATTGCTGCATGTCAAGATTACGATATGTATTTAGTTCTGGTTATCTATTCTTCTGATCACTTTTTGGTGGGGAAAGAAATATTATTGACTCACCATTCCTACTCCCTCCCCTTCCCTATTCTCCTGAGCCATCTGTTTTACTCTGTTGTGTGTGTCTTTTTAGAGGAGATAAATTTCTACTTGCTGCAAGTGAAATAAACCAGTATGTAAGTGAGCTACTGCATGTAAGGTTTTGGAATGTTGTTATTAACCATAGGATAAAATTTTAACATAATAAAAATAATTATGCAAACAGAAGTTGGACATAGTGTGCTTACAGCCACTGTCAAATAAGAATCGTACAGTCAGGTCCAGGAGTACATCAAAGTCTGAGCAATATTTGCTGTTTATGTGATCAGATAGAAACAGAAACTAGGTTGATTTTTTCCAATTCCATGCAAGTTCTTATAAAAACAATCTTTCCTTGTATTGCAGCCCATTACTTTATTACCATGAGATCACTGTATTGCCTGTGTGCTATGTGAGAGTATGCCTTGTGCTGGGAAACGCACTTCTAGAAAATTGTGTGAGTCCGTCCACTAGTTTCTGGTCTAAGTACACTGCTACGTACAGTGAGATATGTGATGATTTTCTGCTGGACTGAGCATATTCATCTTCAAGACACTAAATAGTCAGCAGTGTAGTGATACAAAGCATGAGGAGAGAATTTGATCCTATAATGGCCATTGTTTTCTTTGTTTTAAAAATGCTGTGATGTTTGGGAACTGCCTGAACTGTAAAATCTGGGCAGCAGCTGTGTGTCTAAAGTGACTCTCTTAAATATGAGAACTGTTCCTGAATTAGGAACACGTGCAATGCAGAAATTTGCTGATTGAAGGCCAGTGTAACTCTTGACTCTACATTTTGTTGCCTTGAGATTCTCCCTGGAGCTGGACAGGCCTGCTAATGACTTTCTGTGCTTTTTTTTCCCCACTTCCTCGCTGCTTTGTTGTCCTGCAACATCTCTGGCAGCTCCATGGGGGAGGAATCCGTTGCAGTGCAGTGTAGCTTTGAGCCTGCTTGGTTTTGGACCAGTCCTTTAGCAGAGGCTGATGTTCAGTGTGTTTGGTTTGCACACGGATGTTGAAGTTACTGCGTTGTATGGGTTCAGAGCGCTGTTGGCATAAAACAGAATATCAGGTTGCAAGGGGACCTTAAGAATCATCTTTTGCCTAACTTTTCTTGGGCAAAAGAAAGCAGCATCTAGACAAGGTGCCCCAGCACCCTGTACAGTTGAATATTAAAGATGACCAGTGTTGGGGATTCCACCACTTCCCTGACAAGATTATTCCAGTGACCGACTGGTTGTTCTCATTTCCTATTATGTCTAATTGGAATCTCCCCAGGAGTAACTTGTAAAAAGGCAGATTGCATCTTTTTCATAGCCACTATTTAAATGCAGGAATGTCTTTGATAATAATCTGTGATACCAGGACATACTGAGATGAGGCTGTAATTTGATCCTTTATGCTAAGACTCATTGTTTTAACCTTGTTTGCTCGATGCCATCTGGTATGATTCTAGGCCTGAATAGAAGGTAGGGAGAGTGACAATCTGGAAAATAAAAGGTAGTCTTTGACACTTACCTATAAAGTAATCAAATTTCAGTATGTTGCTTGTCTTCAGATAAAGATTTGTTGTGTTCTGGGTTTAGCCCCTCAGTTTGATTTGTCAAAACATATAAAAGACTTCAGGTCAGCGCTCAACAGTCCTTGACAGTAAATTGAAGAGGTAAACAAAAATCTATAGGAGGAAACATTGTTATAACATAATGGAACTTTTTCACAGGGAGTGAACTGAGAAGCTTTGCCCCAAAGCAGGTTACTCTGAGCTGTCTGGATTCAAACGCTTGCATGACACAAAAATCTATCAATTTCTGATTTTTCTCTCTTTCTGGAGAAACTTGAGTTTGGTTCTGTGTTGCTGCCACTATATCACAGAGAGAATATTGAAGTAACTACTAGATACTAAAGTGTTTCCTTTTTATTCTCACCAAAAAAAAAAAAATGAAAAATAAGTCTCTGACTTATCAAGGAACATGTCTTGAGCTAATATTTGTGGATGGGTGCCATCACTTAATAAAATAAACAGAAAGCCCTATTAATTTCAAGCCCTATTACAAAAACAGAAGATCAATATTTGAGAGGCATTCTGTTTGTTTCTCTATGCACTGTAAGTTCTCTAACTCACTGTTTTCTGCTGTCTGGTGTGCCAAAATAATCATACGCTCCAAAGCCTTGGGTAGCTTTCTTAGTGTTGAGAGAAGAAGACTGGGAGACTATGGAAGTGCCAAGGATTTGTTTTTCTGTCTGACAGTCCAAGGGTGGCATTAGAACCACAGAATCATAGAATTATTGAGATTGGAGAAGGCCTTTAAGGCCATCAAGTCCAGTCATTAACACAGCACTGCCAAGTCCGCTAGTAAACCACATCCTAGGTGCCACATCTACATGTAATTTAAATACCTCTAGGGATGATGAATCCAACACTGCAGCTCTGACTGATATCTCTGATGTCAGAGTTGCTGTATGTCCACTCTGAAGAAAACTGTGTTTGATGTCATAAGGCAAATCAGACACTGTAAGAAAGTTCAGGGTGTAGTTTTGAAGCAACTGTATGTGCTACAATTGGGCAGCGCTTTACAGGAACGGAATATGTACTTTCTCTACTGAAGCTTAAATTGTCTAAATCATGTAAAACACAGAATGTAAGACTTGAACCAAATTTCTTACCCTTGCTGCATGTGCAGCCTTGAAACCTTACTAATTGAGTATACAAGGGTTGTGTGAAAATGACACATGGGCATGTCTGCTTCTGTCGCTTGAGTTCAGTGTGGCATGCCATTATGGTTTTATAGACAGACTGTGACAACTGACAGTAACAATGTATTGTGCCAACATATTTACTAAGACATCTCTGTGATTTGATTTGGCAGAAGAACTGAAAATTACATTTTCAACAGTATTTTTATATATTTTATAGAAATAATATAGCTATTGTGTTTTAATAAAGGGAGTGGCTTAGTCCAGAGCCAACATGAACCTTGTTTGTTGCATTGGGCAGAAAATGCTACTAACAGAGCAGCTGGCATGTACCTTCCCAGGCTCCATCTGTCAGAGTCTGCATTGCTTTATAAATCACATTCCTAGTGGAGAGATTTGTTTCTTGCTATAATGTTTGTAGTCTGGATTAAAATGAAATGCCTCAGTTGTCTTTTAAAAAAAATTATTTATTAAGAGTGTGTATATATAGATAGATATGTGAATGTCCCTTAAAAATTTCCATTGGAATTAATTTCTCCCCTTAATAAAGAAGTTTTTTTCCCTCTACCTACCTCAGAATAGAGGATGATTTAAAAAAAATTTATACTCTTCCATTTACAGTTAATCAACAGAATGAAAAACAACTTTCTTTTCAAGTAAAAGAAAATTGGCAAGGACACAGTGAGATTGACTAAATTTGGTCTCAGCCCATAGAAATGCTAATTTGCTATCAAGGCTATTCAGGACTGGTCAGGGGAATATTATTGATGGAAATGAAGGATTTGCTTCTAGCTGATTGTCTCGTGCATACCGGATTTGGGGGAAGGGCTTGTCTGAAACAGAGTTTGCGAATTACAGGCAGTGCTGGTTACACTGCTGTATGTGTTTGTTAAACAGTAATTTGGTGCGTGTCTTGACCCTTGAGATAAAGAAGCTGACTAGTCAATGTTTTTTGTCCAGATAATGTTTCTAATAAGAAACAGACTGAAATCTTCTTTGTGGACTGTGGTGTGCTGGTGGTGGTCATCATGTCATCTTCTGGTGCCTTAAATGAATGTCAGCTTTATTGTGCAAGGTCTTTACCTGGGGAGAAGAGATTTCAAGTTCTTCCAGTTTCTCTGCATTTTGTATAGCTGAGTTACCGTGTCTTATCTGGAGAAACTCAACAGGCATGGTATTATTTCATGCCAGTGGCTTTTTTTGTTTTAGATGCTGGAAGGACATTGCCTTTAGTTGAATGGTAGATGCTAGCTTTGCTGTGTTTATTGAGGATTTCTGCTTTAGTAGATGTGAAGAATTACTGTTCACTGAATGAACTTGAAAGAACTTCAGTCATGCAGGTTTTAGTTTTGGGATTTCCATAGTGAGAGGTCTCTCGGGGTTTAGAACTGCTCTTAATGGTTTGGCATCCTTCTGTACCTTACCTTTCTGATTCCTCCATGCTCCTGGAACAATTTGTTATTTAAGTAATCAAGAGCTTTGCTATTTCTATTTGACACTGCTCCTCACTATGTGAGGAGAGAAGTGTGCTGAATAGTCTGTTCTATTTCTTGTTTTCACTGTCAGTGAAGGATTGACTGCCAGCCCCCTGGAGAGGCCTTGGGCAGGAGGTGGACATGTTCAGTGATTGCAATATGTTGCTATTAGCTTGCAAGCTATGGGGTAATTAAAATCTTGTGCTTTTACTTGCACACACACAAATTCAGGAATGGTAAAAAAGTGCAACGATGACAAGTTATGATAAAAATCACTTCAGTAAAACCCTTGAACATTTTTGTATTGCATGTACTTTAGTACTGATCTTTGTGATGCAGAATTTTAGTTGAGATTTGCCAGTGGTCTGGAATGTGTGTGGCTTTTTGGCTTTAGTTCCCCTTCATATGGAGGGTGGGTTGGTCCTGTCATTTTATCAGGCTGTACTTGGACTAAGTCCCTTCCCGTTCTTTGTCCCCACGTAAATGCTTGCTTTTTAAATTTCCCACAGTTGTTTTTACTGATGATAATAATGATGTGAATGGCAGAGCAAGTGGTTCCAGTAACAAGAATATGGGTAGTGATCTGCTTATGTTGAAGAAAGACAGTAGATGAAGTGTACTGGTGACCCTTTACAGCCTTGTCAGTGGTGCTGACAAGGAGGGTGTCTCTTGTTCTAGTACGTTGGACAAGGGTTGAGTTTGAACTTCTGGACTAACTCTTCTGGTGGCTTACTTCACTTTCCAGCAGGGGAATTGAGGTGCTGATCAGTGAGGAACAGTCCAATTTGTAGGGAGGTAAATTCCAGGCCAGATATATCTCTGTGGATATTGGGATACACTCAGCACGTCATCTATCCCCTTGAAATAAATGCACTGTCTAGCCTAATGCAATGCAGAGCAAATTTCTTCAGTGGAATTGCTGTATGGCACAAGTACTGTAAACCTGTTACAGGGGAGAGTTGACACACCTGATTGATACTCTTATTTTTACCTGCATGGCATACGTAGTGTAAGCAACCCGTTTTGTAAATTTTGAAACCTTGATTTTCCATGCCAGTTTGGAATGTTATATATCCCTTAAGGCTATATCTGTGGTGATAGATACTCTGTATGCTCCCTGCTGAGTATCTGCTACTAATAACCGTAGCCTGTGTAGATCTACTTGGGTGGCTTCCAGGTAGGTAGTTGGCTCCTGAAAGTTCTTCAGAATATACAGACTTGTGGCACTTGCTGCTGTGACTTGCCAGTGTGTCTCTCTTCTTTAATTTAAAACTGATACTCTGATGTCATAACCATCAGTAACAGCCAAAAATTTTACCATGGTGCAGTATGTTTACAAAGCAGTCTGACAAGCTCTATGAGAAACAGATAAGGGAGAACTTGTATCTGTGGGGTACCTACTTATTTCGGTATGTAGCTCCTCAATTATGTACAGTGATCTAGGGACTTGATATTCAGCATAAAATATGTTTAGCTCCTGAGCCAAAACTCTAATCCAGTGTATATGGCATATTTAAACCTTTAAAAACACATTGCTACAGCTCGGATGTGGAATACTTGCTCTAAGAACATATATTGTGCATCATTTAGAGTTGTCCAAGCCTTTTGCAATTAGCAGAAATAACAAACCCTCAAGACCAGCTCTGATTTGTTAAATACCTTTTCAGATTAGTGAAGCAGCAAATTCAGACTCCTATATCTAAAGTTCCACTTAACGTTACAAGCCCTTGCTTTAGGGAGGTTTGCTCCTGTTTTCTGAGTGGGGAAGCGACTTTTCAGAAATCCATTCCTTCCTCTTTGGAGTGTCCCCAGTTACTTCCCATGCAGGTTAAAGTACTGTTAAAGTCTACACATCTCCAAGCCACTTCCAGAATCACCACAATCTTCACTATTCTGTAAAAGTATTTCCTATTGACTTGAAAAATTGGGCGCTGTAGGTTGTAGTTAACATAAACGCATAAGATAAAAATTTTGACTGGGTGGTTTGATACGGATCTCTGAGCTAAAATGGCAAGACCTTAGTGAAGAAATCAGGGCTTGGAAACCTTGACTGTAGTGCTTGTGTTATCAGAAAGCATACATTCTGTGAATATCAAAGATTGATACATGATGAGATGAACAAAAGAGAATACTAATGGATATATTGATGACTTTGCATAGTTGCATTCTGTGAATGAATTCTGTGATGCATTATAGAGATTGCTGAATTCCTGTGGCAACCAAGTGTAGTAATCCTAATTTTATCTTTAATCAACTAATGATAGGTGGAATTCTTTTTCAAGAAGACCAGAATTTAAAACTGAACAGTTTTCTTGTGTTTACTTGTGAAGCAAACACAAATGTACTGCAGTATTGCATTTTAAAGGTGCATGAGCAGTGACAGCAAAGGCAAATAAAACTGAGTGTAAAGCTGTTGCTGTATCTTGATTGCTGTGAATGATCAAGCCCAGTAACATAACTCCAAGCATCTGAACAGCTATTGGGCACTCAGTACTTAAGAGCTCTGTTTAACTTACTGATTATTGGTCTGCTTTAGGGTAGGTCTCCGTTAGTTTATCCTGGATGAGTTTTTTCCTGTGCTTGAATTTGCACGTATTCCAACAGTTTGAGGATGAAAAATGTGTAGTACCCCATGCCACATACTAAGGAGGCATTTTGATTTGTTTCTGCTAGGCCAACCAGCTTTAGTGTGATCTGATAAGCTACATTCTGAACTTTGTCAAATGGAGCCAGTTGTTCTGGTGGGGAATTTATGTTGCAGGGAGTTTCAAGCACAGTGAATGGAACTGAAGTTAAAAGAGGGAGAAGAGAGGTTGGACAACAGGTACTGAGGTTATGGACTGGTATGTTTGGAAGGAAGTTTGACTTCTGAAGATGATTTGCAGCGTGAGCTGGTGAGATTTGTGGAGGGAGCCTGTACATGCAGTTGTGTGCTGTATGAACTGGCACATGGTGGGAATTAGATGAGAGAGGGAGATGGGAGGGCAGATGGTTTGAACAATGCACACACAATGCTGTGGGATGTGCCTGTGTGGGTGGCAGTTTGGAGAGGGGAAGAAAATGTGACTTGTACAGATCAGCTGTAGAGTGATGGACAAGTTCTCATCACTTGACCTTGGCATGTTACTGAAGATCAGTAATTAGGCTTCTACTCTCTTTTTATTGTGTCAATTGCTTGGATGCAGAACCAGTTTAGACTTTCCAATAGTATTTATGTAAGCTTTTCAAGGAAGCTTTGTAATACAAGTTGCATTTGACAAAAATACATGGTATGCAGTTTTAACTGTCTCTGTGTACACCATTAAATTATGAGAGGTTTTATTTTAAATTTTTTTAGTATTAAATCTAGTTACGTGAAAGCAATTTCAAACAGCAATTTTGTCATAGTCACATGATTTAAAGATGAACTGGGGATACAGGTGGGAGCTTACAAGAGGGACATTGCTAAAACTATGATGTTCTGTAAAGAATATCCACTTTGCTACTAAAGGAGATCAAATTTTTGTTCATACCAAGGATAACTGGAGAAATAACAGTTTCTTTGAAGCTTTTAATACTAGATTGCAAAGTAGGAACCATTAGGAAAGAAGTCGGATGACAGTCTTTGCGTTGTGTTGTCTTAAAATTGAGTAGTCAACTAGTGCTTATGTATTACATAATGCAAATTGAATGTAAACACGTGCACTGTCTTCTAGTCTGCTTTCAGTTTTTGCTTAAAAAGAGATGTGAAAGTAACAGTTGAAGAACATTGGAACTCTCAGCTCCCTCCTGTTTCTGTCGCACAGTTCTTGGCTTCTCCCCCTACCCTCCCCACCTTTGCTGTCTGTGAAGCTTTTAGCTTATATCTTGTGGGTGCCAGCAGTTCTCATTAAAATAATGCAGAAGGCTGTATGTCAAGTTAGTTCTAATCTACACTGTTAATCTGCAAACTGAAATTGTCTGAATTATCTGCAAGGCTTGAAAATGTTCCTAATCTAGTTCTTACAGGACATGAAATGCATTCCACATCTCAACTATGTTCATTTAATCCTGCTGCCAAAGTGGTAATTTGAGCAAATAACTAAAACATTTGGTATTTAGGCAAATGAGACCAAGACATTTAAGCAACACATCATTACAGATGAAAAGAAACTTGTTAAACACTGAAGTTTTCTTATTTGATGACACTCAGTAATGGAGTGACTTTGTCACCTGTTAGTATTTAGCCTAACATTATTTAATTGAAACTTTGTAATAAGAAAACTGCTTGAGTAAAGGCTGCAGATCTGCACTTGAATTTGTATGAAGTTACACTAATGTTGACTTCTGCTTTATTGGTTGTGTCTAATTCAGCAAACCTTTTATTTCAGACACCACTAATCTGCTACCTGCAATTTGACCATTTTTCACAGTGGCAGAAGTTCAAGTATGAATTATCAATTGTTTTCTTTAGGCTGTAGTTCAGTAGGACAATGCTTTTAAAGTCACTGCTAGTGGTGATTTGAAGTTTAAAATGCCTCTTTGGAAAGGCAGAGTACTTTCAGAAATTTGATTTTTTAACTTTTGGTAGTTATTTTGCAGGTTAAATTTTCTGAAGAAGCAAAATGACTTTTACTAATTTTTTTCTGACAGCTAGAAACATCAAATTTTTTTTAGATGAAAAGTAGCTTTGTTTGCATTTGGAAATACTAAAAAATGGAGTTTTACGTAGTCTATCCTTAGTACATGCAATAGCTGCTGTTCTGCCTTTTGGCAGCAGATTACATTGAACCATTCTTGCTGCTTCACATTTTAGAAGACGTCTGTATATGAATTCCATTTGAAGGATGGCATTAACCAAGTGTCAAGTGTCACTAGTTAGTGTCAAGCATTGCTAGGAATGTTAGTCATGAATATGAACAAAATTCCTGGATTGGGGGGAATTCAGCAGTGTTTAAAAAACATAGAAGCAAAATGTAGCATAGCATAATATGTTGCAGCATTTAGGTCATGATGCAGCCTTTATAATGTATACAAACTGCTTGTCTTCTGGTTTTCTTAAAAATAAGAGACAGGATTTAAAAATGAATGAGTGTATGGAAAGTGGAAAACATAGGGCTCGGTTGAATGTTAATGGAATGCCTTTGTTTCCTTGCTTTGTGCTTAACATTGTAACTCTTGCATACAATGTGTGTAGAGTGTTATTCAAAGAAATCAGTGATTAAAAATAGAAGTCTAATTGGAAGGGGCTATTAATATGGAGCTTTTCTATTGGTTGTTGAGGTCTACTGTTTATTCCACAAATACATAAAATTGGGAAGAAACTACACTAGCACTGAGTCATTGTGTACAGCAAACTCTTTGTTATGTGGTGCATCTCTACTGCAAGCAGACGAAAAGGAAATTCTGGATAGCTGCAGTTTGCAAGTTGAAGTATGTGGCCCCCACTGCCAGCTCCTAAGGTGTGATACAGGGAGTACTTCAAAAGGGGTTCTGTCTGTGTGTTTTCATGGTAGAGGTGGTGTTGGTGTCTCCCATCCTGCCAGAGAGGAGGGACTTAGTTAGGCCATGCAACTCAAGTCACGTAAACAGTTCCTGATGTTGGACAGTAACCTGCCCACTGACTAGGGAGCCATGCCTCAGACAGATTGAGGACTTTACCTTAGCAAGGTGTGATTTCAGTGGGAAAGTTACCCTTCCCCTATATTTTTACCCTTCAGGGGAAATCATATATTCCTTTCTGATACCTCAAAATATATGTGCCTTCTCAGTCAATGATGAACTTTCTCAGCTCTCAAGGGAAGTTTTATTAAGCATTTGTGTGAGATGGTATAATTTCACAAGTACTCCTGTATGCAGGAGGCCTGCCTCTGTGCATGCCATCCTGATGCTCTACTCATCCTTCTGGTCTGTGGGAGTAGTAGCCAGCATAGCTGGAGGGTCGGCTTTGTAGATGGCATGTGGAATAGGGGACACCCAATTGTGGGAAAATATTTTTCTGCCTTAATTAGCCCTGGTTCCATGACCTCATCCGAAATGGCAAAAGGAGCATTTCAGTGGTTATGGGGATTTGGAGGCTTTTTGAAAAATAAGTGATTGGATAGGCTTTAGAGACTCGACTCTAACATACCACGGTAGTTTTGTTTTTCTTACTGAAGGAATTTTTTCTTGGCATATAAATTTATTATTGTTAAGTGTTTTTCAAATACTTTATCTCTGCCATATGATTGAGATTTTTTTAAAAATCTCATGTAGATCAAGTATTTTGGCTGCTCAATCAGACCTTCCCGATTACAGATTCTTCCAAATACAGGTTGTTTTTTTGTTCCTGTCCTTTTTCCCCATCCTCTTCCTGGTCTAAAGCAGATGTCTTCTTGTTTTGCTTTACAGGCTCCAGATAAAAGGAAAGCATTAGAAGAGACCAAAGCCTACACAACTCAGTCTCTAGCCAGTGTTGCTTATCAGATCAATGCACTGGCCAACAATGTATTACAACTGCTGGACATCCAAGCATCCCAGCTACGGAGGATGGAGTCCTCCATCAACCATATCTCCCAGGTAATCTCTTTTCTTTTTTAAAGGAGGACTGACAGTGTTGAACGAGGTATTATCGTGTCTCTTATTATTGAGTTGGATAGTTTATGTTGACTTAGATATTGTGATAGAAAATGCTAAGGCTGTTTTCTTTCTAATATTTATGAAACATGCTTTGTGATTAAGGTCATGACCAAAATAAAATTGTTCCTGTATCAAGAATGCTGGAATTATATTTAAAGCAGGAATTAATTATTAGGATTTCAAGATCTGAAGCTGTACTTGAGGGAGAGGTAGAGAGAAGGATTCTGTTTCTGAGGGAAATCCAGTTAGAAGCGCCATATGGGAGGTGGTATTTTATTTAACACATGCAGTGAGTTCATTTGTTTTCATAGCTTTGGAGGATATAATTTCATGTGCTGTGTGGAAGGGTAGACGGGTTCACATGCTGCCACTACCTGCTCAAGCCAAACTCCTTCCCAGCCAAGGCAGTTGAATGAGTGAGCTGACCTGACTTGTACTGTGACTGCAGTAATATTACAGTTTCTGCAGTGAGGACATGGAAATAGATGACAGGAAAGAATAGGCCTATCCCTCTCTGTGGCAGCTTGTCTTTCCCTGGCTGGAGCTTTACCCTGGCTGTTTGCTTCTGTGTGGGGGGGGAAGCATTGCTGCTGCCTGCCTTGTACCTGATCATTGGCCTGACTATATGCTAATTCAGCCAAAGATGTCTGCTGTGTTTAATCTAGAAGTAGCTTGCTGCATAACCAGGTGTGTGCCATGCTAGTGCCAATGAAGGTAGGGACAGGACTCAGTTATTTCACCTTACATTGCTGTTCTGAAATGGGCTTGAGGGAGTTGTTAAAAGCCTAGTATCTACTCTGTCATGCTCTTACTGAAATTCAGTTGGATCTTCACTGGGCTTTGTCTTGTCTCTTTGAGATGTTTCATAAACAAATAGCACAGTATGCAACCTAAAACGTTCTTCAGTGCAGCCAATGAATTAAAAACCTTAGGTGGAAAACCAGCATCTTGTTGGTGGTACACCTTAGATCAAATAAGACCAAATAATACACCTTTCACCAAAAAGGTGAAAGAAAATGCTTCTTAGGATCTCTGCTGTCTCCCTCCCCAGCCCTGCTAACCTCTTTTACTGTTTTTTTAGAGTTGTGGTTTTTAAGCACCTTTCTGTGAAATGGCAGCACAGTGATTTTTATCAAAAGCATGTCAGCAGGGAGAGGATTCCAGTGCATATGGAAGGGCCCTCCTAGTAACAAACCTATCAAAAAGGCATGTGAGGTTAACATGTGCTGAGAACTAAACAATGCTAAAAGCTGTGTGAAATATTTAAAAAGTATCTGCCACTGAAACAGGAAAATAGAAGGAAATGAAATTTCTGTAGATAAGGGGTTTTTGTTTTTTTTTTTTTTGTTCTGTTGTGTTCAGAGATGCTGGGATTATGACTGCCTCTTAAAAAATGACTGGATAAAGAACTGAATCTACAGACTTTCCCAAGTATTGGGTGCCCTCTTATGCTGAGAACATCTTTTCTTTAGTGTTTGAGAGCTTCAGTGTGTGTGTGTGCAGTGATTATTGTTAAATTCTCATTGGCCCACTAATATGACTAACCATGAAAAAAGCCAAAATGTTTGATACTAGCATAAAAGGTGTTAACCCACTGTACTATTTGCTGCTTGGATTGAAGGCACTATGCTGAAAGCTATTGAGTCACCTGATACATGAACTGTTTGCTAAAGGCTGTGAACAATCAATGCTTTGTAAAGCTTTTGAGGAGTGTTTAGCAAGGTCACTTGCTTGTAGTTTCTGTCCTGGTTGGTCTTGCCTGAAACTAATCCTTGCTTATAAATGAACCTCTGCAGACTAATTTTGTAGAATTAAACTGGATACAGATAATGCACACATACCAGCTCAGCTATTTGCTTTGAAGTGTTTCTGCTCAAATGCTTCAACTGCCTTTCTTAAATTGGCTGTACAATTGCTGTGATGGACTGTTTTTAAATGCTTTGGGATCTCCTGAGTATCCTTCCCTGTGTCTGTATCAATTGTGGATGTTTTCATGTTACAAAAACATGGGGATGAACAAATTCTCAAAATGGCATTCTTTTTCATGAAAGAAGTATTGCCTAGGAACACAGAACTGAGGCATTGCCAGATCAATTACTTGGTTCTGGATTTTGCAAAAAGGTGCAGCTATCTGTGAAATAAGGTACAATTTGATAGTTCTTTAAGAAGAAAGCCCTGTGGCTGTTCTGAGCACAGACAGTTCGTTTCCGTACTGTTTTTCAGTTCTCTATGCATGTTCTCCAGAATGACTCTAAGCTGAATCCGTGGATAGCTAAGCCTGATTAGTAGCCACTCTGTATTTTTTCTAGGTTTGTATCTTCTTCACTGGAAAAAACACTCATGAAAAGTTAGGTGGTGGACTAGTGTGTTATATTGTTACTGGAGCCTAATTTTACAGATGGAAATTGTGCTTGGTTTTATAGAAAAAAAAATTTTTGGCTTTGATTTCTGATTGAGCACAAACACAGAGGCTTCACGTGAGTAATCGCAGTGTGGTGAGGGAGCACGTTTCTGAGGTGGAGGCAGTGAACAGCTCCAGGAATGGCTTTCACATAGCAGCCAGAGCAAAAACCTGCCCAGCTGCATCTGTATTTTCTGTAGTTACAGTTGTCTTTCAGCTGTAATGCCTGGGTGTGGAGTGACCTGCCATGCGATCATTTACTACAGCCCAGTGCAGGGGGCTGTACACACAGAGCTCATCTCTTTGGTTTAAATCCTTCATACTGACTTGGAGCATTGCCAAGCTGACTTGACCTTTCCAAGCTGCTCTGATATGGCAGAGCAAAGACTTGGTCACTCTTCTGGAGAAGTTTGAAAACTCCTCTGGTATAAGGGATCCTACTGACATTGATAGGCAAGATTTGGAGGGGAAATGATAGTAAAGGTATACTTTGCACCAACATGAGCATTAAGACTTCACTGATGGCATTAACATAGCAAATGTGCCAGACACCATCCTACAAGAACGGCCAGAATACAGGATCCAGAGAACTACAAGCCTGTCAGGCTGACCTCAGTGCCAGGGAAGGTCATGGAATGCATCCTCATGAGTGCTATCATGTGACATATGAAACCAGAGAATCAGGTCTAGCCAGGATAGGTTTGTGAAGGCAAGTCCTGCTTGACCAACCTGATCTTCTTCCAGGACAAGGAGACCCACTTAGTGGATGAGAGGGAATCTCTGAGTGAATGTGTCTACCTGGACATTAGTAAAGTCTTTCACACCATTTCTCATAGCATCTCCTGCAGAAACTGGCTGTGCATGGCTTGGATGGGTCTGTTCTTTGCTGGGTAGAAAACTGTTGAGATGGCCAGGTGCAGGAGCATTGGTGAATGGAGCTACATCCAAAGTAAAATGGTCACCAGTGGTGTTCCTCAGGGCTTGGAAAAGGGGCCAGTCCTGTTTGATAGCTTTATCAAGATGTGGATGGAGGGGATTGAGGGCACCCTCAGTCAGTTTAAAGACACAGCAAGTGGGGTGGAAGTGTTGATCTGCTGGAGGGTAGGAAGGCTCTGAACGGGGATCTGGACAGGTTGGATGAATCAGAAGAGGCTAATGGTCTGAGGCTCAACAAGACAAAATGCCAGGTGCTGCAGCTGGACTGCAACAACCCCATGCAGCATTCCAGGCTTGGAGAAGTGTCTGGGAAGCTGCCCACACCTGGGGGTGTTGGTCAAGCTGAACCTAACCCAGCATGTGCCCAGGTGGCCAAGACCACCAGTGCCACCCTGGTCTGTGTCAGAAGTAGTGTGGCCAGCAGGACTACAGTGATCATTGGTTTGTACTCAGCACTGTTTCTTGGTTGCACTCAGCTCCTCCTCTCCTCTTCTTGGAAATGAGAGTTGACTTAAAACATGTACTTTAGGATAAATTTTTTGCTGCTTCATTTCCATTCAGTTCAAGAGAATGAAGATGGGACAGCCAGATTTCTCAGAGGAGAGAGGTTGACAGGGACATCCTTGTTTACTGTGTAAAAACGGAAAAATATAACAGATCAGCACTCATGTTTATGTCAGAGCTGCAGCACTGGGTGTAGCAACTATTCTTTTTTTTTTCCCCCTCTACATAAACAGTTCTTAAATAGCTCAGTATTTAAATCCAAGCATGAAGGAAGCAATAGTCTCCTTTTTAAGAAATGATGATTTTCACCAGGAAACACTGCCCCCCTTAAACATTCAGCGCGAAGATTTTCTGTTGCATCTGAACATCTCCACTAATGCGAAATAGGGACTATTGCAGAACAATGTGTTCTGAAAACATCACTCGCAGTAAAAAAATGATACACACACATCTTTTGTTACCATTTAAAGTTATAAGCTTTCAGAACTAAAAAAATAATTTAAAAACTCCCCTGAATTAGTTCAGAAGAATCATCCATGTCTAATTAATTGCATGTGTAATTCAAGTGCTGTATGCCAGCAGAAAGCCAAATGCCTTATGTTGCTACAATGTGGTTGTGTAGGTAAAGTCAGGGCAATGGTATAGATATGCAGACATCTTGCAGGTTTTCTGAATCCTACAGCTGTAGCCTGTGTTGAATCACACCTAGACAATCCCAAATACTAAGGTCTGTCCATTGGGTTAGCTACCAGGTAGAACTGATATGGATTATGTTTCAGAGAAGTCCTGATGAACATGTTCTGAGGCTGTAAGGGGTGAGCTCCATAGTAGTAGCAAGTTGGTGTTTGACAGGGAAGAAGAGCACAAGAGCTGTTACATGCTCAGCCCATCTCTGGTGTTTGAAGAGGCCAAAGGCAGTGCAGGTACAGTGGTGACTCTTTATGATCGTGTTTTTGTAGGAAAGAGCTTTTGGAATGTGTGTGTACTTTGAATTAATGTGATGCTATATTTAAATCACAACACAGTTTAATTCATGTTTGAAAGCCAAGAAGTAGAAAGAGGGTAGAAAAATGTGATAAATCTGCTGATGATTGTGGATGGTTATGCCTAGAAACAAGCAATTATGTGAGGTACTTTAGTACACTTATGGATGGGAGGAAAAGACCTTTCTAGATCCTCTTAATTGTGACTATGCTTCCAAAGTACAGCTGTCCAGGTACTTTTAAGCTGAAGTTGCCTCTTTAAAAAGAAGTAAATGCTTAGACCCCTGACCTCTGTCTCTGACCTGAAAAACATATGGGCTAGATGGAAGGACTGTTAATTGGAGAGAAGATTAGCCAGAACTAGCAAATGGTTGACTGCTGCTAATAAGCAGGGTCAGTACTGGAGCCTACATTGTTCAGAACATTCTTTGGAGACCATTCAAAACATTAAGCATATCCTCAACAAATCCGGGACTAACTCTAAATTAGGAAAGGTGATTCATATCTTGAATGTCAGAGCTTCAGTACATAGAACTCTTATTGAACCAGCAAAAACCTTGGGACACTGGGCAAGGTGCAGGGTCCTACACCCTAGGGTAGGGCCCAAAGTGCATTTGTATGCACAGGGAGGTGACTGAGTAGCAATGGGTTGGAAAGGAGCTGGTGTGCTGACGGGTACTGTGCTGAGCATAAGGCAGCACCACAAGGCTGTCTGAATAAGTGAAGCAGTGTGGTGGGGCTGCCTTGGGAAGCTTGTGGCTGATGAAAGGCAGTGATGTGATTTCATCTGGAGTGCTGGGTCTGGACTGGCTTTTCTTTTTGTCACCTCTGCTTTGTTCAAGAGTGATTTAGGGAAACTGGAGACCTTCCAGCAGAGAGGGATGCAGAGGTGGTCAGGACACGGAGCACGCAGCCTGCAAGGAGAGGTTGAAGGAGTTGTGTTTGTTTGGTCTGATAAAGAAAAAGCAAAGCAGTGATGTTATGGTAGCCTCATAGTACTTAAGTCTGTTTCTGTTTCTGCAGTTAGTCTTTTGCTTGATAGTGACAGAGTAATGTTAAACAGCTAGTCATAAGCTGAAGCTTGGCAGATTAGTACATGGAGTTGGGAAAAGCTTTTTTATTTTGGAGTGTGATGCAGCCCTGGATCTCTGCCATGTCTCTTTTTGGTACTACACAGCAGCAGCTGGATGTATCCTAAAGGCTGACTTTGTATCCTTGAAAGGCACATCATGACTTATAGAAGTAATTGGTGGGGGAAGGTACTTAAAAAGTCAGGAGAAACTGCCATCACATATGTACAAATCTTGTAAGCTCTACTCCTATTCAAACTTTCCTTTCCACACATCCAAAAATGTGTGGATAGAGCAAAAGTATCAGCAGGAGCTAGTGCATCATCTAATGTTGTATACATTAGAAAGATAATGTCTTCTGTCTCATTCTCTTGGACAGGCTGTGCCTGTCAGCAGCCACAAATACTCTAAATATGGCTAGAAATGTGCACCTTTTGTTTAGATTAAACTTGCCATGGGTGACATTCCCTCTGCTAGAAAAGTGCTGACAATTATCTCTGTGGCCTTTGCTTCATATCCTGTTCTTTCTGTTCTCTCCCTGATAGAGGCTAAGGCTCCAAGAAGTTGTGCTGTGCTTGCTCTATCTATCTGCTTATGAAAATTGTTGTCAACTTTGGGCATATCAGTTTCTACATGATATATATAAATTGCTCAGAAAGTAGTATAATGTGTAAGAGTTGCCTTGTCAGTTGGAAATTCCCTTCATGTCCACAAATGAATACATGTAGGATGTCTGTAATTCCTGTGCAGTTCAGCTGATGCAGTCAAAAAGAAAACCCCAGCACATTATCAACAAACAAATCAAAGCAATCCCCCCATGATACTTATGTATATCTATGAGAGAGCAACCACAATGTCAGCCTTTCTGTGATGGGGAAGAGCAGTTGCTCTGATGAAGAAGAAACTGAACCAGAAACTTTTGTTTCACACATTTTTTTTATTCTTGCCCTGTGGAATGCAGGGTTTTGAACATGTTTTTGGGGAATGGACAAAGTTGCTTACTTTAATAGCCATTGACTGTCATGAATTCCTTCCTAGGCTTATTCCCTTTCTACCATCTGCTAGAAGGGCAGTCTGAATGTGTAGCTTTCAATGTGTTTTAGACCATTAAAACCTTCTTTCTGCTCAATGGTTATTTGGTGGTAAGCTCTAGATACCTCGTTAAATACTCAATTAAGAGGCCTGACACAGCCTCTTGCTTTCTGAAATCAAAGCCAAAAATCCAGGACTGTGAACATGATTCTGAAAGGCCTTTTTGACAATTTTGTGTAGCAAAGAAGTCATCACTGTTTGTGCAGTCTTTTTAATAAAAACCTCTCATATCTGGAAGATATAACACACACAAAATGCATCACTAACCTGATATAAAGTCACTATTTGACTTTCCAAGGAGAATTGTCTGTTTTTTTTTTTTCTTCAGATGCATCTGATGAGCTTGCTTCCTGAAATTAATTTTCCTTTTATTTCAAGTCTTAGTAAACCAGCAGTCTTCACATATGAATAGTTCTTGGTTTACACCAAATTAAAGTTTTATCTCTGTCAATATTTTAATTGCATAAATGCAGTGTATAAGGTGATAAGAACATTGTGCCTAATAAAACAGCAGGTAACCAGCTACCAAAGCATTTAGTTAGTTGCTGTACCTATGCCATCCAGTGCAGCTTTTTGGAATGTTGGTTTTTGTGGCACCTGGGTAGTGCTGTGCTTCAGCTGACTCTTTCTGGGGAAAGGGAAGGGAAAAAGAAGTACAGGAAGGTAACTGTGGAGCAGATGAGTAATAGCATTCATTGTACAGCATCACTGAAGCTGCCACTCAAGCACAAGAACACATCCTGCTGGGTGCTTGCAGCGGGACTTCGTGTGCTGTTCAGATAGGAATTGGTTAGTGCTTTCTGTTGGCTGGTTTTACTGGGGCCACATAAGTGCTTAGTTAACTTTGATCTGGAAGTGGAAAACCAAGTAATGATTCACATGAGTGTTTATAAGTTAGTAATAACACTGCCACTTTTTATGCTGCTGCTGGTTTGACTTTATTCTCTATTAGCAGCCTTTTGGGACCCATTGATATCTGTTAAGCGTGTCTTGTAAAAGCCCCCTTACAGGTCATATATATATAAAGAGAACACTTTATTAGTTCATGGAAGGCCTGTGAATGACTTGGTAGCTGCATTTCTAAAGCTGGAACAACTTCTGTTTTTTTTTTTTTGTACCTTTGAAAAAGTGTGTATGAAGTGTGAAAATCTGTCCGACTATGTTAATCTTACTAGACACTTATGTGGCTCCTGAGCCCCAGTGGGAATCTCTTTCTCTGCATCACTGGAATAGTCACGGACTACAAAAGGAAGTTTCCCTTTACTGTACTGCAAAAAAAAGTGAAATTGTGTTGGGTGATATAATTTATGGCTAAAGACATAAATAGGTTACCCTGAACATTGTTTATTCAGGACAGCTTATTTTGCTGGAGAATATTGTTGATTCATTCCTGACCCTGCTGCTAGTGCCATCACAGAAAGGGCGCTGTGGTGGTAGTGGAAATAAAACTGTAAATTTGTTTGTTTAAAAGCTGTATTGTATATAGGGTTTTTATTTTTGACAAAACTTAGAATGTGCTTTGAACTAGCACATTTTGAGTGACAATTAGCTAAGAGCATTGTTTGCTATTTCAGTCATTCCCATTTGGAGTATTGACTGTACGTGTAGAAGTAAACAGCATAAAAAAATGTGTGCCTCTTTCTCAATTCCAAAAAATAGATTACTAAAGCTGTCATTTTCTTCTCTAATACTAAATTCTGGTTCCAACAAATAGTTATATTATTTAATAATTTTGGCTAATATTGTATCTAATTCCATCTTCTGGGCATAAAAATGTAAGTAATATGTGACCACAGAATCACAGGTTTTGTATATTGTTTGCTTCCTCTTTGAGAATCTGCTGAGTAGCTATGACTTCTTAATGAATATATCCTTGTATGAGTGCTAATTTTTAATGTAGCTTCACCTGTTCATGTCTTAAAGTATTTACTTCTTCTGATGCCTTCTCAAGGCTGACCTGGAACAGACAAGACGGAGCAAAAAGTCAAGTAGGTATTTATTAAAAGGCCCCAACGGGTACTCCTGGGCAGCACAAGAGCCCAGCTGGACTACACCCAAGATGCATGCAAAATGGACACCTGATCACGATGTCTCACATTTTTGTAAGTTCTGATCCAAAGAGTCAGTTGTCCAACCATAGCTTCAGGTTATAAAGCTCCATCCTCCTTGTTTTTTCTTCTCGCTTCACTGTTGTTTTGTTCTTGGGCTTGAAAGTTGTCCTTGGTACCAAGCTAGAGAAGGAATTGTTTTGTCTATCTACTCTGTGAAGAGAGCTTAGTGGCACTTAATATGAAACCTAAAACTACTCACTAAAACAGTGCAGAATCTGAAGAATATAAAAGCTGAAATTTAGGGCATTATTTCCCCTCACACATTGTCCTAAGATGATTATTTACATAATATAATGGATCCAATGGTATAATTCAGCGTGGTCTCACACCAGGACTAAAGTGTAGCTTGCTATTTCTTTTACTGTCTTGTTTCTCTGTCCTTGCTTGCAAGAGAGAAATAATAATCAACCTGATCTTGCCATGCTATCTCAAACTCCTCTGTGTGGAAAGACCAGGAGCAACAAGGGTATGATTAATAGCTATTAGGCTTCTAAATATAACGTAAGAACAAATATGATGGGGACCTTAAAATTGAGAGGGGTCATGATGGAAATAATGAAACATATCATTGCTTCAGGAAAAGTCAGTTGGGCCATCATTTGAAAATATAAAAACAAGGGAATTGAATAATGACTGAAAGGCTTGATTTGAATGTAGGAATTTCTGCTTGCATGTTCAACTCAGTGCCTTAGAGGATTTTTTTTTTTTTTTCATTTTCGGTTAATAATTTTTGAACTGTGTTCAAAACTAGGCTATATAAGGTTGCAAGATAAGCCTTCAAACCACAAATCAACCTTTATCGGACTGAAAAGGAGATAAACATCATCTTTGGGGAGCTGATCCTTTTTTGTCCATTTATAGGATTTTCTTATGTGTGTTAAGTCAAGTATTGAGCAAGATGCAGTGATAGCCAGATGTACTACAGGGCTAGAAAAGATGAGTTCTGCCATGGATAAGGCTTGTCAGCTAACTAGGCTGAAAAGGTGCTAACTGAAGTTTTTGAGCAGTTTTTTTCTCTTGAATAGCTCATAGGTAGTATATGGTAAGCTAATATGATGCCTGCTGGTGTGAACTAGCAATTTGTGTATTCCTCTAAATAGTTCTTGAATTTCTTTTAATTAAAACTTAGGTTAAAAATAAGAAAGAAAAATCTCTTGAAATTATACAACTGACCTGCACATGTGTCTTGGCTGATTATGGCTTCTGAGAGTAGAAGAATGGTAGAAATATTGTGTTATTTCACTACTCCATCTGAAGGCACTTTTTGCCTTCTGTGGTGATGAGTGAGATGCTGAAGTAATTGAGGACAATCTCCATTTGGGAAATGGAGGAAACTCCAGATTGTAACAGAAACGTTCTAACCTCATGTAATTATGAGTCATTAAAGTAAAGAGAGAAGTCCAGTCAAAAGTCTGAAACAGATTAGGCTCTCTCATCTATCTAATCTCTTACCTGTGTCACTGTATTTTGATTTAGTTTCCTCGTGCATTCTAAATCTCATGCTGAGAGCCAGCACCGATAGGGGTGTATCCCCTATAAGCCGATAGGAGCCTGGTCATCCTTTATTTGTTCCACTCTTCACATTGAGGATGACCATCTCACATATCCCTTATCCTAAACTGTTGTGTAATTAAGCATATCTGGTTTTGTGCTATGGATGGTGTTCAGACCTGTAGATATGTCTGCTAGTGCCTTATTTTGATGGCAACATAATAGCTGGCCTCAGAAGTGCTACATCTATTACAGTTTTAAAACACTCATGATGACTACATGTGCTTGATGGTACTCTGGAATCTGAGTGCTAAAACTGGAGGAGAAAATTTCTGGGGGTGTTCATGGTGCTTTGGTTAAAATAACAAGTTTTTCCCTTTCCTGAGCTCAGGCTGTGGCACATTAATAAATAACAAAAAGCTCAGGAAGCAGGGGATGGTTTCCATAAGCCCTCACTGAGCAAAACTCAAGTTCAATCACTGGGGATTTTGCTGCTTTAAACAGCAAATTCCTCCTGCAGTGCAGTGTGCCCCTGGCAGCAAGAATATCAAGCATCCCTCTCAATTAGCTTGCTTCATACTTCTAGACATCCAGACGTGGGAGCAAAAGGAGAGTGAGGGGATCATAATTCCAAGTTATTGGCATCTTATTTTCAGCTCAATAACTTTAAGACTGTATTTCCTTGAGCTGCATTAATATGTAGTCAATGCAGAAATTTCTTCAGAGGTGCTCTCTACTAGAGCTGGCTGAAATACTTGGACTAAATATATCTGACATTTTAAAAAAAATTATTTGAAAAACTTTTAAAATACTGGTTTTCATGGGAAATGTTTGCCTGGAATATGTTTCAGAGAATGCTGCTGACTGGTAATTATTGGATAATGACAGTTCACCTACTTTGAGAATATTGAAAAACATCATCTAATCAGTAGAAACTCATTTAAGAAAATGTGGAATGAATTTTTCCAAATGCATTTTTAGAAAGCAGAGGTTCTGCAAACAATTATGTGACTTAAGCAAATATCCTGGGAAAACGGATTGTGAGCAGTCTGCAGATCTTACTTGGATAATTTTCCTGTGTGCTTTTCCCCTCCTTCCCATTTGCTGAGATTCCTTAGTCGTGGTAGTTCTTAAAACAAATGCGTAGTTGTTGTTTATATTAGCTGTATACTTCTGGGAGTAAACACACTCTGTTTTGCTGAATGGATATACACAGTTTAAATCCAAGAAGTACATTGACCTCCCCAGACTCAACCAAAGCAGTGGGGGGAGGTAGGCCACAGAAGTTTGCACAGCTGTCTTTTTTGTAGCCCATTAAATTGTGTTGTGATATATCCCTTGGTCTCTTTGGGAACTCAGCAGCACCTTCCTCCCTGATTAAGGCAGCGGTATATCAATCCCCACCACTTTCCTGTGAACTCTGGTTTCTTACTGGTGTTCAGTGACTTTTCAGTGTGTGTTTAGCTGTCCAGCACTGCACAGTCAGTGTCCAGTCATGCACATGTCCATGATGATTGTTACTGTCGTGTGGAAGAGCTGCCTCTTGAAACTCTGTGGTGATGTTCAGAGGCTTGTAACCCACCATGGTGTTTGGAGCATCCTCACCAGGGCACCCCTCTGCCCCTCCTTAGTTAGCTGATTTCAATGGTCAATATTTGTATAGCATATGTATAACTTCTGCCTAAAGTGACAGTAGGAGATGGCCAGTCTTCTTTTTTCTGCCATTCTCTTGTGGGAGGCAGTATTTTGTTCTCTTGCCCCCTATTCCTTGAATTGTGGGCTCAATTATCCTGGAGACAAGGTCTTGAAAACTGCAGACTTCCAGCTGCTTCCTTTGACTGGCTTCATTCTCTATGTCCTCTCCAGTGGCTCATGCTCTGCTTCAAGTGCTTCTGCACTTGCTCCCCAAGTGTTTGCAATCATATTTAATCATTATGCTAGTTACTGCACAGTGGAAATGGCTAATTTCTGAGCACATGATCAGTCTAATGAATTGACTATAGCAATAGTGGGATAATACATTCAGCAGCAGGGACATAGTGGTGTGCCTGTGTCTCTA
This sequence comes from Certhia americana, assembly GCA_018697195.1. Taxonomy (NCBI): domain Eukaryota; kingdom Metazoa; phylum Chordata; class Aves; order Passeriformes; family Certhiidae; genus Certhia; species Certhia americana. Next base: position 15,884,857 of record CM031858.1, read on the forward strand.
TGCCTTCACACAAGACTTCTCTTGAGGCCTTGTACTGTCTTTTAGCTTTCCATCAGGATACAGTTTTTGTGTTCAGGTGCCCTCACACAGGGCAGGATCAAGATCTCAGTTTTGGGTGTATGCATGTGCAAGCCTGAGATGTCATCCTGCTGGAGAGGCTGAATGATAGCACAGTTTCTTCTTAGGCTAGGCTCCCTCTGCCAGTAGGCCCTGCCTTAGAAAAAGTTTTGGGTGTATAAGGTTGTGGCTCAGTATGGGGTAAGCGCTGCTAAGGCCATCGAGATGTTACCAACAGATGTAAATGCAGTATTTCATATCAGTCATGGCCAAGAGTTGGGAGGCTAAGGGAAATCCATTTACAGAAACAATGTTCAACTTCCTGTTTGAGTTGTGTGTGGAAATAAAAATGGCAATGGAGAATTAGAGCAGCCTTAGCAATGCTGTCTCTGCCTTGGCCTTTCCTTCCTGCCCTGTTAAACTGGTAAATGTCATACATGCATGTGATTTTCTTGTCTGTCTTCTGCTTTTCCTTAATATATCCCAAATTGCAAGAAGTCTGTATGACTCAGTCCAAAATAGTAGTGCAGTCTTAGGGAAACAAGTGAGGGAATTTTTGTCAACTCTCCCTTTTTGCCTGAGTATCTTAACAGGCGATGCTGTGGAAACTCAATTTTTGGAAGAAGTTTGAGCTGATGGAAGTTCATGATGCTTCTAAGCTTATCCTCTGTTGATGTATACCTTCTTCCTGAAGGTGGTTTGAGAAAGGACAGGCAGTATAAGAAAGCTGATCTGTTTTGTTCTATATTTGTCTTTGAAAATAAAAGCGAGAAACTTGTCAGATCCTAGTTGTTTTGGTATTCAAGGGACATAGAAGAGCTCTTTGCTACAATAATATGCAGATGATAGTAGTATGAGTAGTAAGTGAAGTGTAACATAGAATGTGTGTACTGAAAACTTTTAGATTGGAATCTATAGTGGCTGAGCATTGTTCCTGCCATCCTATTTTACTGATCGACGGGGAGCAAGAGGAAACAAATTGCCATTGGTGGTTATCACTCCATTGGAGAAGCACCTCATAGTGCTGCAACAAAGTTGTTTGCTATAGCATCTTGCCTACTTTTTTATTAAAAAATCTTCTAAAAGTCCAGAACTTTAGTAGTTTTCTTCTGGACAAAGTGGAATATTCAACCCTTTAACATTTAGGAAATGAGAAATAAGACATTTTATGTAGGGTAAGCTGTGTTTGTGGCACTAATCCAAGAGGGTTTGTGGTATAGATGTGTGGCCTTTAGCCATGTGATGGCTACTTAATTAATACTCATGAGTTACTCCTGGTGCAGTGCAGACCCAGCTGAAAACCAGCACATCTCCCGTTAGCTTGTATCACTGCCATCAGATGACATATGATCAAAGAGGGATAGAAGGAACATTGTGCCTTGGGTGATTTGTAATCAAACTATGTCTGCAGGTAGCTAAAGGAGACCCATCATAATTCCAACATATGCTGTTGGAAAAACATATTGTTTTCTGTGTGAGGGAAACAATCTCTCTTAGAACTGTCAGCCTTAGACATTTCATAGGCCATGAATTCATGTGCTGAAGGGGGTTGCTTGGGAGAGGTGTATTTGTGTGTGTATGTGTATTTTTTTTGTCGGCTTGAAGTAATTTGGTAGTTGGGATTTTCTTGTTTTAAGAAAAGTATGTGTCTGAAAATTAATCCAGACCACTTTCAAGTAAAATACATGTGATAAATGCAAATAGCTTTTATGTGCAAGTTTTGTTATTCTTTAGCATATTAATTGAAGTATACAGTAAGTCCACTATCCCATCCACATAACATAACCTTTATTATTGGAAAATAGGTTGTTTCGTTTTTTTGGGTTTTGTTGGTTTTTTTTGTTTGTTTGTTTGTTTGTTTGTTTTTTGTTTGTTTGGTTTTTTTTTTTTGCTGGTAGAGCTGATTAAATAAAGCATTGAAAAGATGATACATTAAGGCTAAGGCAGTATTAGCTCACTTTCTCTTGGTGTGGGTTCTGTCCCATGCTCTTCCCAATTTGACTTGCCAAATTAGAACTAAATATGAAGTATTGGGCTATGGGCTTTTGTTTGGTTGGTTGGATTGTTTTGTTTTGTTCAGGCATGAGCATTCTGACTTGTCATTGATACAGTTTTATCAGCTTCTTACCTCAGACAAACTTTCAGAAAATTCAGACTTGTTCTGTTGAGTTTATTTTTCCTATGCTTTTTTTAGATGGTTTCCTTTTCAGCCACCTGCAGTGCTCTTTGCAATTGCACATGTTCATCTCCTATGAAGTTGCTTTTTTTGGCACACAAAATGCTTTTCATTTGACATACACTTTTGTTCTACTCCCATGGTGGTTCTTTAGTGAGTCCAAACTACTGAAGAAGCCGTTTAATTTTTCCTTTCTGTTGTGCTTTCCTACAGTCAAAAATACGTTTAGGTTTGTATGTTTGAGGTATGCCATCAGCTAATTCAAAATATTAGAACTCCTATGTGGAAGCTTGCATAAGCATATTTAGTTTCTTTTTCTTCTTTTTTTCTTTTGAGTTGACTTAGTCATGCATCTCTTCAGGAATACCCAGAAAAAAAAAAATTAAAAAATGAAGTTACTGCTATCTTATTTCACAGACTGAAATACACATACAGCTGGAATTTTGACTGCATAATCAAAAGCACTTATATGTTTTTTGTGCTTTTAGGGCTGAATACAAATGTAACATGACTACACATCCCAAGTGTTGTTCTGTCAAAAATCCATTAGATTGTACTGTTGAAACACTTCTCTTATGAAATGTCTTCCACTTTAAAGACTGATTTTAATCAGCGACTGGTCTTAGTTAAGCATTGAAATGTGTGTTCAGTTCACTGTGTAGAAAACTAGAGGAGAGGGGGTGTAGCTTGAGAGATCTCTTATTGAAATCCTGTCTTGATGAAGGGGAGATGGTGGGTCAGAGGAAGGGCTGAGTAAAAGAACTGACATTCAGAAAGATGTTTGTCATGATGTGAAACTCAAGTGAATGGTTACCAGTTGTTTATTTGCCATGTACTGTAGTTTTGATCTGATGCAGAGCTGGGTCTGTACTTCCTGTTGTGCAGTGCTTGTGAAGTCGAGGGATGTATGGTTCAGCCACAGCTGAATCTCCTGCAAATACTGGAAACCATATTTTAGAGTGATCAGGGATTTTGTGTCAGAAACAGGGAATAACACCATGGAAGCTATTTCTCTCTCTTCCTCCCACTCCTGACATTGGATGCTGAAAAGCCATAGACTTTAGGAGGCAAGTGGAGATAAATGCCTTGTCTCTTCTTCTCTGTGTCTTCCCACAGAGATCTACATTAGTGATGCATTTTTTCTGTTTATTATACTCAAGCTCTTGCACAAGGTATTGAAATGGCAGTTGCATTTAAAAGAAAAGGAAATAATCTAGAACACAAAAAATTTGTTGTACTCTATATAAACATGTATCATGGGTCACTGGAGGGCTTGTGCACTTTTTAAAAATGAATAATAGTCGTAATGCAGTTCTTATTGCAGTGTATGTACATTTAGTTTGCTCAAATGGTTAAAATTTGCAGTAGGTTTTGCCAAAGCACAGGACGTATTATCTGTAACTCACTTGTGCATTTTCATTAGCAATTAAAAACATTAGTGGAAGATGTTTAACAGAGAAATCTGGGCTATCTGTCACTGTGTGTCACTGTGCCCAGAGCAGGCAGCTGTGGCAGTGCTGCCTGTACCTGTGTCCACCTGTACTCTGTCTGTTCCTGGTGCTGTTGCAGGTGCACAGCTCCAAGCCCAAGCAGCAAAGCTCCTTGCTTGGCATAGCACAGGAAGTCTGGCAGAGCCAGGAATAGAACTTCAATCTGCCGTTTTCCAGGCTCTTGCTTTTAGCCACAGACCCATCCCACCTCTTCACTCACTGACGTCCTGGCAGACAGCCGCCTCCTGTGTGCAGAGCCAGCTGCTTCTGCAGCACTGTCTGACCTCCATACTCCAGATGTTTGAAGTTCCATTTCCCCAATGCTTATGTGAACTTTAGCAAAGTGCTTCTGGCATTTCACCAGTGCAGTGGAGAGGAGGGAGAGCTGTTGTCTTAACTGTTTTCTTTCCATAATAAGGGCCTCTCTGGAGCTGCTAAAAATCTCTTCCTCTGTAGGACTTAAACTCTGTTTGTCTTCAGTTGCCATCTGCCAGTCCTACTACCCACATCCCTCTCTCTGTTCCCAGAGATACTTTGTGGACCTCCCCTCCTTATGCTCTGTGTTGACATCATCTTCCTTTCAGTTGGGGAAAGTGGGGAGCAGGGGGTGAGGGTGTGATGAGACTTCCTTGTGTCTCTCCAGAGATGTTTCTCATTCATAGATCATAATTTTGTGAGGTGGCATTTCACAGGTGAGACCTACTGGCTTCTGAAAGGTGCCCCATTTTATCTGATCAGCCTCTTGCATGAACATGCCTGAAGTAGCCATTATGTGAGAAGCTTCATTCTTCAGCGCTGTCTGAGGCATGAATATGTATCCTCCATAGCAGTCCTTCCATTTGCACTTGGCGCCAGAAAAGAAAAACCAGGCATGAACTCAAGTTTGGCTCTTGGACAAGTGGGCTGGTTTCTTTGCTCTGATTCTTGTCCTAGAATGTTGTGTACCTGCTCCCAGCCCCTCTGGTCTGTCCTTGCCCCGTGTCCCCTTTCTGCTCAGCTTCTCCAGCAGAAGGCATGACTAGATTTGCCAATAGGGTACTCTGAAAGACATCTATAGAAATAATCCTTTAACTGAACAGGCCTCTCTTTTTCCTTTTCTGTGCTGCTGTGTAGGTATATGTGCCACTCCACAGGTTGTGTTGTGGAAGTGGGGATCCAGTTGGGGTCCAATTCTCAGTGAATCCTAGTCTTGCTTTTGGAAGAAAGGCTAAAGGTGAGACTATTTGTCGATGGCTAGTAATCTTTAAGTCTGTTCCTCTAGCTTCTGTTTTCAGTTTCTTGACTTTAACGAGACATTTTTTCTTTTTCAAACACTTGCAAGCACATGTTCTGTTAGTTGGGAATCAGTTTTTGTTAAGTATGTCTTGAAATGAATACAGCTTAAATTTGCTATGAAACTATGTACATTATTGTTTTACATTCTGTGCTTCTGAATTTTGAAAACATATAGTCCTGAGTAAACGGAATGTCTCTGATATACTGACCACTCACCCCCTATAGCTGTCCTGATATCCCAGAAAAAAAAATCTATGTGAAGGTATAGAATATCTTCAAATGTTGCTGAAATCTGGTTTGCTTTATTCCAATGGCAATTGCTGCGAGAATCTGAGAAAAAACTGCTAGTGTATATAAAGAAAGATTTAAATTCTAAATCAGGGTGTAGCTCCTTAGGATTTAATTGACATATAATCTGTGTACAGACATAATTGAAGAAATAGTGATAAACTGTCAAAATAAGGGCCACAATCAACACTTTTTAAACCTTCCTCTCTGATGTGATAATATTAATAAAATAATGTTAGCATTGTGATTTTATTTTTTTTTAGATATATTTATATTTTATGTATAGAAATGTATTTTAAAAGTACCTTTACATATGAGTTACTTCTGGAAGCGATACTTAGTATTTCTCATTATTTTTCCTTTGATATCTCTTGTGCCTTTCTCCCTCTGCTGGCAACAAACATTTTATATGGACTGTGAAAATTGCTGTGTTGATGACCTTGGTTCATTGTGTCAATCTGTGAAAGCTCTTGAATGTGAGCCCTCTGTACAGGAAAAGGAAGGTGGCATATCAGATTACATGAGATAGGGCTTATCTGGCTCCTCTAGCCTTTTACCTTAAGAGGCCTGGATTTACCAGGACTTGAGGAGATGAAGCTTTCTGGAGAGCCTGTCCTACTGTTGTCACTTGTCTGTATGCTGAAGTGAATGTGTGAGAAGCTTCTATCTATAAACCTACCAGAAAATATGGCTGGGTTTCCAGCTCTGGAAATACAACTCCTAAATCTATTTCAGTTGGCTCCTACATTGCCAGCACCCCATACAAAGCAAACACGCAAGGTGAAATTCAGATGTCCAAAAAAGTGATTGGAAACCTTACTTTGATGGTGCAGGTCCAAAAGGCATATAATGGCAGGATATTCTGAGGATTCTGAAATTAATTTAGAGAGTGGTGTTCAGGCAACTATTAGCCTTAGTGAAAGTTGGATTGAAGAATTGTTTACGTGAAATAAAAAGGTCTCAAAATCCTTATGTTTTTAAAGGAATCTGGGGAACTGGAAAAAGCATCTCCCTTTTTCTTTCCCTGTAGTAACTGTTGCGATTTTGGTTACTGCCCAAGAGGCTGTTAAAAATGTCCTGAAACCATCTCTTGGAAGAGGGGTATGGTAAGAAAGGCTGTGCCCCTTTTTGTTATGAAAGGGAAAGATAACCACTATAAGGCTTCTAGTACTGTGCCTTCATATGAAATTTGTTCAAAGCTAACTAAGAACTTGAATTTCACACAATTGAAAGCTAACTGCACATGATAGAAGATTGCATCAGTCCTCTACCTTAAGAGTCAGGATTGACTCCACCAGTCCCTGATAGAAGGCAGGACTTCAATCAAAGTTTCTTTCAGTTTTTTTATATGCTTTTCAGATGTTGGTTAACTTAACCAGATGTCTGTGCTGAAGAACTGGGAAGAGGCGAACGTTCACCAAACTGGCCGGTTTTGGTCTGTAACTGACTTGGCCACTTGTAACTTGAAGCCCACAGCTGTGGTATTCAAACAATTTCTAGTCAACGAAATTGATGGTTACAATTCCCAATGCCAGTATAGCCTCATACTTCGGAGCAGATCCCCATGGAATGTGTGTGCACAGTTGACCGATAGCAGTTGTGCAGATGCTCTGCTCTCTATGTCCCCTGTGAGGCCAGGCCTGCTTAGTGCTTGGACTCTTTTGGACAAGAGAGGGAAGAACACGATTTTATTTCTGTAGGTAAATTTCTTGAACAGTATTTTGTGGGAATCAGACAATATGTAAGCAATAATTTCAAGTCAGATTTACTGTTTTCAAGTTACTGGCACTTTCATCAAGAGTTAGTGAAATACATAATTTGTAACATCATGATTGTACGTGATGTCATAAAACCCCTAACTACTCACTTATAGTTTTTCATGCCTGATGTGCCTTGAGCCCATAATTGATCTTTTCTGTAGAATATTTATTTACAGTTCAAATTTGTTCACATTTCCCTGTGTTGAATTTTGTTTACAAAATTAAGGCCTAAAATGGTGCTCTCACTGAAGCAGTTAGCTGTCTGACCGAGCTCGTTAAAGATGGGGGTTTCATTGTTCTTTTTGTAGGTCAAACTGACTTCCTTGCAGGTGGCCTGTGCAACATGCACTGTCCAGGTCTCTTCAGTGCCGTTACTCAACCATAACTCATTTATTTTAAATACCATAGCTCATTTATTTGAAAGGTCTTACTAGATATGCTTTCTTTCTGGAAGTAGCAGTGGAATAAATTTGTGTTTCTAAAACAGAACAAGTTGATTGTTGACAAGTTCATAGTCATCAGTTTATTTTCATTTCAGGGAAGCTTATTGTATAAACTATATAGGAAGACAGTGAAATCTGTAGTTTTGCAGTAAGGGTTAATATTAAATCTGAGTTTAGGAACAGATTGCAAAGAGTGAGGGTTTGGGTGGTTTTTATTAATTAAGGGTTGCCGAAAGCACCTTAGTGTTTATTTCTTAAGTTATGTTTCCTTCATTTAATACACTTTTTAGTCTGGATGTGTGAACTTGTAGGAGAAAATATTTGTTTGTGTTATAAAGTTTTTAACATTTAACTATGTGTATTTTACTGCTATGTATGACCAATTAAATCTGTAGCTGTGACTGATTTTTGTGTGCAGTAGAACAGATACTACCTTTCATATTGAATTCTAAAGAATCCAGACAGTTGTACCAGAGGTTGAGGAAGGAAACTAAACTTTCTCTGCACCACTCACTGTCCCATGCATTGCATAGTTCTGTTGACAGGGTTCACTGTGAAACCTGTGCCTTTGCCCAGTATTTTGTCACATCAGGCACAGTTTCTGCTGAAAGAAGGTACTATATTTGATGGGTTGTTGTGATGCGATACATCAAATCTGGCGTTCCCAATTGGCTTTGACTAGAGATCTTAAGGGGTTTTTTTTCTTAAGCAATAATTTTATCTTATACTGCCAGAAAATGTCCTTTGGTTAAGAGAATCTCAGTGTTCAGGTACAGAATGGATGAAATACTGTTGTTTCCATTAACTTGGAATTCAATGATGCAGTGTTTAGCATACAATCATTTAGTCAGAAGGGACCAATAAGGATCATCGAGTCCAATGCTCTGAAGTTCAACCATATAACTTAGTGTCATCCAGGTGCTCCTTGAACTCTCATGGGCTTGACACCCTGACCGCTTCCTTGGGAAGCCTGTTCCAGTGACCAACCACCCTCTCAGTGAACAATATTTTCCTGATGTCCAGTCTGAAATTCCCCTGACAATGGCATCATTCCATTTCCTCATATCCTGTTGCTGCTCACCAGAGCAGATCAGCACCTTCCCTGTGCACTGCCCCCCTCAAGGAAGCTGTCAGCTGTGATGAGGGCACCCCTCAGCCTTCACTTCTCCAAGTTGAAGAAACAAAGTGACCCCAGCCACTTGTATAGCCTTCCCTCGAGACCTTTTCCTGACCATCTTCGTCACCCTCCTCTGGACACACTCTGATAGTTTGTTCTTGCATGGAGCTGCCCCAAAGTGCACACAGGACTTCAGGTGTGGAGAAGATTGTACTTCCTTTGGGGAAGTACAGCACCAAGGTTGTACAGAACAGGTTGCTGAGCCTCAGGACATGTGATTACAGCAAGTGCAGTAGGAAGATGGGGGTGGGAAGTGGTAGCAGGTCATGCTGTTTGCATGGCTGATATATCTTATGTCTGGGTTTTGTTTGTATAAAGTAATTGTAATGTATTCTGCTGACATTTAGCTATGTATAGCACTGATGCCCTGTAATCGGGGCTTTACTTGCCTCTGAAATAAAGTGTCAGTAAGAGACACAACCCTATATTTAACCACAAACTGAAAAAGCAAAAAAGGGAAACAATGTCAAAATTACAGAAAACTGTTGCCAATAACAAGCTGCTTGGTCTGCCTTGTCTCCTTGCTTTAGAGAAACTTTTATCTTAAGGAAGTCTGTGGATTGTGATCCTACATTCCTTCTTCTCTGAGTGAATTTAGGGACAAATTGAAAAGTTACTGGCTTGCAGCTCTGTGTGGCAAAGGGTATTTGTATGATGTAAAAGTTCTTAAAACCATTGCATGAAATGCCTGCAAAGCTGTCATTGAAAGTGGTGGTGTAATCTTAGGAATTTTTTTCGTCTTATGTGTTTGAATGCTAGATTTTTTTAATATCAAGGAAATGTCCTTGAGATGACTTTTTGCTCTTCCTTAAACTCATGTAGTGGTTTGAGTTTTGTGGAAATTTTTTGGAAAGGGGGAGTTTGGTCAGTGGGGTTTTTTGGTGGCGTTTGTTTGTTTTGTGGTGATTTGTTGTTTGTTTTTTTTCTATTCTTTAACTTGTAACTTTCTACCCTGTATCTTAATCTCTCTTTTGGGGAGTTTTCCCTGAAAGCTGCCATTTTCACTGTTGTGAACTGGGAAGCTGGTCCAGGAGTTAAAAGAATTGTATAAGTTTGAATTGTTTCTTTTTTTCCTTTTTTATTTTAATACCCCCATATGTGTGAGCTTTATTAAAATGTGTAGATACCCTCATATTAGTTTGGCCAGAGATACTTCAGTCTATTTATTTTAAATTGTTTGTTCTGGGCTAGCACACTGTGGCATGTGGGTAGAGTGGTATCTGCAGCACAGGATAATAAAAGAACAACTATTTGCTGGATCATTGCTGTGCTTTACTTGGCATTGAGGCTGCTTCTAAGGAAGCAAATAGTTAAATTTTAACTCTACATCCTGTTGTTCAACTGTTTGTTGGGGTTTTTTTAAATTTTATTTTATACGATTTGAAGAAGACAAATAGTGGAGGGTAGCTAATAATTAACAGTTCCTTCAACATCCAAGCTTCTGGATTATCTGGCATAGTCCCTGGCACTCAGTGGTAATGGCAAAGGGATTTGTTTGACAAGTTCATTTAAATTTGCTTCCCAAAGGAAGCATCGTGCTGCTGGAAGAACTGTCTTTTTCCTCTTCTCTAAATCAATATAAAGCTGAGCTTTGTCTCACTGGATTATGTTATCTAGGAGTGAAAGTCTGCGTCCTATTCCCCAAATTTTATGCTATGTATTTGTTTCAGCACAGGCCAGAGATACCTGAAGCTGGTCTGACTGCTTGCAAGTTCTTGTTAACCTGTGCTAACCCATGCCAGTTTGCCATACTTTGCTTCTCTCTATCTTTGATATCTAAAAGTAGGTTTTGTGCATAAAATCACAAACTGTTTAGCAGTCTTGTTACCATATCAGAACAAACACACTGTGTCAAGTGTGACCAGAGCTTTGAGAATGGTCTGTTTTAGCTGTTACCTGGTATATGTGGCTTGTCTTTCTTGGAAATTAACTGTTGGCTGGCTGGAAAGCTTTGCTGTCCTACTAAAAATTGCTTGTCTGTTAAGTTTTTCCTCTTTTGAAAGTGAAAAACATTGCCTGCAACTAAACAATAAATTTCCACATGAACATCAAGCAAATAGATATAAATGAAAATACAAGAATGACCAGTTGTTTTGTGCTTTGTTATGCAGAATGTTCACATAAGACTTAATAATATGCAGACCAAAAAACCCCAGTAATTTCTTGAAGAACTAAGGTGCTGTCTCGTAGCTCTGATGGGTTACCTGTCGCTGTGGGCAAAGCCTATGCTGTGAGCCTTGCACAGGGGTAAAATCCTGCCTTGCTTTTCTGATGCACCAGATGTGGTAGGAGTTGAAATCTTATTTGCTTTGAGCAGCAAATTAGCCTCTTGCACTTTCAGGACACTTTGCCTTTCAGGATTTATATATGTGCCCTGTTGATGGCCTTGCGCTGTGGTACTGATACTCTTCTTTTGTTTTGTTTTCCTCACTGAAATTCATGCCAAGACTTTACAAATCACTGCTCAGTACTTATTTTTGGATAAGCTGTCTGATAAAATTAATATATAGTCTTTTCCTGCTCTAAGAGGTATTTTTATTGGAACAATTTGTTGCGAAAGTACTTAAGTCAGTTTCCAAAGCATGTATGGTACAGCAGCTGTTCCTGGAATTTCTTATCCTCTGTTCCAGTAACTTAGGGAATTTTTATTGTCTGTTGCAGGGAGGAAAGGTAGTTTCATGGACTACCTGCTAGGAAAAGATGCATCTTTTTTTGTACTCTGCAGGGCTTTATTTTGTTTTGTCTTTTTTTCTTTTGCTATCAGTGTTAAGAGAACTGATAGCATAAAGATGCATCTTTGTCCAACCACTGAACAAAAATTAATTTCTTAGTAACAGCAGGTTTGGTCCATGAGGATGAAGGAGAAATATGGATTTACTTCAAGGGACATAGCTGCATTTTAAAAAAACTCTCTTTTGAAACACGGTTGTATCATTTTTAAATTGGTGTTCTCAACCTCCTAAATTGTTATGTTATTCAGGGGACTTTAAAATTGGTTCTTTATCTCTCCTATGCAGTGCTCATGTATTACAAAATATGAATAGTTGCTTATTATTGAGTTTTGTAAGGTAATTTGAGACCTGCTGTTATGATAGAACAAAAAGGTTCAGGTTGCATGGAAAAATTGGAAGAGATGAACATGTATCACAGCACTCATATAATTCTTTCAGCAAGATGAAGAAAACAACAAAAAGGCAGAACTAATATATGTTTTAGTCTCTAAAAGGAAAAGAAGAAATAATAGCTGCATTTGAAAAAATTAGACTAATCTCATTCTTTAGTCTTCGTTCTATCATCTGTGGAATCAGCTGCCAGAGAAAGTATGGACACAGTGGGTGCTGCTTGATACTGACATAGGTAAATACTTGATGTATAGGATTGTTTTTTGGAAAGGCATTTTTTAATTCCTGACCTGGAGATTTTTCAGAGTGTGCGCATTTAGAACAAGTAAATCTTGTTCCAAAGTTTTACTGGGACATTTAATTTATTCTGAATATGTTAATGCAGACATACATAGTTAATGTCTTGCATTGCTCTGGAAAATTATAACTCTTATTTCTATTAAAATTCTGTATGCTTCCAAAGTAAAAAAAAGTTTTGCAGTATTACAAATGGTCTGTTATTTAGCTTTAAGCTTTAAAAACAAGCTTGCTTGGTATCACTGCTTTTTGGTGGTTCTCTACCTGTATTCCTGCTTGTAATATGCAGTGTGGTCTATCAAAACTGTTAAGGGTTTGTCTTTTTGTAGTCAAAAGAATTTAAGATTATTTGAGCATGTGCACCAGCTAATGAAAAAAACAGTTCAGCTGAAGACATTTCACAGTGACCACTGAATGCTGGTTTTCCTAGAAATGTTCAATTCCTGAATACTAATCTTGCTTTTTTGCCTCACGTGGAAGTAGAAATATCAGCTTTTTTGCTTTGTCTTTGACTTTGCTTCACTAAACAAAACCATGCACATCACAACATTCATTTTAGATCAGACCATTTCTAGAGATATACCTAAATGAGGTAGGATTTAGGATGACAAGGATTTTTTTTTCTTTCTGAACCGTCACTATTTTTTTGTATGATAGCCTTTCTAGGAGGAATTGATGATTATAGACTAAGATATATTTTCCTCAGTGGATAAAGTGTTGGCTTGATAGGCTTTGCTCAAAGGGGCAATTTTTTTTTTTTTTTTTTTTTTTGTCAGATGCCATCTCCTTCAATGAAATGCTGAGGTTTTAGTAGCTACTTAGACTGGTACATTCAGTCCCTGAATCTTGAAATAGGCTTCCGAGAAATGGGACTTCCAGTGGCATCCAGTGCTTGATTTGCGCTTACTATTCAGCTAGGGTTTAAGCTGTTATTATATTCCATGTAGAAGTATGTGTCTGTTATGTGAAGCTTAGTTTGATTTTTCAGACTGCTGGACTGATCTTTGTCTTTTTTTCCTGAATAACATGCAGCATATTTTATCTTTATGTGCATCTTTAAAGCTTTGCTTTATTCTTTCAATAAAGCTGCTATGAACATTATGACTGAAACTAGCCCCAGCGCTGAAATTAGTCCCTCCCTGTGCAGACTCTCACTCTGATATGCACTGATGGCTTTGCTGAAAGAAATTACCGTACAGACTTCCCAAGCTTAGTCCCCCTCTGGGGCTCTAAGCAAATTGCTTAGCTTGTCTGTCCTGGTTTCCCAGCTGTGGAGTTGGAGTAATTTATTACCACTGTCAGTCATAAGAACGTTGAGGGTTAAACTGGGAGGACTGTGTCTGCATAGTGTCTTTAGAGTGTCAAAGCAGTAACATATAATTGTTATTTTATTATTATTTTTGGTTATTTCATTAAGGTGTAATATTCTAACAAGGTTTGTGTAGATTAAACTCATTTCATCAATAAACTGGCATCCTTCCAGCAGCATTGACTCAGTTCAGTCTCTTTGTCTAACAGTGAAACCTAAACATGTAGCCAGCTCTGTAAAGAAAACAGCAAATGCCTAAAGAAACCCATACTTTCTTGTTTTTAATCTAGACTGTGGACATCCATAAAGAAAAGGTCGCTCGCAGAGAGATAGGCATTTTGACGACCAATAAGAACACATCAAGAACTCACAAAATTATAGCACCAGCGAACATGGAACGTCCTGTAAGGTATATTCGAAAACCTATAGACTACACGGTGCTGGATGATGTTGGCCATGGCGTAAAGGTAAGAACTCCTGGACACTTGAGGATTCCAAGTAACCCAGACCAGGAGACAGGGTCGGGGCAGAATGTTACTGATACTAAGATGTTTAGTTGCTTTATGATAGGAAGGATTATGGGTGTGATATGCTCCCACATACAAACATTTCAATAACAAAATGGATTGTTTTACAGTGAGGGTTTTTTGAGCAATGTTTTCCATAACCTTGTGACTGTCAGTGATAGTCACAGTGTCAGGAAATAGTGGCTCATGATCTTAGGCTAATGACTTGTCAAAAAAGCCATGACTGACTTTTAAAATTGTCACTACTTCCTCCACTACATTAAGTTGTCACTGCCACTCAGTTTTTCTCAATAACTAAACAAATAAAGGAAGTTATTTCTTATGGGGAAGTTGGCTGGTGGGAGTGGGGTTTTTTGGGGGTGAACAGAAGAAAGTGGGTTGGCTAGTTTGTATTTAAATTTCAGTGGCATTTGATGTCTTACTCCCATTGGACAGCCTAACTTTCCTTTTCTCTAAATGAAAACCTCAATAAGATAATGTCTACCTCACTTGAAATGGTTCTAGTTAGAGTTAATTAATATGACACCGTTTGCTCCGTGGTCATCTTTTTATAAAAAATACCTTTGTATCCCTCTAGACCAGGTGTTCAAGGTATATTCAGTTTCCAACAATCTTCTCTTGAATGGCATTTATTCAAAACCCATTTATCCCCTAAAGCTTGATGTGCTCTGGTCAGTGAGTAGTGTAGCTGTATCAGCCCATCATATGCCCTTTGAATTACTGAACTTGAGGAAGAAATCTTTCAGAATGACTTGACATGACAGAGTACCAGGGTACCTCCTGCTTTGTAGTAGCCCTCCAAATGTCCACAGGAGTCTTAAGTCCAACACAAGTTAGAAAGCAGTTCTATACCATGACAGCTATAGACTATGAATTAATATAGTGACTTTAGACTTCCTGATTTTTTTGGTTTATTTATAAGTGAACCTGTATTAAACCTGTAACTCTTAGGATTGTTTTACAGTAATAAATTAAGCCAGTCTTGATAAGTAAGTCTTGAGTAGAAGCCTGACAAACGTGTTCTGAATTGCTGTAAAATAAAAACACTGGAGTCAGAGAAACTGATGATATTTCAGTATGGCCTGCATTTGCGGAGAATATTCCATGAATAGAGAGCACAGAAATTCAATGTCAGGTTATTGGTTTCTGCATTGAACTGCTCCAGGGATCAAGTGCTGTAGAAGACTTAAAAGTCAAATGATGGCGGTTAGTATCTGAAATTGATGCTTTGTCAAACTACTTGCATTGTGCATACTCAAAACAAATTGCTTGATCCATGAAGGCTGAGGTTATTAAGGGTTAGCTGTTGCATTTTCTAGTATCAGTATTTGCTTTTGGGAGTATTGGTGTCTTTATTCATGTGGTCCTCTTTTTTTAGTGGGTGTTGTTTACCCATTTCTAGGCAGTTCTTACAGAAGGGTTTTGGTACAGGGTTTCTTTTGAATGTTAGTGCTTTATTCTATACTAAAAGCTTGGTCTTTTCAGAGATAACATAGCCTCTAGTAATAACCAAATTGCCAACTCAATTGCAAGACAGCTGCAAATTATATCTTGATACTGTTTCTTTGAGTGACTTGCCTAAGTCTGTTTTACAGCTGAAAGGCATGAAACACTTGGTATTTTCTATGTAGACTTGTTATACAAATGGAATAAACTGCCAGCCTGACCTCAGGTATGTAGTTCAAGGTGTCTGCTATGTGTTAGAGACACTGTTGAATTAATGACACAATTTAATGTTTTAGCTCTCTTATTACTTGGGTTCCATGAGTGTGTCACAGATCAAGGCTCTGAAGGAAGTAGCTTACTTATTCACCTGGATATGGGTAGTGGTGTTACAAGAAAATCAAACCAAAACAACTTAAGAAGGTGGATCAAGTCCTGTTGGAAGTCAGCACAAATGAAAGATGATGCTGAGAATCTGAGTTGCCTCTTGACTCTACTGTTAGGGGAGAGAATACAATAAACTGAACTACAAACCTTGTCTTGCCCGAAGTGGTCTTAAAAGATACTTCAATTTCTGTTAAGTCTTATTTTCTTGAGCAAAGATTTCACCCCAAGTTGGTCAGCAACATGTCCAATAAGGCCTTAGAAACCATGTTTTTCTAGAGAAGAAGTTTGAGGTCTGCTTAGAACAGTTGTCAGTTTGACTAACTTGCAGATCCTTGAATGTTTTCTGCTGTAGCAACTGTCAGTAAAATATAGTACAATATATTGGCATTTATGTATTAAAATTATACACAACACTTTGAAATCTGTAGATGACAATTTATTGCTGTTAGTGGGACTCTGTTCTGGTGTAGGATTTGATAAAGAAACATAAAGGAGAAATACGACGTGGAGAGATCAAGGATACAGATTGGATTACACCCTGTTTCTGCTTTTATGTATTTAAATATACACAGTACCTTTTATGGGGTGATCCTGAGTTGTTTCATATGGAAAGTGTAGATAAAAATGTCTCACAGAGTTGAACAACGAAATTAGGGAGGCATGTAATCCTCAGGGTAAATGCTGTCTTCCATACATCTTCCGTCTGAGCAAATGCAAAGCCACCTCCTGTGTATACTCACAGTTCATTTTCTGTTTGTCCCTGCTTGTCGTGGCTGTGTAGAAAGGATGCCAAAGCAGATGCATGTGCTTGGGGCATGGAGAAGGGCTCTGCATGCCTCCCTCTGTCTCGCACGCATGCAGCAATTTCTGTGGGGGCAGGTGAGCATGGAGGTAGCAGTGATGGGTAAGCAGCTGCTCTCTATAGCAGGCTTCCTCACTGGTGGGAGACACTACCTTGGAAAGCAGTGCTGGTTCCTCCTCCAGCATGATCTTGGTTGAAAAGCTTTTGTAGAGCACCCTAGGATCACAGAGGTGCTTTCTCCTTCAGCCTGAAACCTCCATGGCAGCCCCAAAGTGCCCCAGCTGCTGCACTCCCTGCCGCTTCCCTTTGCAGGGATGGATACAGATAATGTCTCCAGAAGTTGTGGGTTTTTTTGTATATGTGTCCCTATGAAGCAGAGGCTAGCATCTAGTCTAAATCAGGAGGGCTTTTTAAGTTGATTTGCTAGCAAGAAGGCTTTCCTTTGCAATACAAATATGTGTTGATGGCTCCAAGAAACACACAGGGAAGCATTTTTGCTGGTCTGTTAAGTGGTTGCTCAGCTGTCACCCTCTGGGCGTAGGGGAATGTAGCTAAAGTAATTCTTTGTAAACAAGAGTAAGTGTCTGTTATCTACCTTCCTGTGTATAGCTTGGTTTAAAATTTTAGGCAGAAGCTACTTTAACATTTCCTTCCTCCTCTTCTTTTTTTTTTTTGTGAAAGGGAAAAAAATACTGTGCCAGCAAATAAATAGGTCAAACACAATTACTTATACAGAAAAACCTTAGTTTAAGAGCGGGGAGAAGGAGGAAGCTTAGAAGCTGCCTTAAAAACCTTAAATTTACCCTTAAAAGCCAAATTCAAATTGGCCTTTGAATTTATAATAATCTTCTTTTTGAATAGAAGGCAGGTGGAATTGCAGCAATTTGTAAAATGGCAGCTAAGTAGAAAAATTGAAGTGATGATGCCTTATGGTTAAAGATAAAATATTGAATACATGCCTAATTGAAATGCCTAATAGCTGTAATTGGATCAAGTTTATTTTATGGAACTACTAGTTCTTCAAAACCAAACTTGAATTGTATGTGAAGATTGATCAGTTTTCAGTTTTATTTTAAGGAAAAATATTGTAATTTTTTCACCATAAAGAAATTTGCATTTCAGCAGATGAAAGCTGTAAGAAGCTTTTGAGCCCAGGAAGTTAAATAGGAGTTATGCATTCAGAAATCTTTCTCAAGCAAATGGAAGTTGGAAGGACTCCCTTAAAGTAGGGATTGGGTCAGACCTTGACAAACACTAAGCTTAGAGTGAGAAGGGAGCCTTGCTCTTACCCTTGTGCTTCTCAGCATGTCCTACTTGTCTGCAGTGCTTATATCTGTGCCAGTGAAAAATGAAAATGCAGATGAGATGCTGATTGATGTGAGGGTGAAAGGCGACCTAATCAAGCTTACTTACCCTTTAGGATAAGACTGTTTATGTGTAGCTGCTAGAATAGTAAATTTTAAATAATTCACTCTAATAAAACCCAAGTGAGATAGGGATCCTGAACTGGAGCTGATGCTGCCTTTGTCCCCTTAGCAGCCTCTGTCAGACATTCACGCTTCAAAGGATGTCATGTTGCCAATTTCATTAATGTCACATCATCCCTCTGGGGTCACGGCCAAACAGTAAATATTGCTGTAGGGTAAAGAATGCTTCTCTGGGGGAAAAAGGAACTTCCTGTTGCCAACTCTAATGACTCTGTTGTGAGTGTTAACACTATGTGCTTTCCACAGGACAGTTGCTACTGCAAAGTCAGAAGTGTGCCTGGTGTCATTTGATATAATGTAGGTTTCAAGCCTTTTAGCTTGCAAAGGAAAGACAAAACTTTGAGATCTCTTTATTTTCTAATTTTACTTCTTTTTATGCTAGCCTTTATTGTAGTTAGATTAAAAGTCACCAACTCAACTGAAAAATCTTGAACTATTTAAAAGCAGGAATCTAGGTATCTGTCTCTGGACAAGACTAGTGATTGCTGAAAGAACAATGTTAAGTTTGTCTATCCACAATAGGTTTTTGTATGCTAATGTTTTTAATTGGAAAGTTAAAAAATAAAAAAAGAGAGACACAATACTGATAAACTACATCTGGTTGCTGTTAGCAGAAGATTAATGACTAGGTTGCAAATATTAGTAGGAGAGGTTAAATTTCC
Organism: Certhia americana; assembly: GCA_018697195.1. Classification (NCBI taxonomy): domain Eukaryota; kingdom Metazoa; phylum Chordata; class Aves; order Passeriformes; family Certhiidae; genus Certhia; species Certhia americana. The sequence continues at coordinate 15,903,559 of CM031858.1, forward strand.
CTGAAGAGAGACTTACCTACATAAGTTCAATTTTTAAAAGAAATACTCATTTGAAATCTATATTTTCTCAAAATAGTCTGCTTTACTGTAGACTATAAGGAAATGAACAACAAAAAAGCTTCTGACCCATTCTGATAAGAAAATTGAGACACAGGAATCATTTCTTTAAAACTGCACAAAACCAGTGTGGCAGAAGTGTTTTACCCTGAGTGTCTGACACCCACATACAGTCTGCCTGCTGAACAGCATCTTTGATTACATGTTCTATCAAACTCTGTATCTTGAGTTCTGAAACCATGTTCTTGGCTTGGTGCTTTACTGTATCAATTCCTCAGGCAATCCCTCCCTTCGCATACAAGCACCTTTCCAGCTTCTGGTTTTTTTGCTCTGACTGTGTCACCACGTGTGGTATTTCAGAACTGCCCCACCGATGAGACAGAAGGCACTCTTGTGCAAAATTGCCTAGCTGGCAAAGGCCAGCTACCTTTCTGTAGGGGCATTCTCCCATGACTAATAAAGGAAGTACCTTTTTAAGTAAAAGGGAGGTTGACTAAAGAGTCAAGAGCAACCATGTGGGGTTGTGGCTGACAGCTGATTATTGGTTGAAGATAACAGATCTTAGGCTGACTATTGCTTTTACAGACCCTATGTATAAAATTTCCAAGTTTGCCAGATACTTACTATTAATGGAGATCAGACTGGCACACTTTTTAAACCCTTGTTTCCATTGAAGAGCATTTATATTGGGTGGTTTTTAATGACCTCTTTCAGTCATCCTAGGTATGGTGGGATATAGAGTGAAATTGGCTCTTTAAATTCAGGAGTGGGAGAAATAATGAGTGAATACAGCAAAGGTTGTGCAACCTGCACAGAGGTTTGAAGTTTCTGCACTTTGAAACTGGAGAGTTTATAGCTGAAATGTGCAGGTGAAACCTGCTGAAAATCAGCATGGTAAGTATTTTGCTTTTGTGTGCAGGTGGTCTTTTGTGTGCTGACAGATAAATTTGCTCACATAAATGAGTTATTTGCAACAATCCCTACCCCTAGTTTTCCAAGCACATTTTCCAAGTTCATAGCTCAAATGATTGCTTTATAGCTCCCTGAATCATGACTAATGTTCCCCCATGACTTAATACTTGCCATGAAAAGTAATAAAACCAGTTAGATGGCTGCCTCCTGAGGACAGCCAGTGGAGTCCCTCGATGTCTCCACATCCTTTGACTACCAGTGAGTCCCTCACACCCTTCCTTTTGATGCCATTCTTGGTCTTGCCCCTTTGACCTCAGTTACAGTGACCTGCAGCACTGCCTTTGGCAGCAGGTGTTTTTGTACTCTTCAGACTGCCAGAACTGAGTACGCTGGAATTGCAAAAAGCATTGCCTTAAGCAAATGTCTCTTGGTACTAGCAGTCATTGCTTGTCCTTCCAAACCCACAGCTGAAATTCTAAAGTCCAGGTGCTCTGAATTCCTGAAATACAGGAGCAGCCTCCATTTTGGCTTTGATAAATGCCTTGCATGGCTGTTGCAAACACCTGTTCTACCCTTTGCCTTAATTGCCTTGCTCCTTTCCAGCCAGACTGCTGGCTTTCAGTCCTAGGCCAGCCTGCTCTCCGATGTTGTCCAAACCCTGTGGGTGTGTCACTGCCTAGCTGTGATATTTTGGAAATGCAGCAGCATTGATTCTTATTTCTCAAACCTGAGATGGTGGTTTCTTTCTCTTAGTTTTGTGATAGCCCTTAAAGCTTTATCTAGGACAGCCACATACTTGTTGGGTTTTTCCCTGGAAAGGCAAGATTGTTTTGCTTGCTTCTTTAAAACATGATGTGCTGTATCATTGCAAGGAACCCCAACCAATACTGCTGCCTACCCTATTTCCTTTCTGGGAATGTCCTGGTCTGTCTAGTTCTCACCCTCAGCATCACAAGCATCCCCAGCAAGCCTACAGACTGTTTTTGTTCTGATGTGTGTCATCCAGGATGTTGGTATTGGGTTGAAAAGTGTCTCCTGTGTGTGCAGTAATACAAGTAGCAGGAGGAGAAGGGAATCATGCTTCTCAAAATTTCTGCAGCAGTTCTCAGTGATGTTCTTCATTTTACTAAGCTTTTTTTCCTTTTGCACCTCCTGTCTCTTATTTTATACCCTCACAGAACAGTCTCTTCCCTCTTCAAGCTGTGAACCGTATGCATGCTGCTGCTTCTCCTCCTCGTGCCATGCATTTCCCTCTTTCCTGTCTCTGACCTTCCTGGTACTGATCAGGCACTTGGTGGTGGTCATGTTCTGCCAACAGCCTGGCTGGCCAGCCTAGAGGCATTTATGGAGAGATGCTTGCACATACATTAGGCACATACCTGCCACTCCTTTTGGTTTTCTGCTGCCTTTTTTCACTTTCTTCTTCAAATCATACTGAGTCTAGACCCTGCTGCATAGATTGTTCTCAATTCCAAGCAGGATTTTTAATTGCTTAGAAAGTGTCACAATTTGATTTTCAAACCAAGAAATGCAGCAATGTTGACCTCATAAGATCAGCTGATAAATAAAAAAAAAGTCTCCTCCTAATTAATTAGCTTGTTAACCATGATTAAATAGCCATATGGTTCATCTTGCTTTGGTTCATTTGCTTTCCCCCCCTTACTTAGGTCTTTTGGATCAGGAGTTGCTCTCCCATGTGAATCCCAGTTCCTTTTGTGTTCTGGCCTTCTGTTTTCCTGCTTGTATGACTCCTGTTTATATTGACAATAACAGAGAGGACATCTACAGACTTTTTTACATATAGAAAGAAGTATGACAACAGTTTCTAATTCATCTGAACAATCAAGTGTGTATCTGTCTGTATATTGTTTAACTGGTAGCAAAAGAGATGAAGCTTACCTGATGTACTCCTAGAGACAAGAGTAAAGGTCAAGAGCTGTTGAACTTCAGATAAATATTTAGTGTACTTAGCAGTAGAAAGGTTTGAAATAAGATGAAGATTAACGGAATCATTGCTACGTGTTGATACTTATACTGTCATTGCAGTGGAGGCAGAATGTACCAGGGATTAGGAGGGGAATGGAAATACTCGCCATAAATGCTGAGTGACACTGCATAAGGGAACAAGGAAGATTTTTGGTTTTGTGTTTTTGAGGCAGGCAAATTTAGTAGTAGCAGCTGGATAAGAAACCATGCCACCCTTCCTTTTAAATCTTCAAAAAGGTGTCTAGCTATGTCTGCTGGGGAAGGACAGAATCAAGAGTTTCATTTTCTGGCCTCCTTTAACAAATTTCTTGTATTGTGCCATTGCTGTTGGCAACTGGTGAAGTAAGGGGAAGGGTCACATATTCCTGTGAGAAGAGAAAGCAAATCTCATCTAAAGGCCTGTTTTAAAAATACATTACTTGGAAGAGTACTGTGGTATCTTGGGAACTGAATCTGCATGTTTCTCCATGAAATAAGTATGTGGGGACAGAAGTGGTATAAATGCCTGTAAACTCTGCTGATGAACTTCTGCCCAGGCTGGGAGTAAATGGGTTGACATTCAAATTTACTTACCAGAGCTAAACTTTTTAATGTGAATTTTGGAACAGGATTTATATTCCTGTTCTTGTAATATAAATAACTTAAGGGCAGTGGCTTTCAATCTCGTTTGATAAGTAAACTCCAGCTGGTTTTCACTGGTTTTGAGACCCTGTCAGAAGTCTCAAATACACTTTGCTGTATTGCATGCTTTAATTAGTTTTTTCACTGACTTCATGGATGCCTTTAAACTAGTCTGTGTTTCCTGGAGGAGGAGGATAAGATGCAAACTCAGAGTTTGAAATGCTCTACCATAGAAGGCTTGTTTTGGAAGTAACAGTTTAATTCCAAACAGCCTCCAAAAAAAATTTGGTTTGTTTTGGTTTGGGTGTTTGTATTTGCTTTTTTATTTTTAATTGGTGAAATTAACCCTTTCAAAAATATGAGTGCCTATCTCCCTGTCCCACTCTCCCATGACTGCCTTGCTCCCCCTGAAAATGAAATGACTTGGCTTGAGTTTATTTAAAATGTATTTTCCTCATGAGGCCAAGTTTTGATTTTTTTTTATCCTCTACAATCACAAAGGCTGTTAAAATGATACAGTGGAGTCATATAATGACTTGATTCTAAGAGCTAAAATTTCTGAATAACAATCATTATGTCCCTGCCAAAACGGTTTTGAGCAACCAGCGTTCTGCTGGCTTGAATCAGATTTCAATCAATAAACCAGAGGTGAAAGGCGCTGCTGCTCATCCTGTTTAAAAATTCCCTTTTCTTTATTTTCTATTCAATGCAGCAGCTAGGATTTCTTGAAAACATATGAAGGTTAAGTGTCAAAGCAACAGGCCTGTCAGTTTTCTGTGTATTGCTGAAACCGTAGTTTTGTGAACGAATACTTTAATGCATATTGTCACTGAAACAGCACTGATTTGGTTTTGGACTTCAATGGTCAGCAGATTTCAACCCTTTACTGCCCATGAGGAACCTGGCAGACATAGCTGGCAAAGCTTAGCTAAACTTAATTTTGACGAAAGTGCTTTTCCTGTGGCACTTCATCAGATACCGAATTTTCAATAACTGACACAGCAGAATCTCTCTAAGTATACTGGGATGAGCTAATTATCAGTAGACATAAATGATTCCTTAAAATGTGATTATCTTTAGTTTAACCTGTCGTATCAGTTGTGATGGATCTGCCATTAATTTCTACCTTTTTCCCCTCTTTTTTTGCCAACGTTAAGTGGCTAAAAGCCAAGGTAAGAAGTGTTATTTCTCCTTTGACCCACAGTGCCTCATGTGACTGATAGTAGAGGCTGCAGAGCCATTAAAACTGAAAACTAGCGCTCTCTTACTCTCTTCTGCTTTCCATAGGATATTTAGATTAAACATGCTATACTTTTTTTTTCATTTACAGCATTTAGCGTGTCAATATATCTGTGATACATTGACATCTGCATTTATACATAGATACATTAATTTCTCTAACACATATAGTGCTTTGCTCTGAATTCAGTAGATGCCTTGTTTCCCTTAACTTACATTTTTTGCAGGAGACTTCCCAGACAACCTGAATAACTCTGCTAGTCAAATAGCAGGGGCAGATTGAGAAATTCTGGGCCATGCTGACTGTATTGTAGTCAGTGTTAAAGTTTGATTTAAATTATTGACGTCCGAATGGCAGTGAATACAAATGTGGCTTCCCTTTAAGGAAAAAAACGATAGCAGATGTTTGTGCATGAACCTGTCAATTCCCTACCTTTCTGATGTCTGTTGTTAATTAATAGTGAAAATAACATTAAGCTTGTGTTTAGACTCTTTGTATTTACTGGTGTCTGTCTCGTGTGTAGCTGAAAACTTGCTGTTTGACAGCTGTCTGGGAATTCTCACTTCATATTCTTACACTTAAAAAAAAAGAAAAAAGCTGTCAGTAATAGAGCTGCTCTGTTATAAAAATAAAATCATGTTTTCCCTTATTTCAGCATGGAAATAACCAGCCTGCAAGAACTGGCACCTTGTCAAGAACAAATCCGCCTACACAAAAACCACCAAGTCCTCCCATGTCAGGCCGGGGAACTCTGGGGTAAGAATGGACTGCCTGGTCCCTCCTGTGTAATAGAAATTTTTAATTGTGCCAGTGTTGGTGATTCTTAAATTCATGTATAGATAGAAATTCTGGTTGTTTTTAGCAAAACAAAAATCACAATATAACCTTTTCTGTATGAACCCCTTCAGCTGCATTGACTCTTGTTTTCAGGATGACTGAAAGAATTCTTTTTCACAGGGAAGGATTTAATATGGATTTGGGTAAATGAAAAGGCTGTTGGCACTCCTGACTTTTGGGGGAGAAGTCCTTAGTGACAGAAACAAAGAGTTTTAACTTCAGTGGGGGAAAGACTTTACCAGTAAAGTTCTTGTCTACTCATTTCTTGATATTAGAAGAGCTATGAAGTGGCTGTTTGTGCTGTAGTTGTTGCATTATCTAAGCAAAATTTATGGCATTGTGAACACAGTGGCAATGTTGTTTCTTGCTGGCTTATGTATTTTTATTTTTATACTTAAATGAGGAAGGATTTTGCTATTCCCAAGTCCCACTGTGAGCAGGGTTCCTTGCATCTATTTTGCTGCTGTGGACCTGTGGGGAGTGAAATCTGCTTATCTTGGCGTGCCAGCAAGTAGTTGTTGCTAGAGACCAAAACTTTAATGCTTGAGAAGCTCAGTGCACATGCTATATTGTTTTGTCTGTCCAACAGTGCAACATCTTCCAAAAGGCATCCTAAATGACCTTGTACGTGTTTGTCATACTCAGCCTTCTCCTTATACTGTGGGAGACTGAGGCACTGTAAATCTGGCTGGCATGTTTGTGTTGGTTTCAGGTATGTTGTCTTGGAGAGGGAGGAAGCTGGAAAAATGAGGAGTAATGAGATGGAACGGGGTAGAGATCAAGAGCAATGATCAAGGAAAATTAGAAGCAGCAACTCTTTTTGTTGAAGACTTAGTGATTTTTAATCCCCATTTGATGCTTTGGTGGTAGTCTTTGCTGCATATTCCACAGGGAAATTAACCTAGAGGTTTCTTCAGCATGTTTTCTGAAAATTCCCATTGCTCAAGGGCATGAAATCAGTATTCCAATTGTGTATCTTATCCCAGCTGAGAGAGTTGTTTATCAGCCCTGGGAACCTGGGTAGCACTTTCATGTCCTCTTGGACGCTTGCTAGTGAAACAGCAGCGTTGATGTACTGGTGAGCTGCCTCTCTCAATACTCCCCCCTGAACAAGCCGGAGCTGTTTGGCTGCCTTGGCTGATGCCTGATAAGGATTAATCAGCTGAATGTCATTTCCAGATGAGCTTGACAAGTGGCAGCAGTTGGCTGAGGGGGAGGAATAATGTGGGTTTGTAAGAGCGATTTCTATCTGCCCTTCTTGTTCAGGAAGTAGAGTTCTTGTCTTGAGCAGCCGTGTTCTGCCAAAGCATGAAATATCACAGGCATGACTTACCCTAATTTATGCAGAAAAAATCGCTAGAAACCACAAGGATGCTTACTCTTCTCCCTTTGATCCAGAAAACAGAGATAAGTATGTAAAATCAGAATGAGCTTTGTGTGTAACATTGGCGTTTAAGTAGGTGCAGCCTGTTGTGCAGCTTGTCCCTCCAGGGCAGGACTATCTAAAGGAATATGGTGGGGAGGGAGTCCTGCATGGAATTTGGGCAGAGTGAAACATGAAAGGGGCTGAAGTAAGTAGGAGTCTCTGCACAGGATTATGGGGAGATTGTGGAAATCACTGGGAGCTCAGGTTGGAAGTACCATGGAAGAATAAGTGAATTGCTGGAGCTGAATGTGGTGGGAGTAGTTGAAGTCACTCCCTGAGGGTCCTGGAACACAGCAAGACCGTGGGCTCCCTGGTGGTAAGGGCTCCCAGGATCACCATCACCCTGAAACACTGGGGGACAGAGAGCATTGGGGAGCTCTGAGCAGTGTCAGGAAACAATGTTCTTGTCTTCCGTCTATAACAACTTATTATTAAAACCTCTCAAAGAAAAGAGTGGGAATACCGTGACTGTTTTCAGATACTGTGGTGTTTGTAAATTAGCTTAGTCTATATGAAGAACTCTAGATGATTTTAATATGCAGGGTGTCACCACCTATATATCTGCCAAAATAGATCAGTTGTGGAAAAAAGAAGAAATTTTGTATTCCAGTTGTAAGCAATAGAGATCTAAAGACTACCAAATAAAAATGATAAGGAGAGAAGACTGTTAATATGCTTCCAACTGTAATAACCTTGAAAAGAAAGTTTAGTACTGTTGCTTTTCATAATGTAGAAAGAAAGTCAGTAAGTTTTAAAGTATCAGGAAGCTGTATAACTTAGCAACTCAGTTATAACCAGTAATCGAACAAATTATTAAATGCCAGTAGTTCAGTATTTTTGGTTTTGCTTAGCTCTGGTGCATTGCCAAATTTTGTGTTTTGCAATGGATTTCTCAGTTACTGGTGAGAACTGAAGAGCTCTGCGATTCAGTACAATAAATGCACTGTTCTAGTGGCAGTAATGGGTCTGGTAAATAGATCTCAAAAGATCCATGTTATATTTCTGACTTGATGCAGTCTGCTAGGTTAGAATTCTCTGGGCTTCACTCTCTTGGCCACAAAATGGAGACAATGAAGCTCATCAATGAGGCACTTTCAGATCTGCTTATGTGAGATGAGGTTGCTTGATTACTGCATGAAGCAGTGCTCTTAGGAAAAGCACTGGTGATTGCAAAATATCACTTGTTCTGTGAATCTTAATTCAGCCTTGCTGATGTCTTAATGAGATGAATATCTTTAGCCAAGAATACTTTTGGAAAGGATTCTGATGGGAAGGGGGGGGAGGGAAGTGGAGATTGGTAAAATGGAAATTCGTCATGTGCTGACAGGTAACCCAGAGTGTTAAGCAGATGTAGCTATTGTACGTTAGGTTGCTCCAATAATGTATTTTGGTGGCTAGTTTAGTTTTGGCTTTTTTTAACCGGTTTATGTGCTATAGGCAAACCTGAATGGATCTATGTAGGAGTATTTTGGGATGTTCATTGTGACCTGTCTTCTCTGCCCGCTGGAATTTTAATATACTGCAGTGTGGGTCACTGCATTGATCTTTCATGAAAAATTTAGAAAATAAATGGATTTACAACTTCACTTGTTTATCCTTTAAATCTTCTGATTCTTTATCTTACTTTCTTCAAATCCTTTTTTTCCTTGACTAGACGAAATACTCCTTATAAAACCCTGGAGCCAGTCAAACCGCCAACAGTCCCGAATGATTACATGACCAGCCCTGCCAGGCTGGGCAGTCAGCACAGTCCAGGAAGGACAGCTTCCTTGAACCAGAGACCACGAACACACAGGTAGGGTGTTTTCCCACAACTCTTTCCTGCCTGGCAAGCCAGTGCTTACTAAAATCACAGAAAAGCCTTGAAGCTTTGTGCCTCTCAGCTTTTTGTTGAAAGGCAAAAAGGGGAGTTATTCTACCACTGCATCAACAGAACTTTACTGCATTGCTGGCTTCCCTAACACAGAGAAGTGCCTTCATATTCAGTATTCTGAGCGTAGCATTTTAAAACTTAGTATTTTTGAATTGCAAGGCTAAATGTTTCTCTGAGTCTCTAGAGTGCGATCATTTTTTTTCATATTGTTTTGTATTACAGGCTTCAAACTGCAGGAAAAAACAGATGAAAGAATTCAATGTAGTTAGAAGTAAAAGGTTAGCTTGGTTTTTAAGGAGCTTCTTTCTTAATATTTTTCTTTTTTTTTTTTTAAATCTCCCAGTAGGCAGTTAAACGTGGTAGGTCAGTCACAGGGACTGAGAGATTATTTCAGACAAAGTTGGTGATGAAATACTGTCAGAATTAAATAACTTCTAAATGTCGCTGCATTGAGTCTCTTGTTAGTCTGTTTAGCTGGCTACTGTGAATGCTCCTTACTCCTGTCTCACAAGATCTTTTATGTGGGCTGCAGCTAGAAATTGAGCTGCAACCATGGTGACAGGATCATGGTCTTCAGCAGACAGAGCACTAATTTTGAAGGAATTATCTTGGCTTCCATTTCAGATCACTGATTTTCTTTTTTGTAGTGTTATTTTCTAAAGAGATATATTTGAATGATTTGCACTTGACTCTTCCCTGGTTTATAGCTATCCAGTAGTAGTAAATAAACTAGAACTTCACTGGATAGTCTTAATTAACATGGATGAACTAAAGTGAGGTTTTGGCTTCAAAACATCTTATCTGCTTAGTTTCCTTTACATTATCCATTTAATGCATATACATTCAAGACTTGAACTAAGGAGTACTCTTAGATAAGAATAAAGACAGATTCTACCTAAATTTTGATTCTTTTTCAGTTCCGTCTAAGAAAATAAATGTTATGTCCTCTGAAGGCACATGTAGAAGTGTTATCCAGTAGTTCACTATATTTAGCATTTCTGGCCTCTGATTTACATATCTCATAACATTAGTTAGACAAATTTTGAGCTGGGTGTACTGTTACCTTTCAGACCATCTTAGAAACAAACTTCTCCTACATAAAAGTGTGTGCGTGGATTGTGGGGAGTGTTACAGTGTACAGAAAATTAGGTACGCTATACCACACACCCCACCCCAAGTGGTTTATCATGTGTGTTCTTAGTTGAAAACTTAGCAATCTAAACTTCTGCTCTGAGTAGAGGAAACATTCCTTCAGCTGACAGCATAATTAATCCTAAATAATTACATAGAGTTTAGCCATGAGGTCTTCCAGCTCTAGCACAGTACTTTCAATTATTACAAGGCCCCTGAACTACTCCTCCAGTTGTTACTCCATTGCCTAGAACTTGCATGGTTGATTACCTTTTTATTTTTTGAAGCATTTAATTGCACATTTTATTCATAGTGATGTTTATCAGCTTAGCTAATTCCATTTATTAAGAATGTAATGCATCCAGACTTGATTATCTGTATGCAGTTGTAGGCAGAGGCATTTAATAGGGAGTTTTTCAGCAGTCTGTAATTGTGTTAGGCTAGCAGAGCTCACACAAGAAGTGTGACTGTTGATCTGCTGTGCTAATAGTTGTGCATTTCTTCTGTAGTGGCAGTAGTGGAGGAAGTGGCAGTCGAGAGAACAGCGGAAGCAGCAGTATTGGCATTCCCATTGCCGTGCCTACACCTTCACCACCGACCATCGGGCCAGGTATGTGGGGCTCCTCCCATGCTGATTGCAGGCTGCTTGTTACTTCCTTGTTTGCAGAAGGACTTGGACTAAACATGATGGGGTAGAAGCTATCCTGAAGCACAGTCCTACTCAGGAAATCACTTATGAGTGTTGAATAATGTCTACAGTTTTAATTTGTTACCAAGAGTAGTTTCAGGACAGTCAGTTACTGAGTAATGGATGGTTTAAATACCTTTGCTGGTCCATATTTTTACAAGACAATCAGGGGTGTACAAGGGGAATAAAATACAAACGTGTCCTTTTAAAGCTTAAGTGTAATTTTAAATGTGTCTACAGTTTGGCATTGCTGGATGCCCTGAGAGCAGTACATGTACACGTGTACTATGTACACGTTTATGGGAAACATTTGCTTCTGAAATACTCTAACTTTGCCATCTGTGGTGAAGAGCCCTGAGGGGTCTCTCAGCGTTGGAGGGACACTCCCCTGTGTTTAAAAATGATCAATTTTTAAATTCATCAGGTTGAGTAGGGTCCTCCTTGATTATTATTATCTTAGTAATAAACCTGCCCTGTCCCTTACTTACTGTGTGTTTTGCAAGCCCATAAGACATAAGAAAATAGTAGTGTTTTGGTGTTATATAATTTTGCTATTGCAGAAATTTCTTTGTTTCTTGGATGACAAGTCCTCAGTTCCTTATATACTGTAGGCTTTCCTTTTCTAGGACCTTTTCTGGTCCTGCAGTGGTACAAAGAGGCATGAAATCTTACTGTCATCTGGCATCCCATGAAGGTCGATGAGAATAAAGATTGGCGTGTACAGAACCCTGGATAGGATCAGGGTCAGAATTCGTATTAGTTAACTGAAGGTGAATTTTCATATTTGTTTGGGAAGCCTATCAAGTGCCTGTACTTTCTTTTTTTTTTTTTTTTTTTTTTTACTTTTAATAATGTGGCCTAATTAGGAATATAAACTATTTTATTAGCACACATTTCTGTTCCTCCTGGAGCCCCGCCAGCACCACCACTGCCTCCACCTCTCCCGATGGGCAGTCTGATAGGTGAGACTTGTCAATGCTGAAGTGATTGCAGTCATGCTGCATAATCAATAATCATCTCTTCCTAATGAATTTAGTGAGGGTGTTTTTTCTTCTGTAGTGGGACCTATGTGATTTTATTACAGAAATAATTTCTGGGACTTTTTGGTTTGGTTTTTTTTTTTTTCCCCCAACAAATCTAATCTCCACTAATTTCCTGTGGTTAAAGCCTCTGAAGCTAAATGCACTAGGTATGGAAAAAAGACTGCTAGTTTCTTGAAATCTTCTCCCAGTTAAGTTAAGATCCAATTAATCAGATCTGTAAGATCTCAGAATCAGCTTGAATATTGCTATTAGGCTGTGTAACTCCTGCAGTAGAAACTAAGTCACAGCAGTTGCACTCTAGCTTAGAAATGGTAGCTTATGTGTAGGCTGATGTGCTTGTTCTATTCTGTGGTCATAAAGTGACTGGAAAACACAAGTGTCTGTCACAGTAGCTTGGCTTTGATTCCATAATGCTGCAGGCAGGTGTCAAACTGGAAGACTTGAGGATATGAACTAACAGTTCTTGAGAAATTGCTTCAAGCATTACATGCAACAGTTAGGGTGGGATCTAAAAGTAGTACTTTTCAAAATAGACAGGAAAAAATACCCCACCCTTTCCTGTCACAGGCTGATGACAAAAATAATTGGTCATGAAAGTAGCTTTGGAGGCTTTGACACACATAACCCTTTGCACTCTCCCCTACTGAAATGTAAAGTGAAAGTGACTTTGGAAAGCATTACAGGACTGCAAACTTCTGACTGCTTGCTGTTTGTGTCTTATATAATTATATGATATATGTATATAAAAGCACAACATTTTATTGCAAACTTGTTTTTGCATATAAGAATTGCTTTAGTTCCTGTGACTGCAACATGTGAGATTTGTTAGTTTGCAAGGTGTGATTTTCTGTCAGAGGTTAATCTGAAAGATTACTTGAACTGTTTTGTTAACCTTGAAGTTTGTGCAGCAAGTGTGGAAGGTAACTGTGGGTGTTTATCATGAAGCGTGAATGACATATTTGTCAGCTGGCATTGGTGATTCTGATTTGTTAGGACAAATTCCATCAATATAAAAGCACAACCAGCAAATATGATTGATAAATGTGCCAAGTGTCTTCATTTCACTGTTCTGTTAGAGTGTTGTTTTATATTAGATTGGAGGCACGTTCAGCTTTGCAATAGAAATCATTTGTTTTGAGCAGAATGCGGATTTTTTTTTGTGTGCTTTTTAATAAAGGGTATTATTGCATGTCGTATGATTGAGATACACTTAAGAGTTGGATTCAATTTTCCAGTCCAATCCAGTCTCTCAAAGTACTCTCAACATTTCTCAATGCCTTTTATGTGAATGTTGGTTTATGTTCTCTGTGTTTTTTCTCATTATTGATTGTAATGGGGGTATTTGTTTTTCTGTTATTTGCCTGTTACTGACCTTAAATTATTGGAGAAGTGTAATCAAGTATTTTCCACATTCTGGAGTTTTTCTATTTTCTGCATTCTATCCCAAGTAATGCTCTGCTTAAGTCTTTTCCTTGGTTCCTCTGGCTAATACTTTTCAGCTGCTCCTGGTTCAGCTCCTGGTTCCCAGTATGGCACAATGACCAGGCAAATCTCGCGACACAACTCTACCACTTCCTCAGCATCTTCTGGTGGATACAGACGGAATCCTTCTGTGACTGCCCCATTTTCTGCTCAACCTCATGTTAATGGCGGGCCTCTTTATTCTCAAAATTCAAGTAAGCTGCTGAGCTCTGAAATCACAATCTGTTTTGAGCAAAATTATTGTAAAAGCATGCATGGCATTTTAATTAATTTATGAAAAGCATCAATGAAATTACTGTTTTCTTTCCTGAAACAGAAGGAAAAATAAACAAGAGAAACCATATTGAAATTGTACAGTGATTGCACTATATGCAATTTTACTGTTTTCTCCCCTGAATTGTTTGCTTTTACTCATGACAAGAAATTATTAGGATTGCCTGTCTAATTATAGGCACATTATACTTGGCATTTCAGTTGTGCTTGGAGAACATAAACTAAACTGAGGTTTTTTTTGTGGGAGACCTAATGTGATTGTAGCACAGCACCCCACTTTTTGGATAGTGGCAAAAGAATACTATCTGAGCACAATGCTCATGTTCCTGTCACACAGTTCCTCCCTGTCTCTGTCTCTTTCTTAATTCCTTTCCTGATTCCAAGTTTCTCCTTTGTTCTTAGCTTTAAACTTGAATGTTAAAGAGCTCAGTCTTTCTCTTTTAGCACAACTTCTCTGTGCTTTCACTCTAGTCAGGTACAGAAGGAGATGAATGAGGGAAGGGATGGATGCCATGGGCAAGTGAGCAGGTTTTAGTTAGCAGCCTCCCACCTGCCCAAAAGGGTAAACAAGGTTCACTGCAGAAACATCTGCAAAATAAGGATCTTGGCTGCTGGTAGGAAGCTCTACCAGGAAACTTCTTCCTTGCCATTTCCACGAATTTTGATCAAATACACATTGAAGAGTGGTAGTTGTATAATTTTTTTTTCTTGGTAGTGTTCAGAATGCCAACTCTTTAAACTTCAGAGGAATATTTCTTTTGAAAAGAAATGTTGATGTTTGGGTTCAAGATCTCTTCAGACCAGTGTTTGCTGTTGTGGACTTACTCTTAAGAAAAGAATGCTTTTAAAATAATTGAGACACTGAAGTGAAGAGTTTTCTGAGTAGTTTAGAAGTATTGCATTTGTCAGAAAGCATTTTTATATGCAGACACACTATCTCTCTCTTCTTTTTTTCCAAACCTGATTTTCCTCCTACTCTTGCTCACCCATACTAGCTCCACATTCTTATTCCTCCAAATTAATTCACCATAACAACAGAAACTCCCTCCTGCTTGAACAGTTGAGTTCCATTAAATAAACAGGATTTTACTTCTGGGAATAGTTCAATTGTCTTAAATGCTGTGCATACCACTGTTTCTGAACATTTACATTTGTCCAAAGCAATTTTTTGCTCAAATGCAGGTGCTGTTTCTTAATCTAGCCTCTCTGGTGTTTTCAAAATACTGATGGTCAGCATTTTTAAACAGTATTTTGATGGGTGTATTTTGCTACTTGAAACTGTTTTCCTCTGTTTCTGTAACTGGTGATTATTGTTTTAGTGCTACTGTCTTGACGTTAAACCCAGATCCCATGTTTCTTTAGGGTTTTACTTTTCATGCTAACAAATGCTCTGGTTTTTCTTAGATGTTTACTTCAATTTTGTGAGACACTGTTTGTTCTCCTGCTTTTATTGATCATTTATCCCATACAGTTTATTTGATTATTGGTTTTGTAATGAACTAAATGCTTCATTTTAATTCATCAAACATTAATCTTAGTTACAGCTTTATTTAAAACTGTTGCTTACTTGGAAGAACAGAACCTCTTTCAAATTTGGTTCCAACTGGATTATTACCTTGCTGAATTCCCACCTTCACAGGAATTTCTCTGCTCCAGTGCAAGAGAAATTCTACTGAGAAGGGTTCCACAATATAAAAAATTGAGTTGATGTTTTGTTGAGTTTCTGGGTGGGGTCTTGTTTTATGCTTTTCACTCCCTGCACTTAAGGGGGAGATGTCCTGCCAGAGCTGATAGTTTGAATGGCTTGCCCTACTGCTCCAATTCCTCTTCTCTACCTGTGCAGGGAAGAGTTGAACATCTGGGCTGTCAGCCCAGTCTCTCTGAGCACGGCTCTGGTCACATATCTCATTACTCACCAGACAGGCACATACCTCAGAGAAGATGAGCTTGCAAGGGCTTCCTGACAGGAGCTCTGCAGGCTCCTGTAGCCACTTGGAGCTGTTTGGAAGCCTTCGCCAGCCTTTTAGGTTACTGAGGGCCCTGTCACCACAGAAGACCTAGTAAAGCTCCTCTCTGCTCTAGACCCATCTATTTTTTCCACCAGCAAGCAACAAGGTTCCTTTTTTTTGAGAAAAACAAAAATGCAGTAAGCTAGCCCGCTACCATTGTCCCAGCAGAGCACAGTGATGAGAGGTGCTGTGTGAATGTGAAGTACTGATGCTGAAACATTGTGCCCCTTGCAGAAGTTGTCTCTGCTCTGTTGGTGCTGCTTTGCAGCTCTTGATGCAGCACTCCACTTTGATTTTAGAGAGTCCAGAATCCTGCGAAACATCACCTCTACTTCTAGTAGCTCACTTTGAAAAGATAACTGCTAAATTGAGTGATCCTTATTTAGCAGCAAGACAAAAGCTCAATTTTATGTGCTCCCCAGGTGAAGCACACAAAATGTGTGACAGAGCAAGAACCTTCACATGCACCCTGTGAGCTTCCAGACACGCAGCCTGCGCTCGGCTGTTACCTGGCTGAACACGGGCATGCTTTGCTTTTGATCCTCCATTGGCTAACCACGAATTCAGCCTTGTTGGAAACACAAGCTTGAAGAAGGTTCTTGTGTGTGTGTGCTCTTGTTGTTCTTTACATACTTTGTTTTGTGGTCCTCGTTACTGACGGCTGCTTTTGTTTGTTCCCTTTTTTTTTTTCCTTTGTCCATTTGACTTTCCCGATATGGTGTGTGTGTTGCTACCAGTTTCTATTGCTCCACCCCCTCCCCCTATGCCTCAGTTGACTCCACAGATACCTCTCACAGGCTTCGTGGCCAGGGTGCAGGAAAACAGTAAGTTTGGACAAGCTGAGCTGTTAAAGGGTAGAGCCTACTCTCTTCTAGCATGCATGGCTGGCAAGTCAGACTCTATTTTGTTTCCTTTTCCAGAAGCTAATACCATCTTGCATTCTAGTGTCAATATGCTATTGGAGCTGAAGGGCACACTCTTCAATATTTTATAACACGTGCATGATTATTACTGACCCATTTAAGTTCTGAGCTGCAAATTTGTTACAGAAGTACAGTGTGAAATGTGGCATATGTTTGGTGTGAATATAAAATTGTATTTTAATAGAAAATACTAATTTCATGTTGAATCACCCTGCCTTTTTCACTAGGGCTAATTGATCAGTTTTTGTTAGAAAGACTTACGTAGACTGTCAGAATGTGTAATGTGTAACCATTGATTCCAATACTGTAGCATTTTTCAGGAAGCTGTACAAGTCAATTGAAAACGTGTAGTCTTAAGATCTAATGCATTACAAAGGAGCTTGTAAGGCATCTCTCCTCTTGGCAGCCTTTCATTCTCCATTTCTTTGTGTTCTCCTATTTCCCTGCTGAGCTTCTTGCAGCATAGCTCTGCTTGTTAGGCTTGTGAGAGGTGCTCTCTAGCTGTGCTGTGTTTATCCTGGTAACTCTGCTTTTACCGTTACTGCTTGATTCCCTTCAGGTGAGTGTTGCTGTCTCAAGTGCTAGTGCAGGTGTAAAGTCATGTTCCTGATCTGAAGATACCCTTTTCTGTTGGAGTTTGTTGCAGTTCTGCAAACAACAAACTAATTGCAATGTAGATAGAGCATGAAGTAAATAAAGAAACATTTTTAAAGTGTTTGGGAGCCATTTTGAGATGGATTTCAGGGACTACTGCTACACAGTTGGCTATATAGCTGCAGCATCTATTTAAGGACCCCAGGTCTGAGTAGTGCTGCTATTCTGCTTCCCATTAGAGCTTTTAAGTGGTCATGTTCTGAGTATTCCCCATGAGATTGGAGATCTCTCTCTGGTTCTCTTTCAAAAAGAAGGTATTTTGCTGCTGTGCTAGGTAAACAGTAAGAATCCCGTGGATGTAGAACAGTGTGGCACAAAATTGTGTTGAAAACCTGTCCAAAATTTTAAGTGTAGAGGTAAACCTGCTGAAGGTGAAGGTTACAGGATGTCTTCACTTGCAGATAAAATTGAGAAAATTGACACCTGCTTCTGAATTGTTCCAAGTGTTGTACTCCTGGAGATAACACAGCCCTTGGGAGAGTGGAGGTGAAAGGGACGGACTGACTTGTGCGTGCAACAGCAAAATTCAAGCTAACTTGTGAATGAGATTGCAGCAAAACAGCTGAAGCTTGAAATCTGGTCATAGGGATTGTTCTTTATTTTCTTTCTTTTACTAGTCCCTTGGTTTGGAAAGTTATATAATGAGTGTGGCTTGGAGCTGCTGCTGCCTCATTCTGGAGGCAGGGGTGTGTGTGGCAGCCTGTGCATATGCTCAGCAAAACTGGCTGTTGAGGCTGTTGTTGAGTTTTGGCATTGTGTGCTAGACTTTCATGGGCCTCGTTTTCTACAAGAAGTCTCTGGTGTTAGGGAGATATTAGGTGAGATATTAGTCTCTGGTGTTAGGTAGACTTGTCTTTTCCTTGTCATAGAGATCTGTGGGTTTGGAAAGCAGCATCCTCTGCTTGTGGACATTTTTCAGAGGACAAAAACAGAGAGGACTTTGAAACTATGCAATGCCTTTTCCTTCTGTGTCCAAACCAGGGGCATCTTCTCCAGAGAGGTTTTCCAGTGTCTGGTGCTCAGGGACAGCTGATTTAAGTTGCTGCACTCTCATACCCAGTCCTTTCCAAAGGAGTCTGCTGGTCCTCATTTCAAGAACAAAAATGGAAATACATAGAAGAGAAGATCTCAGTTTGGAGCTATATAAATACTTGTCCCTTTACCCTGTATCATTTAGAGTGGCTTTTTGCATGCTTTTTTGACAGTGATGCTGTCCTAGAGTCTGGCTAAATTTAGAACTAGGAAAAGTCTAGGTTAGAGTCCAAGAGGCGAGGGGATGCTTCAATGGAGTGGCACTTGTCTAATTTTCTGTTCCATTCTCTCCCTTTGTTTAAATGTCAAGTTGAATTTATTTAAATGTTTCCCATAAAGCTTGCAGTTCCTGTACTGCATCTCAGTAAGAGTATGTCCTGGTGCTTTCACACTTGCATTTCCTGCTCCCTTTCCTTCTTTTCAAATATGCAGCTTCACTGTTGAATTAATATAACTTTATTTTGCATTTTAAATTTTTGTTTTAATTTTCTAAGGTAAGGATTTCTCAAGATCTCAAATGATTGTTGTTTCAACTCTGTTTTTTTTTTTCCTGGCTGCAGACAGAAATTGAGAAATACATTTGTGGAAGATGTGCTAAACTGCAGCACAAAACCAGTCCATTCATAAACAGTGTTGTCATGTGTCTGTGGTGGATTAATGAAGCCTGTCTGTGAGTGCTATTCAGTAACGGGCAGGACGTAGCATTCACTCTGCCAAAGACTTTGTTAGTCTATCTCCAAGTGACATAAATGGGCTTCTGTATGGGAGAGGAATCACTAATACAGTGGCAGCCAGTCTTATTGATGGAGAGAGCTGTGGGGTGTTCAGCTCAGCTGGTCAAGTTGAAGAGGAGCTGAGCTTGCAGGTAAAGAATTGGCCCTTCAAGGGAAGGGAGCGGGCTGGATGCCTGGGCTGAGGCAGCCCCTGCCCCAGCAGCTCCAGCTCCCTTTTGCCCTTGGCAGCAGGTGCCAGACCTGTCCCAGTGCAGCCAGTCTGACCCCCAGACAGGACATGGGAGCTGTGCTCAAGTGCCACATCAGGAGCATGGGGCTGAAGAGCAAAGGTTAAGGTCACTGTTAGAGTAGTGACCAGCTGAAAGTAAAAAGTGTTCAAGCAAACAAAAACCCTATTTCTAATCTTCAGTGCCATTGCAACTATCAGTAGTTAAAGCTTCATTCAGTGCAGTGTTGTTCTTTCTCTGTTGCTTGGCTTTCTTTTCAAAGTCTATGTGCTGGAGCTGCACATTCTGGGGCCTGATGCCTTGTTCCATCAAACCCTGCCTAGAGCAGTGGTTTTCAGCCTATGCTTGCAGTGTGCAGAATCCCACATCTCTTGAAAATGAATCTGTGTTGCTATGTAACCAAGTTGATGTTAGTAACTTCCTTTCAGTAACTTGTGGCTTTATAGTGCTTACACCTAGTCCTTGTGTAGTAGACCACATCTCCCTAGGAATAGGATAAAGGGACTTATGTCCTTCATCTGAGTATGCCATCTCTGTATTTCACTGCCAATTGCTGTCAATGTTACTGGAAACTAATTCAATGAACTGATTTTAAAAGTGATTTGTACCATAATGCCTTTTTTTCTCTTTTTCCCTTTCTCAAAGCAACTTGTATTTGTGCTGATTGGAGAATCTCAGAGATTTGACATTTTGGATTATACATTTAATTCCTTGAGCATTTTTTCTCAAAGAGCAGCAGCTGCCTGTCATAGTTTTCCATTTCCACACAAATGTGTGTGCACACACACAAGCTAGTCTCCAAGATAAGGATCTGTACAAAGCTTTTCTTCTGCAGAAGGATTACTTGGCTTCCTCTTACCTGGTTAAATCTTAAAAAAGGGAAGAGACTAGTATTTATGATCCACACCAGATCTTTTTGTTCCTCTCTGAGAGAGAAGCAATCCAAGGAAGCAGTGTTCAGAAATAAACTGAAGTGACTGTTACAGACAAAGGATTTGTTAAAAACCAATCAAGCTGCTGGCCCAGTCTGGCCTGTTGCTGCCTGGCTCAGAGGGTGCCACTCGGAGTCCTCCATAGCTAACGCTGCAGCGCATGGACATTGGAGCAGGAAGCTTTCCTCTCTGCTGATGTTCAGCTTATGCCCCGCAGCATGTGCTTTGACTCTAGTAGCCTTTACACATAGATTTGACCACTAATAACAAATATAGTTGTGTGTTGTAGTTGTTAATACAAAGCTCTGTTTCTAATCAGTGCATGGTATTATAGTGCATGCTGTGTGTGTTGTCCCCCCAGCCCTTTTATTTACAGTGTACAGCCTCAGGTTTGTTTGCATTTCCACACTGTCTTGATTTAAGAAAAAACAATAACCTCCAAATGTTTCTAGTTGCTGATAGCCCGACTCCTCCCCCGCCGCCGCCTCCCGATGAGATGCCGATGTTTGATGACTCTCCTCCTCCTCCACCCCCGCCCCCCGTGGATTATGAGGATGAGGAGGCTGCTGTTGTGCAGTACAGTGATCCCTATGCAGATGGAGATCCTGCTTGGGCACCTAAAAACTACATAGAGAAAGGTAAGAGAAGTGTTAGTGCAGTATCAGAGGATTCATGGTATCTGAAGGGGGAATGAAGGACTCAGTGTGGGTCTGATGAAAACAGTCACTGTCCCTCCTAAGTCAGAACTCAAACCATGCTTTTCTTAGTTTATGTCAACCCCTAATGTGGTAAGACATAAGCCTTCTTTGGACAAAATGTAAAATACTTTCAAATATTTTAGAATGGATGAAAAAACAAGCTTCTTCACAAGAAGCAGATGTAAGTTGGATGGCTTTTATCTTCGATGAGCTGGACTTTCAGTACCTACCTCAGGATTGCTGGGCAGTCATCTACAAACTTCTGCAAAACAGACAGCAATTCCAAGCTGTATTTATCTCATCAAACTAGATTACTAAAGTGGATTATTAGACTTTGAACTATAAAATGTGTTGAGGCCTCCTTTGAGATTTATCAGTGACTCCAGATCAGCAGACTGCGAACTGTGCTTAGGTATGAAGTCACATAGTAAACATCTCTTCTCATACATAAATAATGGACAAGCATTAACAAAGCAGATTTCCCGCCTGTGGAGTTGTCAGTGTTGTAGCACTGACCATTTTGTCAGCAGCAGTGCTGCCAGTTTTCTCATGAGCTGGTTGGTGCTACAGTGAGTATGAAATGGGGCTGGGTACCTGTGATATTTGTGGCAGAGCTCCTGTGCTCTGTCTTCACTCGAGCTAGACTGTGTGGAGGACATACCTGTGGGATGAAAATAACTTAGTAACTGATGCAGCACTGATCATTGCTAGGCATTAAGGCATCAGATATCTGAGAATATATATGTAGGTGTAAAATAGTGGATTCTTGGAGTTCATAAAGCTGATCAATTGCATAAGTCAGTATTAACTTTTGAAGGGTAAGACTGTGATGACTGAAGTCTGCATATTCACAGTGGTAGTTTTTAACTCCAGTTTTGGTAGTTGGCAACATTCTTTCCTTGTGGAAATCTGCTTTGTTAATGGCACACAACAAGTTGGAGGTTGGTAAGAGTAAAGCATTCACCAAGCAGGTGCTGAAAATAGCAGATGTTGCTTCTACATTCTTCTTCTGTAACTTTCCTACTTGCACTCAGTGCAGCTCCTTGGAAAGTTATGCCAGAACTCCATATGACATATGAGCTCTGTAGGAAAGACCATTCATTTGTGAGCAATGGCTTTTCTTCTGCAGAAGACAGCAGCGATGTGTGCAAGGCCACACTGAGGTGCCAACAGGGGCCTCAGTGGAACGATTTTTGTAAAATGTTTTCAGCCATGTTCTAATCAAGAAATTCATACAAAGGGATCCATATGATTTTGAGGTCATCTGGTCAGAAATGGGTGCCACACAAATCATTTATTCCCTAACTCAGCTTTAAAGTGTCCATAGGCTCCACTTCACTATGTCACAGTCAGATGTACTTCTCTGTCAGTAGCTTAACTGAGTGTTGAATGCAGTCACCACCCACTTCTTAGTGCTAGCTAATATTGCAAGGAAAGTGAAATTTCATTTTCTGGGCTTAATGTTCAACAGGAAAGGCGTATAAATTTATTATTGAATATCCCACGATAGCAAACTAATCTTTTAACATTTTCTAAGCACAATTTTTTTTTAATACTGTTGCTATTAATAAAATGCTAAATGTGTCCCTGTTTATTCCACAGTTGTTGCTATATATGACTATACAAAGGACAAAGACGATGAGCTGTCATTTATGGAGGGTGCAATCATTTATGTGATAAAGAAGAACGATGACGGCTGGTATGAAGGGGTTTGCAATCGAGTAACTGGCTTGTTTCCTGGGAATTACGTTGAATCAATCATGCACTATGCCGATTAAAATCCTTTGCTTTTCAAAGTTTGGTCTTGTATTCAAGTCATACCATGATTATTTACAAAGGATAACTAAAAGCTAACAGAATTGTCTTAATATACTTTCAACAAATTGTGCCCATTTCTTCAGGCCATACTGTTTTAATGGTATGATTGAATGTCCATCTCTTGAGTCTCTGGGGACAGTATGTCTTACCTGATGGCAATTTGTAAAACAAGCAGCTGTCTATAACTGGTTATACTTATTTACTTATGCATTGTTAATTTTATGACCAGCCTAAATATTATGGGGAAGTAGGGTATAATATTTAATGAACCATGATCAGATTGTGCCATTACATTTTTCAGTACAGCATGGTAACTAACACTACGTTAGACTAACATATTAAAACCTGGATGAGAAGTTTAATGTTAGTGCTGGTCATATTACTTTTTGTTTAGACTCTTTGCTCATTCTTGAACTATATTTGTTTAAAGCATGCATACAAACTTATGTATTGAAATATACTTTTTTAAAAATCCAAGATGCTTCCAATTGTTGTAATCTTTACCTGGAGTATTCTCACTAAAGTCTATTACAATGAGTTGTTTGGGTCTAAGGTGTCCATGTGATTCAAAAAATGGGTGGTCTTATGTATGTGTAATTTGTACCCAAGTTTTTTTAATGAGTAAATTTACATTATGACTTTTTCCATTCATAAATATATAAGTGAACCAAAGGTCTTGTCCATTACTTTGTTGGTTGGCTTGGCAACGAATTTTGGAATGCTAACGAAGCAAAATCATGGCTGTGTTATCCCAGGCAATGTACTAAAAAGCAAATGTTTGTAACATGACTTTATCACTGACAGAGGGCAAATAAATTAGATCTGAAACCTGAATTACACACTTATACATACTCTTAAAAGTTCTTTTCTGCCAACACTTAATTTTAGTGAGGGTTCTTGATTGACTCTGGTTACCTGGCTGCAGTAAGCTGGACAGCATCTGTAGGTGACAGTGCTGTGTGGGAACTCTCTCTGTGACTCTGGGACGTGCCCCATGGAGCAGAGGGAGCAGGAGCAGGCTGTCCTCCAGATAGCACCCAGGGGAACACACGTGACAGGAACTTGGCCATTGTTAAGGGATCATAGGCAGAGACAGCCAGAGAGGGTGTGCTTCCCTGCTCCATAGAATCTGTGGCTGAAATAACCCGAGAAGGAATGTGGTAGTACTGGGTAATTACAGCACAAGGAATGTGTCTGTGACTTCAAAGGAGGCTTCTAGGGTGCTATGGAATATATTCTATAAATGAGTGATGGAAAGTGATGGAGTTGCAGGTTTGACTGACTGGTGAAGCATTCATTTTTAGTGTGAGTTAAAAATACCGAGCCTTTCCTTTTCTGAACAAAAGCATTCACTTGGTGGCATCAAATCCTGTATCATGTTACCTGCTAGTAGGTAGCCACCAATAACATGATTTGGAATTCATTGATGCATATAACCTATTAAAATCCACATGCAGTCTTTTACAGTAAACCAGTATCTCAATATACAATTCCAGGTGCTTCTGTTGAACAGCCAGGGAAGCATCCAAACTATCTCTCTTCACAGGAGTTTACCAGCTTCTGTTCATGCATGCTCTGTTTATTAGTGTAAACAAGTGAAATTTGGAACAGTTTCAGTTTTCATACACTGATTTATATTTATTCTCATTGTGGCCTTTGTGCATCAACATGTAAACATCTTCCCCATCCCCCACAATCAATAGCCCCCGCTAAAACAATTGTACAGCACAGTTCGATTTCATTCCATGGCTTCCTGCAGTAAAACACTTTAAACTTCTGTTAAAAAAGAAAAGTAGAACTTAAAAAAAAAAAAAGGTTTTTTTTTAAAAAAATAATTTTTGGTAGCTTGTGTCGGAAGCAAATAACTTTTGAAATAAATTTAGGCACAGTCTGGTAAGTAGCTGCCAGAACGAGTGGAAGGAGCTCTCTCACTTGTCCCGCATGAGAACCATTTCTGTCAGGTGGACGAGGGCCTCTCTCTCGGGGGACGGCCGCAGCTTGCGGATCTCGCGTGTGGCCGCGTGGCAGTAGCGCTGGGCGAGGTAGGTCGTTTGCTGCACACCATCACTCTGAAGGAAGGAGACAGAGAGGAAAGGGCAACTGATCAGCCTCTTCCTGCCTTCTGCCTCTTCCAGTCATAGGGGGAAGTTTGAAGGTCAGTGAGTACCCTAACACATTATATTCTCTTGGGGAAAGGAAGAGGATTCATTCTGTAATCAGGGAAGCCCACCAACCTGCCCCAAACTGTCAAAGTACTAAAATTCATCCATACTAAATGTAAGTGTACTTACAAAACAGCACTGGTATTAGTAGCAAACTAGAAACTAATGGTTTATCCCTTCCCCTCCTGCCCTAAATAGAGATGTACAAAACCCCCATGCTATTCTGAAAAATAGGTATTAATTTTGCACAGACCATTACTCAGTCTTTTTAGACTAGAGTCAATTAAAACTGGTATGGGCTGTGCACTGCAGTTACATGACTGACTGGTAATTATGTGCCACTTTTATACCAGCTGTTGAATGCAGCTATGCCTTAGCTGAAGGAACTGAGTTCATGCATGAGCTTTTTACTTATTATGTGGATTAAATGCTACTGGAGGGAAAAAACGTTCTTCAGTACCTAGCATTTCTGCTAAAACACTGTGCCAGTAGGAGAGCTGAGGAGTTCTGACTTGGCATTGTATATTGCATGCTACTCAGCAGGTATTTGACAATGACAGTATTCTTAATATATTACTTGAGACACAATGAATTTCAGACTGAGCAGCAGGGAGAGCAGAAATATTTGGTATCAGTCTTACCTGCAACACGTATTTCCGTGCACGTTCAACATCTCCTGGCTTACTGAATCTCCTCATTATCATAGCATTCATTTCTGGAAACTAAGCACAAAGGGAGAAGGGTTTGTACTTGTTTTTGAGCCGTTTACCTTGTAGCTGCCTGCCATGCTAAGGTCAGAACAACATCAAAGTGCAGCCCTCTTCCCCTGTCACTCTTACTGCTACAGGTATAGCTTTAGGTTTCTCCCTGCAGTCTGCACAGGACTACAGTACACCAGAGCCCAAGCATTTAAAACTTAAATCACCTGGCTCTAGCTGGGTGTAGCTGTAGTGCTGGCTGTAGCCAGCTGGAAGCAGAAGTCAGCACCTGCCATTTTATCATGTTAAGCAGATGCTCCAATGTGGTAATTTTTCATGTGGCTACTACCTACTGTATAATCTCTATCAGATATTCTATCACAGATGATGGTCAGTGTTGGCACTCCTTGAAGAAGCACCTCTGCCCCCACATGTACAAAAGAACCCAGGATGTTTGTTGTTGC
Organism: Certhia americana; assembly: GCA_018697195.1. Lineage (NCBI taxonomy): Eukaryota > Metazoa > Chordata > Aves > Passeriformes > Certhiidae > Certhia > Certhia americana. The sequence goes on from CM031858.1 coordinate 15,929,479, forward strand.
AATATTTCACAGTTCAACTTGCAAAACCCCGTCATGGTAACACTGGCTGTTACATTCTCTTATATTTTCCATTATGCTGGTATTTTATATACACAGATTTTTTTTAATAAGAGAAAAAGGACAACTATAATATATTTTGTTTAAGCATTAGTAGTTAGCAGTGCGTGCTCAATTCCCTACAAATTAAGCAGGTAACTCAAGTCAGTTGTTTTGAGAAAAATCCCACCACTTAGCTAAATATGCAGCCTCTTTCTTCAGATAGCCTAGAAACAGAAAAACCTAGTGCTTAACAAAACAAGGCCACAACTCAAGGCAGCTACTCCACAGAAGAATTCTTTTTAAGGGAAAGAGCTGTTTGTTCATCTTGCCTGAAATGATTAGAGTCAAACAAGGATTATTTTATTGCTATACACTTGTAAACAATGATCTGCTTTCCTTGCACACCTTTGGTCCTGCAACTGCAGCTTTACAACCTTGTTCAGATACAAACACCCCTCAGTGCTGTGACATTTTCCTATTACTCATATAAAGTCTTGGAGATGCATTCAGGAGTTCAGTGGTGATTCATACTTTATCTAAAAGAAGAAAGTCATGGCTTTTTCTAGATCCTAGCTTCCTTTCCAGGTAATGACAATTTAATTGCAGCGTTCATGCAATCAGTTTTCACATTATTCATATTTACAGTTATATAGGATGTATATGGGATCACTTTTTACATTTACACCCTAAAGGATACAAAAATCCCCAAACTTGTAAGGCAGAGCTGTTATTAGCAACTCCACATATTTAGTGGGCAGCACATCAGCATTTAACAGGAATACTTATGATAAAAATAAACCTTCATTCTTCAGCTGTACTCATTTAAGAGGACCTTCAGAATTAGCATACACTAGTGTATTTCCTTAAAAAATAAATGGGGTGTTTATTTTTACTGAATGACCTAACTTTAAATACTAAATAAATAGGTTTTATATCAAGGTAAACATTTTTTTTTCTCCTTAATATTCTTAAGGCATGAAGGTGTATTTCAGAGGGAAGGGAGAGGATAGGAAGAAAAGGCAGCTGTCACTGAAGATTCAGAGCACATTAAAAACTAATGAATGTTTGTCAGGAAGACAACTCGAGGAGTACCAGCTACGTGAAAGGATAGCAGCAATACTAATCTGAAAAGACAGACTATGATTAATAATTACTCTTTGGACTGTCTTCCAAGTCCTGGCTCATGAGTTTTTTTCTCAGATACAAATACATGAAATATCTTTTAGCAGCAGCATCAGGTCTGTTGAAGCTCCACATTTTTTAGCACTCATGCTTTGTTTATGCATAAGTTAAGTCTGTTAAGTAGTGCTGTTACTCCAGTTTCTTGAAAACAGCAGGACATTTTCAGCAAAGAAGCCTTCTGGTTAGTGCAGAAAATTCCTAAGATGCTCAAGTTATCTTTGAATGTACACTTTCCCTCTATCAAAAACAAAAATGAGGAAAAGCATTTAAAAGTGACCTACAAAGAACAAAATTTTAAAATAGGACTGACAGATTTTCTTTTCTTGTATTTCTATATTATGAACTAATTTATCTTGTAAAGCTAATTAGAAGATAGATGAAGTTCAAAGTCAGAGACAGACAACCCAAACAAATTAATAAAGAAGTTTTAATTTAAAAATTGGAATATTCAACACCCACAAGACAATGTCACCCATTCTCTGCCAAAATTGGGTATTTGCAACATGCCTTGTTTCCTTCTGCACATGGCTTTAGCATACACAAAACCAGTTTCACAACTTCATCCTCCCTCTCTACCTGAGTGTCTCGCTGTTTTTTGGACAGCTCCAATTACTGATAAGACAATTCTGAAATAATGATTCAAGAACATGCTTGTGAATCCCCCAGATGAGTATGGGGAGACACTGAGGACAAGGAGAAGGTTGTTCTCAATATGCATTCATCTGCTTTGTCACTTGGCTGGTACTCTATGATCCCCTGTCTTTTCTGAGATACAGATCCTTGTAAATGCCCAAAGGATAAGGAAGCAAACAGATGTGTATGCTCCACCTCCCCCCACAGGCTCTTCTACAGGGGGAAGATGATATCTCAGGAGAAAACACAAGCAAGAAGCTACTTAGAAATAACCTATACAAAATGTGCTAAAACTCTCTGAACACCTACAAGAGCCCAGCAGTAAGCAGAGTTGTGCAGGAAGGTGTTTCTCATAACTTGTGTGTACACAGAATCCATCTGATATTGAACACACTGATTTGTCACATGTGCCCAGGCCACTCCCATCACTGACACTGGAGATTTGATGTGTTTCAGCTGGTCCTGTGAGGAACAGTTTACACTTTTTATTTTGAGGAAAGAGCTTCCTGCTGACTTACCTGTCGACAAGCAAATAAGACAGGGCCTGTGGCTAATCCAAGCTTTAGATCTGCTGCTGTTGGTTTCCCCAGATGGTCAGCACATGATGTAAAATCCAGCACATCATCTATCAGCTGGAAAAAATAAACATACAAATTATTTAAAATTTCTTTTTCAAAAATTAGAGCTAAATACAGAATAATCCTTGTTAAAGACAAGATTTATAGGAAGGATTAAGACAGCCCACTTTGATTTCTAAAGCACTTCAGAGAGGTTTAGATTTCATTTAGTTCAACAAAAGCACTACCTGAAAAGCTATGCCAACATTTTTTCCATACTGGTATGCAATCTCATGAACTTTGGGATCGGGGCAGCCTAGAATTGAAACCTGAAAAGACAAGAACCAGAAGTAAATAGAAAGCTTTAGTTAGCATCTGCTTTTAGACCCTGAACATAGGTGTGACACAGCCAGCACAGGCAGGAGGGACCTGGGAAAGGCAAAAAAAAAGCTGACTTGGGCACATTCTAGCTTACCTCTGTTCATGGAGACACACAACTAGCCAAGCTTACTAGAAAACAAGGCTGAACAGCAGTGCTGTATTAAAACATTCAAGTCTGCAAGAGATTAGCTTCATTAAATATTTATCAGGCTTAGAAATTACAATGCAAGGATAAAGAGAGAAGAAATGTGGATGCACTTCACATGCAGGGTAGCAGTCGTATACCGTCCAGTGATAGGGAAATTAAGCTAATTACATACATAAATCAGCCAGGGGATAATTGGAGGTCAGACAACATATAAATTGACATTACGTGTCTCATAAAAGATCAAAAAGCTGGATGTGTTGAACCCAGTACAGCAGGGACAGTTGACATAAGGATGATTATTTTTAAGGTGATGTTAACTGTATCTGACTTGCTCAGGAATATGAGTTGATTAGCTTGCAGGCAAAGGTACTGAGGGATAATTAGTGGCAAAGAAAAGACAGCAAATGAAGAAAGCACACCAAGTTCATGAAGGTATCACTAAACTGAGATAAACAAAACATTTTACTTGCATGTACAATCAACTCCTTGAGAGACAGAAATTTTGCTGAATAAACTCCACATAACTAAAATACAGGACACTAACTAAGGTATGAGAATTAATATCTTGCCTCAAAGTAAGGGCATTTATGTTTTTTGCATTTATGTACTGACTATACATTTTGCAAATTGAAGTTGATTAAATACTCAGACTTAGTTCAACTTTCAATAAACCAATTAGGAACAGGGGACAAAAATCTGCCCTGGTTTATTATTTGGTTCACAAGCATTCTGAATCTGCTGTGACTAATGCAAGGAGTGAAGATACATTTTATTTAAGACTAACAATAAACGCTAGGAAAACCACACAAAAGTATGTATGTGTGTGTGTGCAGATAGATAGATAGATAGATATGTAAGTTAGGTTCATAAAAAAAACAACCCCTCTAACCTCAAAACCAACCCCAAACTAAAAGCAACTCCAGCAGTAGCTTTGAAGGGGAAGGTGAACATGGAAATAAAGAACAACATTATAGCCTAAAAAATGTGATGCAACTTGTGCAACTTGCACAAACTGAGAGATTACTTCATGCATCAGTGCACTTCATAGCTGAGCATCAGAAAACTTCCCAGTTATAACCTATATCTGTGGATAATAACTAAACTCCAGAGATACCTGGATGACTGAGGAATTAACAGCAATGTACATTCCCCACTTTTATTTAAAAGAGGAGGACAGTATAGCAGGAAAATAATGCTACTTATCTCTAATAATCATACAAAATCCTGTAGGCTATTAAACAGAGTGAACTGCAAATATGAGATATTTAAATAGATATTGCTAGGGACTACCAAAATAGAACATTTCGCCCTTTTATCCTCCTTTTGATGTTTGTCTCTTTAATAGCAGTATTTGCCCAAAGACCTAACATCTTCTGCTGCACCATGCAAACTTTTGGTTGCTTCTGTAATATAAATCACATAATACCAGCATGGCAGGGGGACTGCATCTACCCTGTTCCAGTGAAATCCTTACCTACCTCCACATGTCCTTCCATGTGGACAATCACAATGTGAATTCAGTGACAAAATCCTGGTTAATGGCAAAGAGTTGGAGTGGGTAGTAGCTGGCAGAGGGGGAGAGGAAGTGCTATATAAGGAAAAGAGCTTGCTCATTTAACCTGAAAGGTCATTTCTTGTTCATACACAGAAAAAAAAGACAAAAAAAATTTAAAAATTCAGGAGATTTGTTTTGCCAGTCATCCTCAAGTGAGCAATGCTCTGATCACAACTACATCATAAACCTGCAATGACTGGGTTGTGTCTATCAGGGAGTTCCTTTCAGGACGCAATTTCCTCAAACTGCTCTTGTAGATGGTTGCCCCCAGCTGGACAGTGGCCGGGCTGCAGCCAGGCAGCTGTTACTCCCATATCGAGCTTAACTGGAGCTGTGCTGGGATAATGTTCTGGGATAATACATGCAATTTACAAATACAAATCAGGATAACCAAGGCAATACAGTGATGTGTGTTTAAATGATGAAACTCCCCTTCTGAAAACAGCCTAGAGCTCCCCAAATAGGTGTAACTAGTTCATGATAAATTTAATCTTGCAAGAATTCAGGTCTGTCTTCCACTAAAACTTGATGAAAAATCCTTCCTAATACCAAGTGGAACAAATTCTTTAGAAAAGTTCTTTGAATTCAGCAAAGCAGGACAATCTCCTTGGTGTTATTTCAAATACACCTGTTGCAAAAAAAAAAAAAAAAACCAAAACGTTGTTTCTGCTATGTTATACGAGAGACTATAAAACCATGTCTCTTTACAATGTCTCTTTACTGAATTTCACATTCATAAAATACATCATCAGCTCTGGGTAGACACATCTGCTCTTTACTTTTAGATAACTTTTAGATATTTACTACGTGACAATACGGCAGCTGGAGTTGAAAGCATTTGCACATCTCTATCAGTGCTCTGTAGGTTAGAGGTCTGCTGGCCCAGAATGCTCGAATAAACACTACAAGAGATGTTTGTTCTTGGATACTTAGATTTGTGGACTCCATGGAAAGAAAAAGGCTCTAAAACCTTGCCCTTTTCTACCCATTCTCCTCCATGCCCATCTCCAGAAGCAGTCAGGCTCCTGCCTTCTCATTCCTGGCTCATCCACCACCGTTTTTCTAGACAGAAGCAGTGTTCCTCTTTCCAGGAGAATCACAGAATAGTTTAGGTTGGATGGAAACCCTGAAAGTCATCTGCTCAAAGGACAGTGTACTTCTCAGATCGGGTTTCTCAGAGCTGTATCCAGCTGATTTCTCAGCATCTCCAAGGATGAAAAATCCCACACTGTCTCAACTACTTGCTTCAATGTTTGACCAACCTCATGGAGAAATTTTTCCTCAAACTTGATTGAATTTTTCCACAGTACAACTGGTTCTTTCACTGCAGATCTCTCCATCCTCTCCATGCCCTCCAATTACAAGCTAGACACAGCAGTAGGATTCCCCTTTTGTCTTCCCTACTCCAGACTCAAACCAGCTCTTGGCACATCGTTTGCTCCAGTCTCTGCCCTCATGGTGGCCCTTCACTGCACTCCCTGCAGAGTGCCCATGTGTGTCCTGTCTGAGGGAGTCCCCCAGCTCTGTGGTTTCAAAGCCACTGCCCTGGATGTGCTGCTGCACTGGCAGTGATGCCCCCTCCCCATCTTTGTTCTTCAGTGCTGCCGGGAATGCCACCGACTTCTCCAGGCTCCTCAAACCCTCCTTGGAATTACTCTTGAGGAGGGGGTGATGGAGGCCTCCCTGTAGGAGGGAGATGTCTACACAAGGCAGACAACTGTCTTGTCCTGAGTCTGCATTTTAATGCCTTTGACCTTTTCTCAAGTAATTAATGTTTTAACAGGTTAACCAAGTACTTGTTTATGCAGAGTTGTACTTTTCAGTAGCAAAGATTATCTGCTGATAAGGCAATGGTTAGAGCAGGAGCTCACAGCTAGATCCAGAGTTGCAGATTACTGGTTTCTTCAGTCCCTCCCACAGCCCTGCTTACACGAGGAGGCACAAGCTTCCTCCTAATACAGAAATCAAGAATCTCTAGTGCACCTTTACACTTACCTCAAAGCAAGCATGAATTAATCCCTCATCTGAAAGTATACTATGCAAAATATAAACAGTTTTATGAGACTCAAGAATTCACATTACAGCAGAGTTTAAAAAAGACAGGAAAATAACTTGAGCAGGTTTTCTTTCTCCAGCTGGCCTGATGACTGAACAGAAATTCCACTTCAGCTTTACTGTTTCTGAATTCTTGAACTAAAGTCACCTCATGTTTCTCTGAAAAATGCCTTGCAGTAACTAAGGCTTCAATGACTTTGGGCCATCTGCCACTGTTGCCTTCTACAATACACTTTGATTGAAACTTTGGTAACATTCCCCCATGCAGAACTATTACAGAAAAAGACTGGAGACTGGGATGGCTCTTAATATCTTCAACAGAGTGTTCTGTCCCTAAGTCCTACCTTAAAGAATTTTGATTTAAATGCACTAAAGCTTTGGTAGTACAGAATGTATCAATTACAGTGCATGTCTTGTTTAGACCGGGAATACTCCACTCTTCCATTTCTAAAGCATGGCGCCATGGAATTCTAAGGTGCCACCTGAACTTGTTTGACATCTTCTTTCTAGTCAATATTTGTATTTTATTCAACCACAGCAACAAATCAGGTTTTTTCTTATCATTACCAGGAACAGAACTGCTTTTAAAACCCATAATCTCTCCTCTTAGTTTTGTCCCTGAAAACAAGATATGAATGCTCTTGATTCCCTAACTGAATTTCCTTTCAAGATAGAACTGATGATCCTACATATCATTTTGGTACAGAAAACAGAACTCCCTTCTGATTCCATTTCCTCAGTAGCCAAAGCCATCTAAACAAAAATATCTCAACATCCACATGCCACAAAAAAACCCTCCAACTCCCAAACAACAACAACAAAAATCCCTTTTAACTGCTATCAATAGAGCTCTCCTAATTCAAGCAGAAAGAAACTGAGGGAAACATACATATTCAACTCATTGGTACTATGTGCCACAAGTAAGGATTTGCCATGAAGACCTTCTCTCTTGATTTTCCTTTCTAACACAAACTTCACAGTAAAATTCCAGCAATTCAGCAACTCAGACCAGCCACTAGAAGCAAAGCAGCCAAACACCCCCTTGACTAGCATTACAGCCTCAATCTTGAGGGAAGTGCTTAAATCCTTAACTCCTGCAAGTCGTGAAAAGGAAAAAGCTTAAATTAGCAAATTTGTAGGGAGAATCCACCCAGTAGGAATGTGATTTCTTCTATATGCAAAGATTCTTTCAGGCAGATTGTCAAAATGAGTATTAAAACTTGTGTATGTTTTTTCTGGGTAGCAGAATAATGTCATGCTCTTTACTAGTTCAGATGCCTACTGATATGAAATAAGACTCACAAAAGAAAATTGCCAGGGTCATATTGCCATTAATATGAGCAATCCAGAAGACTTAATTTCTTTCCTCCAACTAGAATAAAAGGTATTTTTCCTCCCCCATACTCCATATGTCTCATTCTATGCGATCATTTTGATATAAGCAATTTTCAACTGCTGTCTGTTGCACAAATGTACCAGTTCTCTGAGAACAAAGGAAGATGATTAACACTAGCACAGATTTTTTAGTCTAATTCTCTTAGAACTCCCACTTGCTAAAGAATCCATCAGCTATACTGCCTTTCACTAAAAAAATAAACAAAACTCTGTTTTGGGGTGAGATTATTACCCACCTCTATTTTCTGCACTGAAACTGAACATCTATATTTGTGTAAGAATGTAATCTTGAATTGGATCTTTTTGTAATCAAGTAAGAGAACTGAGTGACACTGCAGGATAAAGCAATTGATAATTTAAACTCCCAGACAAATCAAGAAGCACATGCTTCTGGTTTTTCACAATGTGATGTAGAGATACCAGGAAAATATTTTCACCCAGAGAGTGACTGGGCACTGGAACAGGCTCTCCAGGGACGTAGTCACAGCACTAAACCTGACAGAGTTCAAGAAGTGTTTGGACAATGCTCTCAGGCACAGAGTGGGACTCTTGGAGTGTCCCACGCCAGGGACGGGAGTTGGACTTGATGATCCTGATGGGCCCCTTCCAACACAGCTTACTCTCTGATTCCATGAATTGTTTCCTCCCACTGTTACCATTTAAGGTCTCACTCAGCACCAATGGGTAGAGCCAGATGGCAAAGAAGATTTAAAATCAAATTAGAGGCTCAAAAACAATCAACTGAGTTTAAAACCAATGTCTCAAAGTTGCAGAATTTCATAAATTGAAGATTACCACCATTATGATTATTTGAACCTTATTTTGATTCAAACGAGAATAACAATAAATCTGTGCATAAATAAAAAACACCAAAAAAAAGTGAAAACCAATATTGGAAGCTACACAGCTGAACTGTGACAAAATTCACAATCTCAAACCCATTCACATTCTGGCAGAATACCATTTCAAGGGTTTGCTTTGGAGGGTCTCCAGAGCAAACAGCAATACTAGTTTAGCTGTGAGGCTTACAGTATGGTATGTTAACTTCAGAAGAGACAGACGTACATACTGCTTTACAACTGTTTGCTATCAGACTCGCTGTCTTCTTGAAAGTCTTCTCGAGGTAGTGAGCAAATCTCTCATTCTCGTTTTCCTTGGAACCCAGCTGGAGGAATTCACCTAAAAAGTTGCACAGATGGGAGGTTTTATTTGTGGCTTTACTGCTTAGGCAAGCAAATGGGAAGATAAAAATAAGAAAAAACCTTACCACGCACCAGATCTTCAATCACCTGAGTTAGAACAGAGATGATAGTAGTATTTCCAATTCGTGCTAAAGCTACAGAAGCAGCTGAGAGGATGAAGTCACCAGCTAGAACAGCCTAAGAACAACAACAAAAAGGTTATCCCTTAAGTCTTTTCCTGTGTTACTACAGACAGTACAATTTCCTTTATTTGTCAAATCTACTCATGTTACATAACTTTCCTACATAAAGCACAAATATCTCATTTTAAAAGTGAAAAAACACATAACCAAATGTTGAAATCTGAGTAATTTTTGAATCCCTATCTTACAGAGCTGTTTACATTTTTCTGTATAAGCACTGTCCTCCCTGTATGCAGTATGTGTTTGCTTATTAAGTTTCTCTGAACATTAGTTCTCTGTTTGACCATTCTCTTGTGGCTGTTAGGCCATGTGAACTCTGAATTGCCCCAAGTTCCTTCCTTGCATTTTCTGCTGAAGACCTTTCTTGTAATGCTGTGTGAGGAAAACATCAATTTAAAAAAAAAAAAAAAATTCCCACTGACTGAAAACATTTTTGTGTTCACCACTGAATCACCATTCAGGATGAGGTGTAAGTTTAAAGTATTTCAACAGAACTGTAGAGAATGGCACAGAGAATGTAAAATCAGTAATAACCATAGAATGTGTCAGGTTGGAAGGGGCCAGAGTCATCTGGTCCAACCTCTCTGCTCAAGCAGGCCCATCCCAGAGCATACTGCACAGGACTGCATCCAGATTGTTCTTGAATGTCTCCAGTGAGGGAGACTCCAAAGCCTCTCCTGGCTTATTCTGTTCATATTCAGGTGGGACTTCCCATGCATCAGTTTTTGTCCATTGCCTCTTGTACTATTACTTGAGAAGAGCCTGGATCCATCTTCCTGACACTGCTTTCAGATACTTATGATGAGGGCCCCTCTCAGTCTTCTCTTCTGGAGGCTGAACAGGCCCAACACTTACACATTTCAATCATTCATTATCTAATGCTTCCGACAGTTCAGAACAGGAAAACACATTCATATCAGCCACAAACTGTGCACACCTCTTCATATGTTTTCTGACATACTCCAGGACCTAGGGATAGTAATGTCACAAATCTCTAGGTATTTGTGCTCTGCTGAAATTCAAAGGCAAGTCTTGCACTTGTTAGCAAACTCACTTTCCTCTCTCCCCAGATTTGATTAAGTGTCCTTTTTCCTCTGCGAGAATTTGCATCATCAATAACATCATCGTGAACTAGACTGGCTGTATGGATCATCTCAGCAATTATGGCCACAGAGCGCTGGCTTGCTTGCACCTCCCTAAAATAAAAAACAAGAACTGTCAAATAATTAAATCAATTATATATGCTGCAATACACAAGAAATCTCTATTAAAAACCAAACAAAAAATGTTTCTCTGAAAACTGCTGTCACAGCTTTTTCCTGGTCTGACCCCCTTCTTTCAAACCTGGAGTTAGGAAGACAAGAGAAATTAAGATCACATTAGTACAGTAAGTGCAGAGGTGTGAGTCCAACCTCATTAGGCCTATTTCTACATTGCTGCATTAACAGCACTGCAAAACTCCGGTGTTATTGACTTTAATCCATCTAAATCCAGACTGCAATAAACAGCACATCATCAATGATGCTTGGCTCCAAAACTGAAGTCTGGAAAACAGCAGAGAAAAGAATGCCAGGTAGCTTTGTAGATGAATTATAAGTTTTCCTTATCTCTGTTGCTCTATCTTTAAACGTGGCATCACAAACTTTCTAAAGCTGGACAACTCTACTAACCAGCAAGCTGGAGAGATCAGAAGGAACAGAAACCTGCATTATACATTTGAAAGACATTAACTCATAGATCTTATCCTTTATGTTAGCTGATTACCTTAAAACCCCATAGGTTCTTCAGAAGCCTGAGGCATTAACTAGAATGCTACTGCAACCACTTTAGAACTGTAAACACCAACTACCTAACACTTACTGGAACTCAGCCTTTGGGAAGACCTAACACCGATGATTCAACTCTCAGTATTTCACACTACCTTTTTTTTTTTTTTTAAGCTAGGTGAAAAGAAGGTAACAGAAGAACACAGAAGCAATTATCTAGAGAACAAGACTGGCAACAAGCACACAGAAGAGCCAACCTAACTCACACAAAGGATCATTTCACTCATTATCCAGCTACCACCGTCTTCTTGTATTTTTCTGTTTTCATCATGGGTTACATGCAGGATCCCAGAAACTGCTATCCCAGTCAGCCTTGTCTCACAGATGTAACAATGGACATTTAAAATACCCCACACAGAAAACAAGAACACAAAAAACCCAAAACCCACAATGAAAGAAAGAAATGACTTCTGATATATAAATACCATACTTCTGGTATACAGACAACAGAGAAAATCATACTATTTTCCAGAAGAACAGAAAAGAACTGAAACAGAAGATAATTTCAGCTCAGCTAAGGAAATTTAAAACTCTCCTGCACTGCCTATGTCCATTAAAATGCAGTGATTAATCACAAAATGAAAGAACATACTGCAGTCTGCTGACATAACACTGCGTTCTGACACCTACCTCTACACAGAATTCTGCACTGATGTCAGTGGGAGTTCTACATCCTGAACAATAGCAGGATGAATGGGTAGCTCATAGGCTGTGAAAATATGGCTTTTGCACAACATGAAATAAAAGCTGGAAACCTTCATGGTTGTTTGGAGGCAAGTCTTAATATAGACTAGTGATTTAATCAAATGCTAGTTCAGGGTAAATAGTTTTCCAAAATAAACTACTCTTACTAAGTAGGAGAAAACTTACCTTCAAAAAACTGAAAGGTCTCCAGCCTCTTTCATGCACTGTTCTCCTTTTGGGGATTCCCTTTTTCATTAATTAAGTCAGCAGACTGGATTTCCTGCTGGGAAGCAGCAGTAAATGGCAACACTCACTGACACACTGAAATATTTCAGTAGTATGAAGACAGCACAAAACCAGTTATTTCAAAAGCAGGTTCTGAAAAGTTCTGCATTATACTCTATCTTATCTCTGACAATGACTAAAAATGGCATAGGAATGTTCATGGTTCATGGTTTCCAGAATGTTGTATCAAATACGACAATTTAATCTGAAGGGGTTGTAAAACTACTATTTTCCACTAAGGCTCAAGCAAGGTTCTTCCCACTGCTGGCAAAAAGAGATCTGCAATAGTTTCCTACATGCATCTTGTGAGACTAGATCAGAGCATGCCTATTTTAGAGGAAAACACAAACCCTAGGGTCCTTCTCATCCCCTGCCATTTTTCATTCAGCTTCTCAGGCAACACAAAAGCAAAAAGTGGCAGTAACTCAATAGATAACAGGGTCCCCGCAAATCCAGTAAGTGGAAAGATGCCATTTTTAGGTCATTCTCAAAGTAAAGACACCCTGAGATTATGCATATTTACACAGATATTTTATACAACTAATCATGTTCTGTTTTTCAGTGGACTCCCTGATGGATTCAGTGATAAGGTTTTACAGATCTACTGTACCCTGAGATATTTTCCATCACAGAACTTGTTTCATGAACACTGAACAAGGCTGATGATACAGGTTAAGAAACTCCAAATCTCTCTCCAAATATCCCTGTTCAAAACAAAACCAAACAAAACCCAACCAAAACCACCCAAAAATGGTGAGGGGCGAACCACATTATACATATATAAAACCACACAATCCAGTATTTACAGTCTCTAACAAAGAGCTTGGAGGCCATATGTTTGCCAGTAAGTAAATACTGCCAGTTTAAGGAGAGGAAATGGAATGTAAGAACTTGCAAAATTTTTGTGCTATGGCCACAGTCCTCTGAGCATCTTTCTCCTGCTACGGCCCTGTGGCTGAAAGAAGCAACCATCTCAGAAACAGAGTCTGTGACACAGAAGGGCACTGCAAACAAGGAGAAGCACAGAGAATGCATATGTTAACACCAGAGAAAACTGCAGAGCAGCTGACACCCGGGCTTCTGATGACAACGGTTTGGAAGAGCAAAACAAAAGGGAACTGAGGTTGCTGGCAGGTCCTACCCTTAGGAAATATTCCACCAAGTTCAGCCACATCATTTTATTTGTTTCTCACGTTATTCTGACTAATTTATTTCCCTCTCCCTCACCCCCCAAATCTTTTGTACTCACTGTTTTCCCTATTCTCATTGTTCTTCTTTGGCCCTTTCTTATTTGCCTCTCTCTTTCTGGTTGTAGGAAAAGAAATAAAATCTCTCATTTGTGAACACTTTTGAAGAATACAGAAACAATAGGCCCTGTCAGGCTAAGTGATAATTCTGTGAAATTCTTCACACAGGTATGTGAAGAAATGCCAGTGGATGTGTGAAATTGAGGATTTGCATGACCCCAGCTTAAACTTTTTATAACAATTTTTACTCTCACTCAAAGCAAAGTTGCTATCAATAAGCAAAACACCACGTCCAAGGGACTTAAAACTCAGGGTAGGACTTCTGCCACTTAAAACTTCCAGAGAAAAGAAACCACACACCTCAGTCACTTACCTTTTTTGGAATAGTTCAGAAAAATTCTTCATGCAACTGTTATTTTCCTGATTATGACCACAATAAAGTGATCTCACTCTAGAAAAACAGTTAACCTGCTGAGGGTATAGTAAATACCTCACTGTATTCAAACCTAAACATAAATGATCAATGTCACCTAACCTGCAAGCAGAACCACCTGGGCATTCCATTCTCCTGAGAAATCTCAGCTGTTCTGCAGGGACTCTGTGAAGAGAAAGAGGTCCCTTGGAACTGTCTTGTAAGATTAGGACCTGTAGTCTTCCTAATGGAGTCCTGTTATTTTTAACAGCCAAATAAGGAAAAGTACTACCTTCTATGCAAAAACTTCACAAAAGAAGAAAAGAAAATGAAAAAGCAGGCAAAAGCATGCTGGGTCCAGCAAGTTGTATTACAGTTGAGAATGGCAGCAAGATGAAGCAGAAACTGAGAATCAGCAAACCCCAGAAGCAAAAGAAAATAAAATGCTAGGGATGAACAGCACAGGATATTGGCTCACCCTACAAACCTACAGATACTGTGGTCAGTCTCTTCAATTACATGTGTGGGAACCAAAGCCTCAACAAAGAAAAACAAGCCTGGGAGAAGAATCAGTATTCATTGAGGAAAAGAATGATAAAATGCTTCAAGGGAAATGACAAATTGAAAGTGGAAAACCGTCTTAAAAAGAAATAGGGAGAAGCAGAGTGTAAGGCAAGTATTTTTCCCCTCAGGTTTGTAGAACAGTAGCAGAGTTAAAAACATGCAGTATTACTTCTCTACATACACAATTTTCCTCAGAAACATAAAACAGTTGAAAGAACAATTTGTTACCTGGAAACAATGTTGCTTTAAGAAAGAACAATAATGAATCAACCACAGTATCAATGTGAACCAAAATATATGTACACACAGAGCAGGTGTAAGACAGCCTGCTTCAAGCAGCTTAAAAGCAAGAGAAGAAAATGCCCATAAAACTTTATCAGCTCACAGGAACTGGGTATCCACAGCACAAATGTAAATTCCTTTTGCATGGCCTTGCCAGCCCTCAAAAGCATTGGTCACCAAGCTTGAACTAACAAGCAGTACAGTGATGACTTGTATCAACATATGGGATATTTAATTACAATCACCGGCTTGGAGAAATTGGCAAAGGGCACAGAACAGGAAGATAAATATCCCAAGATTTCATTCCATTCCTTTGCTGAAACATTTCTGTTCTTGACACTTGGAATTTAAAAGCAACATGACAAAGCTGGTGACTCAGCCTGGTTTGTACTAGGAACATTCAGATTGAGGAGGCTTTTTAAACACTTAACATATTTTGGAGGTGCTGATTAGAGCCATAACAGATGTACAAACACTGCCAAATGACACAGGCATCTGGAAATCAGAGGACTTATGCCGAGAGTTGGCTACTGCAAAGCAAACACCTGCCCCAGGCATATGTGGCACTTTGTAACTGGCATAGGGTCGGTCTCAAAACTGGCCCTGACAGTTGTGAGACAGCATAACATGTGGACAAGAATATGTCCATGAGCATATACATATGTAAAAAGACAGCAAATATGCTTTGAGCGTACAGGCAAATTCAGTCTTTCTAATGCTACCCCTCTTTGATTCATTGTTCAACTCCCACACTGTATGACATCAGTTCCAGCCTTCTCAGTACTGCACACATGATTTTTTTCCTAAGCTTTTCATGCTACACTAGAATGAGATAAAACTATTTTTACCATTATTTTGACTGCTCCAAAAACTTACTGTCCTTGTTGTTAAAAATCTCCTTCTAAATTTCCATTCTCTTAGCAACATGATGCTTTGTCTTAAGTAGTTCTTTCACCCTGTTCCTGATAAATTTGTGGGTCACAAGTCTTCAATCTTCATGACTATCTCTGCAATCCATCCCTGAAGCCAGCCAGACTTAACTTATTTTGAACTCAGGGATCAAGGGATCAGACTTGCTCATGATTTACACTCCCAGAGCTGAAGTGGATGGCTGATACATGCTAGGACACCTTTGAGGTTTTTCATAATGAAGGTGGTTACAAACCACACAGGGGTTATGCCCTAACAGGACACCTAAGACCCTACAAGCTCAAACAGGAATTTTTGGCTTACTGTGGTTCCTCACATTTCACCATAGATGGCTGATCATCAAGAATGATTCTGCCATCAGAAAGTGCCATCCTCACACTCCTGTTTTTCATGTCAAGATCACTCATGAAAATATTAAGCCAGGCAGTGGCAAAAAGGCATCCCTGAGTATTTTCACAACCAGTATTGCTCCTTTTGCTGTCTTGAAGTCAATGAAATGAAGCAGTCCTGAAATGACAACAGGATCTGGCTGAAGCAAAGTTCATTACTCCTGGATGATTCTTCCCCTAAAAAAAGGGAACTAGCACACATAGGACAGGACACTGCCACTTGATTTTGGTTTCTCCTTCAAAATTATATTCACACAGAATGGGGTAAAGGGAGAGGTGCTATCCGTGCAAAAAAATACATGCCATGCTCTGAGGTAGTAATCAAGTCCAACAAGGCATTAATCTACTCCCACATAAAGAAAATGGTGCAAGAACTCAGAGAAATCCCGTAAGACTGACAAATTAGTCTAGAAACACTTCTGGAAAGGGACCAAAAATTATCTATTTGAAATTCTATACAAGGCAAGACTGGAAGCACATCTGGAAGACAGAGAACCCTTTAGTCAACACCTTTCCTCATAATGGAAACACAGAAGTTGACAGGAACGTGTGGAGTGAAGCATTTGCAACAAGCCAGACTCAGGAGACAGAGAGAGAGTACAGGACAAGTATGATCTTCTGCTCAGTTAAAACTGCTTTCAAAAGTCAAGTAACTTGGAGATAATAAGGATTACACCAGATTAATTAGCTTAGAATCTTACATAAAGTGTAGAAATTTGCTACCAGAGAGTGGGAAAACCCCTCTGTTTTCAAAATCTCACAGCTTTGAACATAATCATATCATTTGTTTAATAGCTTTTCTGTTTAATTACTAAAAAAAAAAAAAATCTATGAAGGTCTCTTCTCACAGCAAAGTTCTTACCTGGGACCAGAGTTTAATAGGAACATGAGTGGTTACAAGTGAAAAATACTTAATGAAATTTATATAGCTTCGTAAGAAAGCATTTATGCAAGAAGGTAGAATTGATTAAAAGTATTACAAATAGTGTAATCTGGCAACATTATTTATCCATCCTGGTTACAAGCGCAGTACAATCCACAATTTAACACACAGAAATATGTAATAAACTCAGCAGTTCCTTCTGCATTGACAACTACAAAAATACAGGTTCAAGTTGGAACTTACATTCAGGTTTTACTGATAAGCATTTTATTTTCATAAAGTATTTTTCAGAAACACAAGAATGATAACCTTCAAGCGTGATGTGTGTATCTGAAAGTGACCAACTCACTTGGAATTATTATGGTGAATGTTGCAAGCCCGAGCCATTAGCACCACAATCATTGGTCGGAAGGCCTTTCCCTTCCCATCAAAGTAATAATCACACATTTCCTTAAGTTCTGCTGCAGAGACCAGCAATTCCTATAAAAAGGACAAGAGCATTTCAGCACAGAAGGCCCAAAGTCAGTCTGTTTAGTGTAAGTAAAACAGTATGCATGTATAAGGTTATTGTCTGCATTCATTCCACCCAGTGTAAGCTCAAGTTGTTTTTAAAATTACTATAGGGAATCTGAAATGTAAATGATGCATTCCACCACTGCAAATCAGGAGAAAAAACTGCATTCTGGTTCTATAAAATATGAGAAATGTTCCATTTTCCTTCAGTTTAAGTTTCAGACAGCTGTCCATAAACATAAATAACATTCTTACAATAAATATCCTCCAAACTGGTGGCTGCTATTAAAAACAATCATCGTGATATCCCAGCATAGATACCAAAATCCCTTACCTTTTTAATATCTTCATAGAGATTCTTCAAGTCTTTTCTACCAAGTTGAAAAGGGTCTTGGTATTTTTCATCACTAACTGTCTTACTGCAGCTGCACCAGTGGGATGTACTTGTATGATGAAACCTGGTGACAGTGTTTTTCAAGAGAGTAGTCTTGTTAGAAGTCAGGTTCCTCCAATTCCCCAAACAGGAACATCTGAAAGGATTTCTTTCTCTCCCTTTCCCCTCACATCACATTTAACCAAATGGTTAAAATATATGAAGGCATCAAAACACTCCTTTCAGACAAAGAGTAAGGTGCAAGGACAGCAGAGCTATGTATTGATGATCACAAACCTTTGGGACCTGGCAAAGCACATTTGGCAAACACACACTCTGCCCTTAACAGATCCCAGAAGTCTTTGGAGACACAGAACACCCTCTTGCCCTTGATGTGTTTCTTTTGAATACACTATGGATAGTGTGGCCTACATTTGGAGATAAGAGTCCTCACTTCTGGTAACCCAACTATTCTGTTACGTTCTTCCCTCTCTTGTAAACTCCTGAAAAAGTATTCCTGACTTAGATTTAGTATTTTTTTCTTTGTATACCCAGCTACATAATAAATTAAATCAGTACGTCCAGGTAGCGTTGATAATGCTAGGAAAGTTCATCAGAAAACGGTGAAAGCTCCACCTGGATGCATTAAGATGCATTTAGCTTAGGAGATTTGTCTGTTTGTTTCCTGGAGTTGAAGTTTTTTCTTTTTCTAACATTTCCTTCTCCAAAGTGAACCATATACATTTTCTTGCAGCCTTCTTGCTTTGCCCAGGGTAGACGACTGAGATTCAGACTCAGCACTACAGCAGCAGTCTACACTAAGAGTAAATAACCTTATTTTCAACGTTTACAGCTCAGAGGTGTAACTATCCAGTTCACACAATAACCATGTCTTTACCCACTACACAACAATGTGAATCTCCAACTTACCGCCAAAATATACTATATATTTTTGGAAATGAGAAACTTGAACTTCTCTGGGTAATGTGACACATCTGCACAAAACAAAACCAGGGATAGTTTATTAGAATTTTAAACTGACAGAAAACATCTGACTACAAAAAAAAACATACCCATCACAATTGCTCTATTTCTCCTTTTTAACAAGCCAGCAGCAAAGGGAGTCTCATAACCCATTCCATACCACGTGAGACATGAGTGCCAATAGGCACACTGAACTGACTCTTCTGCTCTGGAGCATTGGACTTTCTCCCCTCGCAGGCCCAGCCCAGGAGGCTTATC
This sequence comes from Certhia americana, assembly GCA_018697195.1. Classification (NCBI taxonomy): domain Eukaryota; kingdom Metazoa; phylum Chordata; class Aves; order Passeriformes; family Certhiidae; genus Certhia; species Certhia americana. The sequence goes on from CM031858.1 coordinate 15,948,438, forward strand.
AGTTAAATTACCAAAGCTGCTCCAATAAAACCTTGCTTTTGCACTTGTGCAAGGTGCAATTTTCAAACACTTTATCTTCCTGGCAGATACATCTGGATTGCACCAGTCAAGACACAGAGAAAAGAACAAGCTGTTTCAGTACACTTAACTGAAAATCATGTCCTTGTTTTCCCCTGAAGCAATTTCAATTCAGCCTGCTGTTTATAATTTACACCTGCCCATCTTCCCTGCTAGATGTCCAGAACCTAACTTCCACATCTAACCATCTCTCCAATGATCTCTCCCTGCAGAGAGAGCCCAGGAGTCTGGGGGAAGGCACAGTCCCAGTACATGATTCCAGCAGACACAGGCTGAGAAAAGAAGTACAGCTTTTGTTCTGCTCCTGGGAGTGCTGCCTCGAAGTAGAACCCTGCCCAATGCTGGGCTGAGCCAGCCTAAAATCACTGCAATCCACGTGTTCACCAAACTGCCTCTGGAAAAACTCACACGAAAAAACTCACACAGAAACGCTCAAGGAGACTTGCTTCTCTTGCCTCAGCGTCTCCTCATATGTGGATTAAAGCCTCCCTCTCCTCGGACAATGGGAAAGAAACAAAAGCATTGTAAAGGCTCAAGGGCACTCTTCCATCCTCCGTGCTTACACAAGGTCATGCAAGGGGGACGAAGGAAGGAGAAGAGCCCTAACTCACCAGGGACCTGCAGCACACTGCTGTCTGATTTGTGTCCGGCCCTATGGCTGAGACATTCCTATGTCGCTCTCTAGGACCTCTCACCGTACTCTGTTGCTAAAAATAGCTGATCTCTTCCTACTCTTCCTTCAGTGCGGGCACACACAGACTCCCTCCCTCCTCTACACGGCTGCTTGACCCTGTAACAATTGGCCAGAGCACTTTCCCGAGGGCCAGGACGGCCGGAGCGCCTCAGCGAGGGTCAGAACCGCAGCCTGGCCTTGTGAGGAAGCTCCAAACCAAGGCAGTGAGCGAACTGCCCCCATTACCACTCACAACGCCAACACACACCACCGCCTTCAAAATCTCACACTAATGAGAACCGCTTCCCCTAGGGCCGGCTCCGAGAGGCTCACGCACAGACCAGCGCTGAAAACCCTTAGTCCGGAATTCAACCTTGCACGGAGCGCGCTCTTGCCCCCAGCCAGGACCCCCGGCAGGGAGCCGCCCCCGGGCCGTGGCGCTTCCCGGGCGGAGGCTGCGGAACGCCGAAGGAGCGGCATGCCCGTGTGTGGGCCCGGCTCGGCCCCGCGCCCCCCGCCCCATTCATTCCGCCCCGCCCGGCGCCGCCGCACTCACCGCAGCGATGGGGGCCGGCGGGCCGGGGCTCGGCACCGAGCCCAGCGGCGACGCCCGGCGACACCAGACGCCGCTCCGCCACCACCACCGCAAGGCCATGGTGTCCCCCAGCCCCACCGCGCCGGCACCGCCTCCCGGCACCGCCGCGACCCGGACGCGGAAACCCCACACCGCTACCGCCCTCCGGCGGGGTGCCGGGCGGGCTCCCCTACGCCCTCTTTGGGGGCGGGAGGCTTCAGGCCGGCTTCGTAGGTGACTCCGGAAGGCGAGGTTCGGGGACATGTGGTGGCGCCCCTTGCTGCCCGCCTGCCTGGCCTGGGGCTGTGTGGCCGCGCTGTGCGGCTCCCGCGGGCTCTGCCCGGCCCCGAACGCCTCCCGCCCCGAGCCGGGGCAGTGCCCGCGGCACCGGGCGGAGGAGCTCTGCGCCTGGGCCCTGTCCTCCGACAGCCTCCTAGGTACGGCCTGCCTTGTCCCGGGGCTCTGTACACCTGCCCTGCCATGTCCCGGGGCTCTGTACACCTGCCCTGCCATGTCCCGGGGCTCTGTACACCTGCCCTGCCATGTCCCGGGGCTCTGTACACCTGCCCTGCCTTGTCCCGTGGCTCTGTACACCTGCCCTGCCTTGTCCCGGGGCTCTGTACACCTGCTTTCTGCATCATCCTTCCACCAGTTTAAGCTCAATTTGTTTTTAAATTACTATATAATGAAATCTGAAAAATGGTAAATGATCCCAATCCACCACTGCAAACAGTAGAAAACTGCATCTGGTCTATCAATAATGAGAAATGTTCCATTTTCCTGTCCTCCTGCAGTTTAGTTTCAGAACCAGCTGTCCAGCAACATAGATTACATTCTTACAATAAATTTCCTCCAAACTGGTGCTGCTATTAAAACAATCATCGTGATATCCCAGCATAGATACCAAAATCCCTTGTACCTTTTTATATCTCATAGAGATCTTCATCTTTTTCTAAACCATTGCAAGGGGTTTGGTATTTTCATCACTAACTTCTTACTGGCAGCTGGCCCAGTGGAGATGGTCTTGTGGATCGACTGGTGAAGTGTTTTTCACGAGAGGTAATCTATGTTATAAGTCCAGGTTCCTCCATTCCCCCAACCGCAACATCTGAAAGGAGTTCCTTTCTCTCCCGTCCCCTCCTCACATTTAAACCAAATGGTAAATATCTGAGGCATCAAAACACTCCTTTCAGACAAGATTAGTGCCATGACGCAGAGCTATGTATTGCTGAATCACAAACCTTTGGACCCTGGCCACCATCTGGGCAAACACCACCTAACCTCTGCCCTTAACAGACCCGAAAGTCTTGGGACCAGAGACCCCCTCTTGCCTCTTGATGTGTTCTTTTGAATACACTAGGGATAGTGTGGCTACATTTGGGAAAGAGGCCTCATTTCTGGTAACCCCAACATTCTGTTACGTTTCTTTCCCGCTCTTGTAACCTCCTGAAAAAGTATTCCTGTTAGATTTAGTATTTTTTTTCGTTTGTATACCCAGCTACATAATCATAATCATACGTCCAGGTAGCGTTGATAATGCTAAGGAAAGTTCATCAGAAAACGGTGAAAGCCTCCACCTGGATGCATTAGATGCCTTTATCTTAGGGATTTGTTGGTTTGTTTCCTGAGGGAAGTTTTTTCTTTTTCTAACAGTTCCTTCTCCAAAGTGGAACATACTACATTTTCTTTGTCAGCCCTTCTTGCTTTTGGCCCAGGTTAAACTACTGAGATTCAGAACTCAGCCAACAGCAGCAGTCCTACACTAATAGTAAATACCTTCTTTTCACGTTTTACAGCTCAGAGTGTAACTGTCCAGTTCCCACACTAACCATTTCTTTTACCCCACACCAACATGTGAATCTCCAACTTACCCGCCAAAATATACTATATATTTTTGGAAATGAAGAAACTGAACTTCTCTGGGTAATGTGACCATCTGCACCAAACAAAACCATGGTGTTTATCAAGTTTTATAAACTGACAGAAAACACTGACTACAACAAAATATACCCTCACAATTGCTCTATTTCTCTCCTTTTTAAACAAGCCAGCACAAGGAGTCTCATAACCCATGTTCATACCACTGAAACATAGTGCCAATAGGCACCTGAACTACGCTTCTGCTCTGGAGCATTGGACTTCTCCTTTATCTCCCCCTTAGCAGGGCCCAGCCCAGTAGGCTTATCATTAAATTAACCCAACGCTGCTCCATAAAACCTTGCTTTTGCACTTGTGCAAGGTGCAATTTCAAAACACTTTATCTTCCTGCAATACTCTGGATTGCACCTTCCAGACCGAGAAAGACAGCTGTTTCATTACACTTAAACTTGAAAATCATGTCCATTGTTTTCCCCTGAAGCAATTTCAATTCACCGGCCTGTTTATTAATTTACACCTAGCCCATCTTCCCTTCTAATGTCCAAACCTAACTCCACATCTACCATCTCTCCAATGATCTACTCCCTGCGGAGAGAGCCCAGAGTCTGGGGGAGCACGTCCCAGTATCTGATTCCCGCAGACACAGGCTGAGAAAAGAAGTACAACTCTTGTTCTGCTCCGGGAGTGCTGCCCTCGCAGTATAACCCCCTCCCAATGCTGGGGCTGAGGCCAGCCTAAAATCACTGCAATCCACGTTTTACCAACTGCCTCGGGCAAAACTCACTAAAATTCACAACAGAAACGCTCAATGAGACTTGCTTCTCTTCTCAGCGTCTCCTCATATGTGGATTCAGACTCCCTCTCCCTTTCAATGGTGAAGAACAAATCATTGTAAAGGCTCAATGCCCTCTTTTCCATCCTCCGTGCTTACACAATTTCTGCCAGGGGGAACAAGGAAGGATAAAGAGCCCTAACTCACCAGGACCTGCAGTACACACTGCTTGGATCCCCGCTGATTTTTGTCCGGCCCTATGTCTGAGACATTCTATGTCTCTCTCTAGGACCCTCCCGTACTCGTTGCTAAAAATAGCTGAGCTCTTCCTACGCTTCCTTTCGTGCGGGCACACACAGACTCCTCCCTCCTCTACACGCTTGTTGACCCTGTAGACCAATTGTCCGAGTCACTTTCCCGCGGCCAGGACGCGTCGGGCGCCCTCCGCGAGGGTCGAACCGCAGCCTGGCCTTGTGAGGAAGCTCCAAACCAAGGCAGTGACCGAACTGCCCATTACCACTTCACACCCAACACCACCACCGCCTTCAAATCTCACACAACTAATGAGAACCGCTTCCCCAGGGCCGCTCCGAAGGCTCCAGCACAGACCAGCGCTGAAAACCCTAGTCCGAATCAACCTTGCCGGACGCGCTCTTGCCCCCAGCCGGACCCCCGGCGGGAGCCGGCCCCCGTGCCGTGGCGCGTCCTCCCGGGCGGAGCTGCGGCAACGCCGAAGGCGGCATGCCCGTGTGTCGGCCCGGCTCGGCCCGCGCCCTCCCGCCCCATTCATTCCGCCCCGCCCGCGCCGCCGCCCTCACCGCAGCGATGGGGGCCGGCGGGCGGGGCTCGGCAACACGCCCAGCGCTGCCAGCCCGGCTACACAGACGCCGCTCGCCACCACCACCGCAAGCCATGGTGTCGCCCCACCTCCCCCCAGCGCCGGCAACCGCGTCCCGGCGACCCCGCGAAACCCGGACGCGAGAAACCCCACACCGCTACCGCCCTCCGGCGGGGGTTCCGGGCGGCTCCCCTACTAGCCCCTCTTTGGGGGCGGGAGGCTTCAGGCCGGCTATCGTAGTGACTCCGAAGCGAGGTTCGGGGCACATGTGGTGGCGCCTCGTTGCTGCCGGGCCCCGCCTGCCTGGCACGTGGGCTAGTGTGCCGACGCGTGCGCTCCGCGGGCTCTGCCCGGCCCCTCACGCCTCCCGCCCGAGCCGTCATGCCCCCGCGCGCCGGGCTGATAGCTCTGCGCCTGGGCCCTGTCCCTCCGACAGCCTCCTAGGTACGGCCCTGCACTTGTCCCGGGGCTCTGTACCCTGCCTTGCCATGTCCCGGGTCTGTACAACTCTCTGCCCTGCCCTGGCCCGGTCTCTGTACACCTGCCGGCTGCCTTGGTCCCGGGGCTCTGACAGCCTGACATAGCCCTGTCCCGGGGCTCGTTACCCTGTCCTAACCATTCCCGGGGCTGCTGTACACCTGCCGCGCCATGGCCCGGGGCTCTTCAACCTGTCCTAAACCTGTCCCGGGCTCTGTACACCCTGCCTGCCAGTGCCCGTCCTCTGTACCCCTTCCTGCCCGCGCCCTTCCCGGGGCCTTCTGTACACCTGCCCTGCCATGTCCGGCGCTCTGTACACCTGCCCGCCTGCTTGTCCCGGGCTCTGTACACGCTCCCTGGCCCTGTCCCTCTGGCTCTGTACCCTTCCCTGCCCCTGTCCCTGCCCTGTCCAGTGCTCTGTACACCTGCCCTGCTTGTCCCGGGCTCTTACCAACCTGCCCGGCCAATGTCCCGGGGCTCTGTACACCTTCCCCTGCCCTGTCCCGGGCTCTGTACACCATTCCGCTGTGCCCGTCCCGGGCTCTGTCACCCTTCCCTGCCCGTCCCAGGCTCTGTACCTGCCGTTGCCTTTTTTTGTTTTTGTCCCGGGGCTCTGTACACCTGCCCTGGCCATTTCCCCGCCGGGGCTTGTACACCTGCCCTTACCATGTCCCTGGCTCTGTACACCTGCCGGCCCTGCCCGCCCTGTCCCGGGGCTCTTTACCCCTGCCCTGCCCTGTCCCGGGGCTCTGTACACCTGCCCCTGGCCTTGCCTTGTCCGGGGCTCTGTTAAACCCTGCCCGTGCCCTGGCCATGGCCCCGGGGCTTCTGTACCCTGCCCTGCCATGTCCCGTGGCTCTGTAACCTGGCCCTGCCTGTCCCGGGGCTCTGTACCCGCCCTGCCCTGGGTCCTGCCCTGTCCGGGGCTCTGTACACTCTGCCGTGCCTTGTCCCGGGGCTCTGTACACCTAGCTTTCCATGTCCCTGGTCCTCGTTCACCCCTGCCCTGCCCTGCCATGGGCCCGGGGCTCTGTACCCTGGCCCTGCCCTTTGTCCTGTGGGCCTCTGTACACCTGCCCTGCCTGGTCCCGGGGGCTCTGTACACCTGGCCGCTCCATGTCCCGGGGCTCTGGTACACCGCCGTTTGGGGGCCGCCATGTCCCCTGGGCCTGCCACTGCCCTGCCTGCAGGTCCCGGGCTCGTACACCTGCCCCTGCCTTGTTCCTGGTGCTCTGTACACCGCCCTGCCTTGTCCCGGGTCTCTGTACACCTGCCCTTGCCATGTCCCGGGGCCTGTACACCTGCCTTGCCTTGTCCCGGGCCCTCCCTATCCCTGCCCTGCCCGGTGGCTTTGCTAGTTTGGGTTGAGCAGCTCCTAAATGTGACCCTGATGTGCCAGTCAAATACTAGTTTTTAAAATTAAAACAATTGGTCAAAGGAAGATGATTTGTTGTTTTTTTTATCTTTTTTTTTTTTTTCTTTTTTTTTTTTTTTTTTTCCCTATGCCGCAATTATATTCTTAGTGCGAGTTGATACCGACACCTATCTCAAGTACCAGATTCTAGCTCGCCTACTCTATGGCATCGCAAAACTGCTTGTACTCATATGTTAAATTGATATGATAACATTGCCGAACCCTAATTCCACATCAGTGACAATTACAGTGTGAGCATTAAGAAATAATAGTCAGTGATAGATCTTGTGGCAGCTGGCTATAACAGGATGTATCATTAGAGGTAGTGAGAAACATGGCTAGCAGCAAGGCTCCAGAGATGCTAACTAACTTAAAATTTTTACAAAACAGTGACTTGAGGTACTGGGATTTTATAATTAATGTGGAACTGTAAGATCATTGCAAGAAAAAGTCCATAAAGATGGTTACCCACACTGTTTTAAAACAATATTTGTCCTCTGTTACCATGGAAAAGGGCACAGAGTAGGTCTGAAGGAAGAATGAAGCACATTCTCTTCTGAGTACACATGTATGCTACAGCAAGAGCTACATCTTCTAGACCATTCATTTACCGTTTCCTTTACCCAGAAAATACTTCATCTGTTTTCTTGGGTTTTGTGGTGATCATTGCTGCATATGGACTGTACACAGCAGTTACTGGTGCACAGTGACAAATCTGTTGCACTACATTGTTCAGCTGGGGGGAAAGCTGAACTTCTCTATCTCCTGCAGATATCTTTTAGGTGTATATAATTGAGTGCAACATCAAACTGCCCTGAGTCTGTTCTAGTCACAGTCTATTCAATCTATTCTTAGATATGGTTTAGACCTTAAAACTAGAGTGGCCTGTTAGATTCTCTAACTGCAGAATTCAGTCCTTTTCAGAAATTTCAAACAATAAAATCCTAAATTTATTTGGTCTTGCTTTTCATGAGTGCTTATATACATTGGTAAAGTTGTAATGTTACAAGTTTTAATTATTTTTAAAGCATTTTGGCTGGATTTAAGAGAAACATATTAAGAATAATATTATTCTTAATATTATTATATATATTAAGATATATATAATATATCTTAATATTAATATATAATAATAATTATATGGCATTTGTTTTCTGTTTCATGTTTACAGATCCTTTTCCAGTTGATGTGATCCAAGAAAATTATGTCCGTATTGTGAGAAACTGCATTTTTTCAATTGTCTCTCCTACACCTTTTAAATCTAGAGTTCGTCTTGTAGCTGTTTCAAAGGTTGGCTGTTGTTTTTTATTCCTCTCTAATTAGTAGAAATTATTAATACATGTACTAAAGTATATTTTAATATTCATATGCTATTTATCGTGAAACATCTTCTCAATATATACTTTAAACAAACAGAACATTGAAAACATATTGTGAGATGTCTTTTAATGATGAAATCTTTAGAGAAAACATTACCACTGAAAATTTGATTATGTCCAAGTATTATTTTTTTCTCCAGGAAGTTCTTGAAAATATCTTGGATCTTGATATATCTGTCAAAGGCTCGTCTGATTTTCTGGAGTTCATCAGTGGTGGGAAGGTGATATTTGGGTCTGTTCCACTGGCCCATAGGTATGGTGGTCACCAGGTAAGTATGGCACTCATTTTTCCTGGTCGAACTGTGTAGGTTTTTTCTTGTGAATTGTACCTTGAGAATACCTGCAAGTACATGAGTATATGCCTATGTGAGTGCATGAACGCTTACTAACATTCTAAACATTAGTTTACATACTAAATTTAGTTTTGGTTGCAACAGACTTGTTCTTCGTAGCAGGCTACAGGTGGAAAAGAACTATAATATCCTTCCAAGTTTACTTGCTCTGCTTTTGTTTATGCCTGAAGCGAATTATCTTTTTATCTTTCATTAGCTGCCAAGTGTGCTTAGCACCCCAGCAGCCTGGCCAGCTCTGCTTCATGATAGATACTAATAGCTCAGAGGAGTGGAGAAGGACTGAGCCTCACTGCAACACCATGATTCAAGTTTCAACACTAAGATTCAAGTTTCATTGAAATGGCTATGATTATTCATGGAGAAGAATGGCAGAATTTGATTTGTAATTTCCAATTAAAAAAACCAAAACAAGCCGTGTGGGTTTAAAGGCTTATTATACAAAAAAGACAGGTCTGTAGCTGTGCATCATAGCTGGAAAGCTGGAAGGTAAAAAAAACCAAAAAACCAAAAAACAAAAGGATTACTGGTGTTACTCTTTTCCTGAGGTTTTCTGATTCATTTTTGGAATGAGTGTGGAAATACAGCTTTAGGGATCAACATTAATGTAAGCAAATGTGTCTTTTGTGAGGACCTAGATTTAATCTGTATTGTTTCAAGTATAACTTCTATAAATGATAGAGGACAATAACTCGATTTTAATTTTTGTCAGTTTGGTGTCTGGGCAGGTCAGCTGGGGGATGGAAGAGCCCACTTGATTGGAGTGTATACAAACAGGTGTGACTTTTTTTTAAGTGTCTGAACTTTGTGTTCAGTTTTGCTGATTTGTGGTTAACCTGAGGTGTGTTGTTAGAAATACCGATTTCTATTTTTGCAGGCATGGTGAGAGGTGGGAACTGCAGTTAAAAGGGTCAGGAAAGACCCCATACTCCAGGTAAGTTGTGGTTGTTCTGTGTACTCTAAAACTAAATGTTTTCTTTTTGAGATTTGCCTTGATTTTATGACCTGTTCCTTATTTCTCTGTTCTCCATAGGAATGGTGATGGAAGAGCTGTGCTTCGCTCTTCTGTTCGAGAGTTTTTATGTAGTGAGGCCATGCACTATCTTGGAATTCCTACAAGCAGAGCTGCTAGGTATTTTTCTTCCCTTTGTTCACAATGTACTAATTTACAGATAATTTTCTGACTGAGTTTCACTGAACATCAATAAAACAGGATAGTTAGTTTCCAAGAGGAAAGATTTTTTCATATGTATGCAATCAGAACAAAATACATTCTCCACAGATTTTTGGAGTAAAAGTTTCCAATAATATTAAGCTCCAGCAATTAATTGCATCACATAGTTTGCTGGATTCAAGAAATACAACTTAACTTTAGTGTAGTAAAGACTCATTTCTGTAAAGTTAATCCAAATTCTAGAATCTAGCCAACTAGGAAAATGTTGAATGTGGCTGTTTTTGTACTGTCATTTTTAAGATTCCTGGGAAAAATTGTCAGTCATATGAGCAAACGTTAATATTGGAGGTAGAAATCAATGTAGGCAATTCTCTCAATTCTTCATCTATGCAAACAGCCCTTGAATACAGGGAGAGAGTTTGTAAAAAAAAAACCAAAAAACTGATTCTGCCTGAACCAAAGGAGACTAACACATTCATTCATTTGGATGATTTTCTCAGAATCAAGAACTGAATATTTTCAAATGATCGTGTTTAAAATGCCGAGTTCATTTTGTGTTCCAAGTAGTCTCAAGTCAGTACTGCACTGTTTCAGGCTTCAAAGAAAGCAAATGTTCTGCAGAAAAGTCTTGTACTCAGCTGCCACATGGCTAGGTGTCTGTATTTGCAAAGTGTCTGCAAATCTCTTTAGCATTAGTTCTAACTCATTTGCTCTGTTGAAGTGCAGTGTTTGTAAATGACATTTTTGATGGTTTATTCACTGACTTCATCTTGAGACTCTTTGCTGTTGGCTGTTAATGCAGAACTTTAAATCTGTCTGAATATCAGCAGGAACTCATTTGGCAGGTTAGAGCCTTTCTTTGCTGTCATCTCAACAAATTGTGCAGTGCAAAACCAGTATGAAATTACCCTTTTACTGTGCACGAATTCTACTGAACACACAGTGTGCTTTAGTTCTCTGCTGGCAGATTGGTGAAATGCCTGGCTCTCTTAACTGTTGTGCAAGCTCTGCAGACTGTTTGCAAGACTTAATTTGGAAAAACCCCAGCTGACAGCCATATTCTTCCCGATGGGGAGCTGTTGTACAGAGGCTGGTGGGATGCACTTAGCACAGGTCTTGTCAAGTCTTGGCAGAAGTGGGAGGAAAAACCTTATGGCTTATCCCAGAACACCCAGCAGGTTGGTTTGCTCTATTAATTTTAAGTACTGTGTTCCCAATGGGGTGCTACAGTTTATGACTCTACTGCCTGATACAGAACACTTCATATAGTACCATTTTAGTCACATGCTGGGACTACCACTGAGCAGTGTTTCGCATTAAGGCAACAAAGGGAGCCAATATCCATAGTTTTCTGAGTGGCTTTACTTGCATAGGGCTTGATGTTCATGCAGTACAACAGGTAGAGCATTGGGAGTGTAAAGTCTAGCCCTTAAGTGAGAGCCAGGTAGGGAGGGTTATCATCCATCCATCCATCCATCCATCCATCCATCCATCCATCCATCCAT
>CM031858.1:15959559-16041928 GCA_018697195.1 Certhia americana
CATCCATCCATCCATCCATCCATCCATCCATCCATCCATCCATCCATTCCTCCATCCACCCCTCCATCCACCCCTCCATCCATCCCTCCATCCATCCCTCCATCCCTCCCTCCTTCTGTGAGAGCTGTTCCAGCTTCTTTGATGTAAGAGCAATTTCAGTGCTCTGTTTCCTATGGGTGAGTGTACAGCTGGTGTGCTGCTGCCTTCTCTCCAGTAATGGTACTTACCAACTACAGGGGCCATTGGAGAACTGCTTTTCTAGTAGGAATGTATGTTTATGTGGCTGGCCAGCTCTCAAGGGTTGCACATCTGTGCTAACTCTATGTTAATGCCCCCATGGATTTTTTATCTGCAATAGAACTACTGCTGGTATTCCATAGGAATTTTGCAGAGAGCCTGCTAAGAGTTGCACAGTAAAAAGAAAACAAGCTTTCTGGCAGAGGTCTGTTCAAAACAGTGACGTTTAGTAGCACAACTTTTGTGCCTTCTGTCCCCTAGTGCTCTGCTGCACACAGTATTTTGTAGGAGTCTGAAGTTCCTTCCCTGTTTCTGATTTTTTTGTCTTCTCTTGGAGGATTAAGATTTTCTTCTTCCATCTCATTTATTCAGAACTTTTTGTACTTAATGCTACAGACATACCAATTGGTTTCAAGTGAGTATTTAAAAAAACCAAACAAACCATAATTCTATTTGTATCAGTACAGATCCAATAAAAGGAGCAGATTGATTTCTGTATATTTTTCCTCTCCTGAAATAATTCACTGCCTGTTCTTTGCAGTTAACATTCAGAATATTCAGTTTGAATACTAGTAGGTATCTTCAAAAATACTGAATATAATAACAATAATTTAGTTTCAAACCCACAGTTACTGTTGAAAGCAACTGCACTAGGTAAGACTTCATGCTATTTCTTTTCATGACCTTTTTGTATATATTTATGTTTATATGGGTTTCCCATTTTTGGTTCAACTGAATTCTTTCTAAGACTTCAGTGCTCAAGTATGTAAAACCAGAATCCAGTGTACTTCCAAAATTTAACTCTTGGGAATTAATACTGTGACTGTCTTCAGTCTTATTTATGAATGGAATATTAGGTTTGTCTCTTGTTCTTTGCTGTGTACCTCAAAGAAAAGTTTGGTTCTGTCTTCACTGCCATCTTCAACTACCTAATAGCCGATATAAATAACTGTATTAAATATCAAATAGCATGCCACCCAACTGTATTTTGAATAATGGAATTGTAATTTGGGTTGGAAGAGACTTACTGGTCTTGTCCAATTCCCCCCCCCACCAATGAGCAGGGACATCTTCACTACATTAGGTTTATTCAAAGCCCCCTCCAACCTGACCTTGAATATTTCCATGGATGGGGCATCTACTACCTTTCTGGGCAACCTGTTCAGTGTCTCACCCCCTCTGAGTAAAATTCTTCCTAATATATAATCTAAACCTGCTCTCTTTTAGTTTACAGCCATTCCCCCTTGTCCTGTTGCTAGAGGCCCTGGTAAAGAGTACCTGTCCAGCTCTTTTGTAGCCTCCTTGGAGACTGGAAGGTGCTGTAAGGTCTCCCCTTACTCCCCATGAACAGCCCCAACTCTCTCAGTCTGTCCTCATAGAAATGGTTCTCCAGCTCTCTGGTTGTTTTTGTGGCTCTCCTCTGGACCCACTCCAACAAGTCCATGTCTCTCCTGAATAGAAGAATATTTTCCAGTTATCAGCAAGCATAGGTAAAGAAGAACTGTACAAAATGAGCTAAGTTATCCTTCTGCTAGATTCTTGAACAAGGAGTCTTCTGTGCTTATTGAGGGGATAAGATCTCTTTCAGAAGATGGCAGCAAGCTGGATTGTCAATATAACCCCATTTGCTTTGGAGAGAAAACTTTCTACCCATTAACCTTAGAGTAACATGATGCCCTTGTTTATGAGGATTGATTTTTCCTGATAGAACAGAAAATACAATGAAATTACATTTTTTTGGAACAAATTAATGTAAGTTGTGAAATATTTTAAAGAAAGTTGTACTGAACTCTCACACACCTCAATATTTGGATAAACTTGAAAATTTATAGGATGTGCAGAATTTTGCAAAAGGCAAATGAAAGCAAGAGATTAGTTTTAAAAATCCAAGTACTAGTAGCAGTGATTGCTGTGGGTCACAGACTTGTCCCCGAAGTTTCTGAGATAATTTTGGCTCATGTAAAGGGCAACCTCCATCTGATGCAACAATTTGTTTTCTAATTTCTCTTTCCTCAAAATTTCCAAGGTGTCCCCAGGGAAATTGTGACTTAGTTAAGGTTACAATTGCACAAATCTGTCACTGAGGTTCCAAGTGAATGCACTGCTCTTTTTTGAGCAGACATCTCCCCAAGAACAGTGAGAGTAATGAAATTGGACAGCATTGCATTAAATACAAAATAAATGCATTTTAGTCATGAACCTTGGTAATAAGCCTCAGCATCTTCTTTGCCTGTGTCATTTGTAAATACAAAGCTATGCCACCGAAATGCTCTTTCTTTTTATGAAAAAAATGAATTTATCTAAATACCACTTTGGTCTTCATTATGAATTATTTTTGCTGAGATAACTTTTAATGTTCATTTCTTGTTTGCTACAGCTTAGTTGTAAGTGATGATGATGTGTGGAGAGACCAGTTTTACAATGGAAATATTAAGAAAGAAAGAGGTAATGAACGTATTTTAAAATGTTACAACATTGTAACTTCATTCTCCATGAAAAACTGTGCAATAAAAAGTAATAAATTGGCTTAATTTCGTTTATTAAGAGATAATACCTCTCCTGAAAAACTCAATCTGAAACATATCTTAGTTGAAGAAATGAAGCCCTCTGAACAGGTCTTCTATGATTGTGGCATACAGATTGTGGCAAGAATATAATTTTGATTTTCATTCCCCATTACAAAAATGATGTTGAAAACTAGGGAATTTTTCCATTGTTTTGATAGTGGTATCAGGATGAGTGGAATGCAACTATGGCCATGTCATTGCTACATCATCTGCACCTGCTTTGAAAAAGAGTGAGATGGCACAGCATGGGGAAAAATCTGTGTTCTTTTTTTGAGGCTGGCATTTCTGGAGCGATTCTAGTATTAATGCACTAACAGAATTTTGCCTGTAGCTTCTGGTATATCAAATCAAAGTTTATCATTAAAATGCATGTGTAGTAAAATAATGTTATACATATTCATCTGTTATGTGTTAGACATACTTACAAAAATACCAGTTTAACTGTGCATATATAAACTCTGTGTCTATAGAAACAACACATGGTGGCTTTTGCTATGGAACTGTTTTATTTTGCTGATGCTCTGTTTACATTTAAACACATTTGTCTCTGTATTTAAGGTGCAATAGTGCTACGACTTGCCAAGTCATGGTTTCGTATAGGATCCTTGGAAATCTTAGCTCACTCTGGGGAACTGGACTTACTAAGGTTTGAATTGAATCTTCAAATTTGAAAATTGAATCTTCAAATTACAGTAACTGTAATGGTTTTCTCAACAATCAAATTACATTAGAATTCATGTATACATGAATTGGAATTTAGACATAAATAATTTAGGAATTAAGATTACATAATTTAGAAAGGTAACCTGCTATTTTTGTACAAGCATAATGAAGATTTTACCTCACAAGGGTAAAACCCCTGAGATGTTTCTAAAGGCCTGGATCTCACAAAATGAGGAAAGTTTTATACCTAAATAGTTCTGGTAACTAAGCACTAGGGAGGATTTGTTTGTTTTGGAAAGATTTGTAAGTTGAAAGTATAAGTTCCTACATTCCTCAGTTCTCTATGACAGATCCTGCAAATTTTAATTTGCATGTATCCCATTTCCCTAAGCCTATCTTGTAGGAATGTAGAGGAATAGCCAGTTACTGTGGTAGTAACCCTACTTCATTAGAATTCAGCCATAACATTTTCTTTGTGAGAATTCTGATGTAGAATGGTTGTAATCTTATACTGTTTTTTTTTGGAAATGCAAACTCTTTTTTTTCCTAAAAAATTGATATTGCTGCATGCAAAACCATGTCCTGGTGTGCCCTGGAGATTTAACGTGGGGATAATTTTAACTCTGTATGAAAGTCTCCACTTGTATTTATGAGTACAACCTTTGCTTTTATCTCTAAGCATTTGGAAGAGCTTAATCTAATATTCATTGGAATAAATAGAATGAGTTTTTAATAACTATCTGTGGCAATCTATAGATCAGCATTTTGCTGTTTGGAAACAAGAATTTTTAATGATCAGTTCCAAAGTACCAGTTTTGTTTAAATAATTCTGTTTCTGCTGTTACAGACGATTGCTAGACTTCATCATCCAGGAACATTTTCCATCAATAGCTATGAATGATTCAAATAGATACCTGGTAAGTCTTTTTTAAGAGTCATTTTTGTTTTCCAAAAGCATGTGAACAAAAATTGCAGAAAGGTCTTCACTATTTCTAGTTTTACAAGATTTTAAAATTTGAAGTAAGCTTCCAGGTTTTATCAGCAAAAGTTTGGTAATTCTCTGTAGTAAAAATCTGCTCCTTGATATTTTTTTTTGTTTTCTCAAAGTCAAATATAGACATTTTTCACCAGTTTCCATAATGAAAATGCTTATTGTGAAGCTCCCATTTTCTGTTATTTTTTGTTCTTTTACTGCTCAGGTTGTCAGTGAACAATGGTCACGAAGTGATGAAGTGTGCTTTTGCCTATGTAAATGTAGTATATATAGTATATTCTAATATACTGCCTAGTATATATAGTGTCTTTGTTTTGTTTTTTCTTTAGTTCTTAATTTCTTTAAGGGCATCTGTGTATACTTACTTAACTGTAGTCTTTGCTGGATAAGGTTATTATGCATTCACATAATTTAGAATGGGAATGACAAGTCCTGACAGACAGATATATAAATTCGAAAAATAGAATGTATTACATATTTCTGAAGTGAATAAAATGCTTATGTATTTAAATATTTTTGATACAGAGAACTTGAAGTAAAAGATGTATTTGATTTTAGGAATTTTTCTCTACAGTCGTGTCAGAGACTGCAAATCTCATTTCCTTGTGGATGTCTGTGGGGTTTGCACATGGTAAGATTCCAAATGGAATTGGCTCTAGGGGAGGGACACCTTACAGTAATGGCTTTTACTTTAAAATGGCCTTTATTTGTCACCTTGGTCTTTTGTTCTGCTGATATCTTCGCCAACAGCTTTATCTGTTATACAAGGGGCTTTTGTAACGGAGTTACCTGGTCTGATCCCTCAGAGCACAACTGTGACAGGACAAGAATACAGGAGAAAGGATTCTCAGAGCTGTTGCCAGTGCAGTGTACCAAGACAGGGTCCTGATGCCATGTAGAAGTTTAACTGCTCTGAATTTGATCCATCCACAGAAAGCCCCAGCCTTTTGCAGTGCACAGGACACAGAGCTGTGTGGCTTTGCTGCAGATTGGTGGGATTGACCCCAAAACAGCAGCGGGAGTGGAGCCTTGGTGTCCTGGGGGCATGGGCTTGGGGCAGAGGGAGAGGGACGTTTTCCAGAGTCTGATTCCTGAGAGCTCTCTAAATTCAGTGGACCTGTTTCACAGCAAATTGCCTAGAGACTGGGGTTCAGGTGGAATTTTAACTTTTGTTTCTCCTTTCTGTTTAACTGTAGGTGTGTGCAATACAGATAACTTCAGTTTATTGTCAATAACAATAGATTATGGTCCCTTTGGATTTATGGACTCCTATGACCCAAGTGAGTGTAGCACATAGGGTTTTTTGTTTGGTTTCTTTTTTTTTTTTTTTTTACTTTAAATAATCTTTTTAAAATTAAATTACATATTTTCCATTGCATGAAAAATCCTTTCATTATTAGCAGAAGAACCGTAAGCATGTGTACTGTTCAAAGAGCTTTAGGGGAAAAAAATTACATCAGTTTTATGATACACTATATAGGTTGCATTCAAGGACTAAAATTCTTGTTAATTAAATATTACTATTAAACACATTTCCATGAAACTGTTTCCACTTGAACGTCATCAATTCAATAGTTGCTACAACAGAAGCCTAGAAAACTAAAAATTGTATATTGCTGGAAGCAGCCAAAAGCATAAGTGGAATACAGTAAATTTGCATGCATCAAGCTTTAGCTTTATAGTCACAGCAGCTAATTATATGTTGGAAGAAACGAAATCAAACCTACACAGTCATGGCAACCTGTCTTTGAAAGTCTTAATTCAGTCAGTCTGGGATTGATAGATAAAAGTTCAATGTGTACATAAATGTGTATTCTTAGAATATTGTTTTTAGTTTTCAACTGAATAGACTTCAGAATCAGCAGTGGTTATCTTGCTATGTATTTTCATGCCTGCAGCCTCACATTAAGGAAAAGTCATGAGAATAAATGTCATATTGTTTATATTGTATTGAACAAAATGGTGCTTTTTTGCTTTTAGATCTTTCTCTATAGTGGCCTCAGCTGGCAATTAAGGACCCACAAGCCACTTGTTCACTCCTGCCTGCTGTGGCTGAGGGAGAGAATTGGAAAAGCTAAGAAAAAGCTTATGGGTCAAGATAAAGACATTTGAATACATTAAGGGGAAAAAAAAGGGCAGGGGTGACCAGCAAGTGGTGCAAAGACAATCATTCACCATATCTCACCACCAGACTGATGCTTAGTCAGTCCCCAAGCAGCAGCTGCCTTGGAAAAACTACCCCAGTTTCTATTGCTGATCATGATGTTAGAGGTGTGGAATATCCCTTTGGTCAGCTGGGCTCAGCTGTCCCAGCTGCATCCCCTCCCCAGCTCTTGCCCACCCCAGCCTCATTTTCTGGGGTTGCAGAGTGAGAATAGAGCCCTGGAAGCTGCTCAGCCCTACTGAGCACTGTGTAGAACACTGCTGTGCTGTCAGCACTGTTTTAGTCACCAGTCCAACACACGGTGCCAGACAGGCTGCTGTGAGGAGAACTGCCAGATGTTCATGTCTCAGCCAGACAGTGCACCCTAGAGCCAGATGAGAGGCATTAGAGTTGAAATTGAGATTTGAACCCCTCCCCAGATCTGATAGATGACCTTTGAGTCTCCTCCTTCAAGCTCTATTTGCTGTCAGTGTCCCCTGAGTACCTGGGTGATGCTGTGTGCATTGATCAGCTTATCTGGGCTTGATCTGAGTGAGGGGTTCCATTGATCCCCTCAGAGACTGCTGCTGTAGATAGCATACATTTTATTGGATACTTGTGACTTGCATGACAGGTATTTGTTATCTCCCTGATAATGGATTTGCATACTGGAACACATTAGACCTAATTTTTATGTGAATACAAAGCTTGCTTAGGTGGCCTATTAAATACATGTTTACTACGTGTCACTTTTCCATAAATACTTCTGAATCTAGTTGGACATTTGTTTGCTTTATCTATGTGCTGAATAGTAGCACTAGATCAAGTAAAAATACTGGGTTTAAGTGTAAAAAACAGTGTTTTTAATGCAAAAATGGTCTTTTTCTCTGTAACCACCTGAATTTACCTTGTATCTTCAGGTAGAAAAATGTCACTTGTGACACATGGGAACTTGTGTGAAGGATGTATTCCTTAGATTTGCAAATAATAGATCTTGAGTTAATTCACTTAGAATAAGTATTCTTGTGATCTAGTTTTAAATACTTAGTAGTTTTAGGTCGTCTATAAGTTTGCTATGTAAGTATAAAAATGAATGTATTTCAATATTTTAACATTGATTGTTTATTGTAATTACTCAGTTATGGAAAAATAATGTTTTGTTTGAAACAGATTTTGTTCCAAACACATCCGATGATGAAAGGAGGTATAAAATAGGAAATCAGGCAAATGTTGGGCTGTTTAATCTGAGCAAGCTGTTACAAGCTCTAAAACCTTTATTGGATCCCAGGCAAAAGCAGCTGTAAGTAATCCTTAAAATATCGTAATGCTTAAAGGAACTAGTGAGATGGGACACACTGTAATCACCATATGCTTAGGAGAGAAAGGGTTTAGCTTTTAAAATATTTTTTTCTTTAAACTGGAATTTTTTTCTGGATTAATTATTAGCCAGAATAAGATTGGAGGGGAGAAAAGTTTTTGTTGGTCATAAATAGTAGTAAATGGGACCACAGGGTGGTGTTAGATGTTTGTGTGGTCCTTTCTCCTTTCACTAAGGTAGGACCTTTGCCCATAGTTTTCTGTTCTAAGTTTGTCTAGCTTGTTTTGTAAGACACTTAGGAAGACCATGCACCCTCCTGAAGTAATGAAGTAGTATTGTAATAGCCTCTTGTAAAGATTCTTATAGGAAAAACAGATCCCAGATGATTCAGAGTATCAGTATTTCTGAGACAGCAGGCAGAAGTTTTTGTTGTTTGGGGTACAGAAGGTTTATACCCGCAGCAGCATTTTAGTTCCTTAGAACTTGACATTTCTTTTGTTTTGCAGAGCTTCCCAAATTTTGGAGGGGTATGGTGAACACTATTACAGTCGGTATGCACTTTCACAGCTGAAACCTTCTAGTCACAAAACTATAAAATATATAATGTTCACAATTTCCATACTTTGTTACTATTTTCAGTTTCACAGAACTATTCAAAACAAAATTGGGTCTTCTTGGGGAGAATGAGAATGATAGCTATTTGATTGCTTTCCTCTTAAAAGTGAGTTTACTTTGCTAATTTTGTTGGCAAACATCTGAACTGACACCCCACACTTGAAAAGCACTCATAGAAGTATCTTTATTCACTAGATTATGGAAGATACAAAGGCTGATTTTACAATGACTTTCCGAGAGCTGAGTGAAATTACTACAGACCAGTTAAAGGAGCTCCATATTCCTGAGGTATAAATACAATACCCAATCTTAGGAATTCTTGATATAGGAAGAGTAAATCAAGTTGATCATAACCTCAATATAATAGAGACTATCTCAAGCCATGATTCATCTGGGAAATACATTATTGTGTCATTACTAAGGGACAGAGGGACTAATACCCTTGTGCCAAGCTACCATCCCTTGTTAAGCCTGTGTCTGGTAATGATGGATATGTTAATGGAAAGTGCTAATGAAAGGTGCATTAATGAAGAATGTTGAAGTCAGATTTTCAGCCTTTGGTACAGGTACAGTAGTCATAAATACTCATACACAACTATATGGATGTGATTTTCTTCACATTTAAAGTGGGTCTGCTACAAAGAACTTTCTTCTCCCTCATCTCCTTTTTTTTTTTTGTTGTTGTTGTTTTGTTTAAGAATAGCTTTTGTCCAACAAGTGAAGTTGCACAGGGCTCATGAGGAAAATTTCAGCTTCAGGTCAACCAAACTGTTCCTGACATGCGTTTACCAGGTGGCCTAAACCTCTGCTCTCAGGTGTATTTGCTTATCTTGGTATCTAATGATAAGTGAGTTCCCATCTCAAGGTAAACTGCTAGAACTCTTTGCCCAGAGTGATCTCTGCCTTTCCTTGTGCATGAGATTGGCTTTAAATGCGACTTAAAGTGTAAGAATACATTTTGCTATTGTGTCCTGCTCAGCCTGCTATCCCATCCTGGATTGCTGCTAACAGCCTAAACTTATTATTCAGGACCAAGTATAGCCATATATAAAAGACCTGAGAGTATTTAAATTTTTTTACCTGGATGTAGTGCAGTCTTTGAAAGTGGAAATATAGCTGAAATGTTTGAACTGGACTGAAATGCCAGACAAGTCATAATTGGATAAAAAAGCAAAAGGGGAATTCTGAAAAGGAAGCTTGTAATCTGGTTCTGAAAAGCAACCTAATCTGGAAAAAAAATAGCCTTTTTGCAAGAGCCAAATTTTTTTTTTCTTTTATTCTTTTATACAGTGCCTTTTTTTCCATGTGATGAATATTGTTCATTTTGCCTAGGAAACTTCATTGCCTTCCCCAAACATCTGATTTATGTCTGTTTTTGAAGCCAATTTAAAACGAGAGCAGGTGGATTTAGGAGGTTGTTCCTAGGCAGCAGGATGTCTATGTAAAACACAGAATGAAAATGAGGAGTTGATCGTTCTTTTTCCAAGTATAATTAAGTGGTTTTGAGCAAGTTTTCTGGTTTTCTTTGTTTTCTGCTCTTAAGTAAGAGTTCTATTCTGTCCTTTTCTATGAACTTGAAGCCATCAAGACTTTAAAAGTTTAGATACTCTAGAGGCTAGCAACAAAAAAACCCAGGAGTTGTGGCTTTGGAATTAATCTTTTGCACAGGGGGGTGATAAGAGGATGGGTATGTTTGTAAGAGAAGGTATTTTTGTCATAGAATCCAAGGAATTTTTCCATTCATGGCAACTCCACCTACCCATGTTTGAAGGTTTTGGCTGAGGAACCAGTGATTGTGGTGTAGCTGTGAGCTGTGACCCTGCTGCTACACCGAGGGTCACTTCCAGCCTTCACTTGGTAGCAACCTGATCTTGGGGTTTTTTTCCACACAATTAAATGATTTAGCCCACAAATTCTGAGTTCCAAAACTGATGAGGAAAAACAAGTAAAATTTTATGCTGATATAAAGTTTTCCTTGTTTTAAAGAATTTCAATTTTAAAGTAATTTCACCTCTGTTTATTTACACACCAATACTTTTATGAGTTAAGTTTCCATATTGATTTGTACATCACTTAAGATTTTTTTCAGCTGCATACCAAAATTGATCTAAAAATGCCAAAATCCTTTGGTAATACTGCAGGAGTCCTTATATTTAGTATTACTGAAAGCATTCTGAAATTCCTCCTGAAGCAGCCTAACTCTGCACATCTTGGAACAAATGCTTGATTCTCACACTCACCTGTTACCACCTGCCTGATTCCCAGCTCTTAGTCATTTTTCTGCTCGTTTTTATGATCAAATATTGTTTTAATATATTTTTTAGTCTTATTCCTCAAAAAAACCCAACCAAAAAACCAAATGGGATCCAAACTTTTTCTTCTTGCTTTTAATTTCCCTTACTTTTTTTTTTTTTTCCTTGAATATGTGCTGTTTACCTCCTTTTATCTGTGTCCATTTCTTCCTAATCTGTTCTTTCTCTGAAGTTCTCTTTTCTGTCTGTGAGCTTTGGCTACTTTCAGCTGAGGAATATGAAGCAGCTGTTAGCTCAGTGTAATCAGCCAGGGAGGCCTGGTTTGTATTTGCTGTCCATCACTGGAGGCAGTAACCCCAAGCCTTTTCCAAGTTCTGCATCCTCTCCTGCTGTCTCTATTCTTCTCCATTTTCTCTTGTTCCTGTAGACTTCAGTTTCCCTTTCTCTCCACCTTTTCTTTGTTTATATATTTAGCTTATTGCACAATTTTTGATGAAAAAAATCTCTATGAATATATCTGACCCATGTACACGTCTCAGAAGAGAGTGAAACCTGTAATTATGTAGTTTAAAAAATGAAATAGGTCAGACAATAAGCCAAAGGAAAAACAGGGGTGAAGTGCTAGAGGTGTTTAGTTAAAATTTGTCATAACACAAATGGATGAATATGGATATATCATGCTAGCAAGAAGAAATAATTTGGATACAGAGGAAAAGATACTAATGGAGTATTTAGGGAGAAAAGTCTTTGAAGGGTCATCATATGTTTGCCTTTTAAATCCTTTTATTGTTCATTGTCCTGGTTTCAGCTGGGATAGAGTTAATTTTCTTCCTAGCAGCTGGTTCAGTGCTGTGTTTTGGATTTAGATTGAGAATAATGCTGATAACACACTGATGGTTTAGTAGTTGCTGAGCAGGGCTTACACTAAGTCAAGGACTTTTCAGCTCCTCATGGTGCCCTGCCAGCAAGGATGCTGGGGGTACACAAGAAGCTGGACAGAGCCAGGACAGCTGACCCAGACTGGCCAAAGTGATATCCCATAGCACTTGGTGTCATGCTCAGCAAATAAACTAGAGGAGATCTGGAGGGAGGGAGGGTACCACCTGCTTGGGAACTGGCTGGGTACTGGTTGGTGAGTTGTTTTTTCACTTGCATCACTTATTTTCACTTGTTTCTCTTGTTTCTGTCGGGTTTTATTTCTCTCTCCTTTTGATATTTTCTTTTTCATTGCTATTGTTATTACTGTTATTATTGTTATTATTAAATTATTTTTCAGTTGTTAAGCTGTTAGATCTCAACCCATGAGTTTTCTGACTTTTAATCTTACCCACTGTGGGGGGGAGCATGAGCAAGTAGTTATGTGAGGCTTAGTTGCCAGCTGGGGTTAAAACACAAGATTTTTTGCTTACTTTGGTTTTTGTTTAACAGGAAAATAATTCTGATTACTTGCCATTAAATGTTTCTTTCTCTTTAGGAATTCTGGGCTCTCCAGGATCTGGGTAAACACAAATTCTTTTCAGAATGGGTTACTATGTACCTCCAGAGATTAAGCAGGTAGGTCTGATTGCAGTTTAAAGTGTGTATTTGCCAGAAGTAGGCAACTTTATTCTGCAGTGATTTTGCATTGTTGTTAGGGGGACTAATAAACTGGCCCAAACATGATTTCATATGCCTTTTTTGTCTTCATGGTTCTAGATTGTACTGGATTCAGCAACAATTACTGTTGCAGTTTAGTTTTGACACACAGGTGCATAAAAATGACATGGAAGGAGTCATTCCTATTCTTTGTCCTTCACTGAGCATCTGATCAGTTTTCTTTTGTTAACAGGTTTTCTTAAAATACCAATCCTACAGATTCAGTCCAAGAATCACAAACAGTACATAGGAATGAATAGTGTTTAATTACTGTTTATATATGTATATACACACTATGTAATAACATTACTTTATGGTGTCAGGGATGGAAGTTGAACAGTTGCAAATACACAGATTGTGTTTAGAAACCATGGTGTTGCATAGATAGGAATGCACAGGATTCTTTTGTGTTAAATCAATAAAGAATATGACATTTTTTTCTTAGTTATATATTGTATGCATGGCTAATAGTAGTGGAAATAAATATGTATCAGGTACTTGGAAATTTTATTCAGTAAATACAGTTCTTAGGGGAAAAAATCAATGCAAGGCACAAAACCTGTAAGAAAGCGTGCAATTTTTTCCAAGTCTAATCATTCTTAAAGATTCACACTGTCTTCTGCCAAACACAAAAGCAGAGTACTTAATGATTTTAATGGAAGTCAGATATTACTAAAAATAAATCTGCATAACCCTCAGTAGCTAAAGTGCTTTCTGTTTTTCGTCTTTTTGTTTGTTTTTCATATGTAGTAACAACGGTGATTCAGATGCCAAAAGAAGAACAAGAATGGCAAGTGAGTAAAACAATCCAAAGGAATCATATGCTTGCAGATGGCAAATATGTATTTACATATGTTTCTTTAATGTTAGATATTTTTCTTTTGGGATAGAACTAAAATAGAGTATTTTTCTGAACAGGAGAAGCTCTCATTATGCTGCTGCAAATCTTGTAACACTATATGTTCAGTCTGTGTATCTCTGTCCTTTTTACATGCTACACAGAATTCAGATTTCTGATAGGGACACACTTTTTCTTTCTGTCACCCAGAGAAAAAACTCCTTGTGAAAGGACTATCTAGTCATAGAAGGCAAAGGAAGGTGCTTTGATTCTCCATTATTCTAAACACAAAATGGCAAAGGTAGTGCAGTTAGGTATCACAGCAGCAGCAATTGATATGAAACTCCAAGAATTGTTCAGCAGGAGATATTTTTGATCTCCAGTAAGCTGTGGCAAATTTGTGAAATTTGCTTATAAGATCAAATGAGTAACTGAAAATCAGTGGCCAAAAGGGCATGAAAGAAGTACAGGATCTGATCAAACTCTGCACAAGAGGCTTCACTACTGCTTTGTAGGGTGCTTCCTGCAAAGCAGGATGGAAATGGCTGCACTCTTTTGTTAGATATTGATTGGCCACTTTCTTTAAAGCACCAATCGATTTGCTAGGAAAATGGCAGGAGCTGGCACTGACTTTCAGTAATGACATAGTAAAACCACAGAGGGTACAATTTATGGTTTCAGGTCTGTATCCCCATTTTCTAACAAAGGCTGTATCTTTCTAAAGAACACTTCTAAAAATTCTACATGCATTTTAGAAAGTTAATATGAAAAGAGTTACCAAGAAGCAATATTTATTTTATTGTTTTTTGGTAGGGCTAAGAAGCTTCATCTGTGAGTTTCTGAGGTTCTTTTCTCAACTATCATCTTGAATTTTCAAGCTCCTGTTTTCCTTAGCTAAAATTGAATGCTGAAAACTTTCAAAACACACTTCTTATTTTTCTATATCTTTTGAATCTGCTTTTAGAGAAAATCATGACATTCTGAGGTTTTATTCTGAGTCAGAAAGGATCCTTGTGTGTCAATGATCTTCTGCAAACCATCATTATGTTTTTCCACATGCACTTCAGAGGATCTCATAGTACAGGAGACAGATGAAACATGGAAAAGGTTTTGCCTCCAGAATCACACTTGTGCTAATGGTCTTAGTTTTGGTAGCAGTCAAAACTTGATCTGCAAAGATTCATGGTTCAGTTCATTTTCCTCCATATAATCAACCATAACTATTCATACTGCAGAGCTGCAAAAATATAATAGGCTACTGATGTTAGTTTGTTATTGTTTTATTTAAAATCAAAAACTCTTGGATTTTTGCTAGCTGCTCCATATTACAGTGTGACTGAAATTTCTCACCAGAGGTCTTTGGGATTTTTTTATTCTTTTTTACATTTTTACATCCATGCATATTCACATCCACTCAATAGGTTGCTTAGATGCCCCTGTGGTCTCTTTAAAAATATTTCAGTTTTGTTTTGTTTCTTGTTTGTTTGTTTGTTTGAGCATTTGCTTGTAACAGCTGTCCTTGTCAGCACAACTTCCAGCAGAAATCTGGCTCAATTCAGTCAACTCTGCAGTTTTACCCAGCATTTAATGTTGAGGACAAAACTGTCCTGACTCCTCAGATTCTCACCTGGGTTGGGAAATTCCACTAAACTGTGTACTGCTGTCTTTGACTGACCTTGAATATATTGGCATTAACACCTCATTATTCATCACCCTTCCCTAATTGTTAATAAGTGTCATAGAAAATCCCACTTCTCAAAGTACCTTAGTTTGAATCATTTGAAGTCATCAGTTATTCATTATTTTTATTTTTTTCTCCCTTTATTTAGTTTTCAGTTCTTAGCATTTTATCCTGCACTGCCTAAACTTAGTTCATCTGGAGTTGATCAAAAAGTTTTGACAGTCCAAGTCTAAAACTGTATTTCTATACAAAAGAAGCATGTAAAAAAAAAGCAGACCAGATCATGCTTATAAGGGCACAAAAGTTCTTTTGCTTTGTCCTTTTCTTACCTGGCTTGTATTACTCTTTCATAATTATCTTGTCACTTGTGTTAAATACCGATATTTTTAAAACCACTGTGAAACTTGTCAATTTGTAATTGTTAAAAAATTATTTCTGGGACCAATATTCTTCTGCTAAAATGACTCACAGCTCCAATGTGAATTACCATTTCTTGAATGAGTCATATGTTAACTTTTTCACCTTTTAAAATTTTTTTTTTAAATAGTTTCCACACTTTACCATTGATAACCCATTTACTGGATTAAATCAAATATTTGGCCCAAGCAAATTGTTTTGCCAAGTGGTAAAACAATGTTTTTTAGCAGTTAGGTCAGAGTGCTGTTATGCCTGTGTAGATGTTATGACGATTCCGAGTAGACAGTTGTCAATTTATTGGCTTTTTTAATATGAGTAAGTACGTACTGGACAGTGGGGATATAAAAAAGAAGAATGTCTGTGGCCCCTTCTAATATATTATTCATAAATAAAATAATTTAATAGCTAATTGATGAAAGGAATTGAGTAGAGGAAAGTTTGAGATGGTAATTTTGATGATTCCTCTGCTTTTTCCAAAACCCTCTTTCAAATATGCTGTAAGGGTATTTCTAAGAATATTTTATAAAGCTCCATGGATTTTTAAAAATTAAAAAAAATTTAATATATTATTTTTTATAAAATACTTATATAAATATTTGATACTTATTAATTCAAAAACTAACATTTATTCATATAAAACCTATTGGGACATCAGTGGAAAGAAAAGGAGATGAAGTTTATGTATGTCCATAAATCACAAACTTTTGGTTTCAAGTACATGGGTGAAACACCTTTGGTATCACTAACTAATATCTTAATGTAATAAATGCATACTGAATTGGGGAAAATATACAGACTAATGGCAAATAAAGACTTCAAAGCAGCCTTGAAATGTTACAACAATTCTCTAACATTGCTTTGATCATTAGGTAAAGGGAACACTTACTGAAGTAGAATTCTAGCCTTTAATTGCAGTGCAAAATTAAGAATTTCATTGACATAATCTGCTAAAAAATTGATAATTAGAGCCATGTGTGCTTGTAAGAATTGTCCCTGGCATACAGTGTGACAAAACTCCTTTTATAAGTTGTTAGTGGCTCTGCTGGAGCATATATCCTGGTTTAGTAATCCAGCAGTTTCATTTTTCAGCGTTGCTACATTCTGTCTACTGCTCATTAGACAAAAGCAGCCTGAAACAAGGCAGGGAAGCAGTGCAGTTGTCATGAGGGTTTCCAAAAGGATACAGCAGACAGCTGTGGAAAAAACTGAGGAGCTTCTACCTACCCCCAGCCAGGAGATTAAAAGGAAAGTTGAAGAAGTAGTTCCTAAAAAATACAGCTGAAATGTAACATTAAAGGCTTTTATGGTTAAACTATTTTGTTACATGACATAGAAGGGGTATCTAAGTACATATACTTTAAAGGATATCTTAGTAATTAATTTTTAAATTAAATAATATAATATTCATTGTTGTGATCTCTAGGAAGGTATTGACAACACTGAAATGTTTTCCATCATGCCAGGAACCTAGGCCATGGCGAACTCTTTGCCATGGAAAGCCTGCTGGTGTTCCCAATAGGAGATCCTTCCTATACCAGTGTCATGTTCTGTGCTGCTCTAATTTCTGTTTGGCACTTTGGCACTACTGATAAGCAAGTTTAAAAAATCCTTTTAGAAATTCATAGAATTAAATAGATTGATTAATTCCTTTTCCTTTTTATGCATTTTTTCTTGATCTGCAAATTTAAATCTTGAAGATTTCGGTGACGTTTCAGTGACTGTTTTCCTTTTGTTGAATATGTCTAACTAAATTTAATATTATTTACACTTGATTTCAGCTGTTAATCCTAGATACATACTTAGGAATTGGATGGCAGAATCAGCAGTGCAAAAAGCTAATTTGAATGATTTCTCAGAGGTAAAATTACTTTTTTTTTTCTTGACAGATTTAATAATAACTGGCATAACAGCAAAAGAAACAATTTTT
This sequence comes from Certhia americana, assembly GCA_018697195.1. NCBI lineage: Eukaryota > Metazoa > Chordata > Aves > Passeriformes > Certhiidae > Certhia > Certhia americana. The sequence goes on from CM031858.1 coordinate 15,976,847, forward strand.
ACATTTATGCTTTGAACTATACCACATTTTGACCAAAATTGTACCATATAACACCATTGCTATTTAAAATAGTAACAAAATTATTAATAGTGTTAATTATAACATAAATAGTAGTGACTATATTAATAGCAGTACTAACAGTACTACAGTAGTAAGCAATTAATGTGATAGTTTTTGGAGCCAGGAGGGGGAATAAAGCAAAGTGGAATAAACTTTCCTTGTTTACCAAAAACCTGTAGTATAAAAACTTACCCATTTTTAATTGCTTCCAGGTTCAGCTCCTAGAGCAGGTTTTACAACACCCCTTTGAGAGGCAGGAGGCTGCAGAGAGAGCAGGGTATTCCCTGCACCCCCCAGCTTGGGCCAAGCATCTGAAAGTCAGCTGTTCATCCTGAGGGAAATTCAAAGAAGCAAGAAGAATCATCAAGCTCAAGCCTTCAAGTAGGGCTAATGGATCAAGCCACAGGAACTTCTCTCCCTTAGATTTTGGGGACTGGAATCTTCTACTGTTCTTGACCAACTTATGAAGACCTAAGATTAAAGAAGTGTGTTGCTGTGTATGGTTGCACAGCAGATTGTACTGGCATTGACAACTCTGCCTCTTACATTCAGCTGTGCATTACTTTGAGTCACAGTATTTAAGTTCTGCCAAACTGTCACACTTAACCTCTCAAAATTTGTGGCTGATCAGGTGGGTCTTAATACCTTTTAGTGTCTGATCAATTTAAAATCCATCTAAGCTAGTTTTAATAATGTGGTATTTTGATGCATTTTCCACTTACTGTTACACACTCGTCAAATATAGCCATGTTCTGCAGACATAAGTGTTCAATCTTGAAGACCTGGCACAGAGGATCAATCTTAGATCTTGACACCTTTTCTCATTCTGATTATGTTTTGTCCTATTAAACTGACAAAAAATTTAAAAGCAATTCAGTTAAATAGTTAGCAAGGATGTCTGTCTTGGGAGTGACTTACTCCAGAGTAAGTTTTGGTGTCTGCTGGTGTCAGGTGCCTATCCAGAGGACCACTGCTCTTTAAAAGTATCTTTTGATCGGAGTAGAAAGATTATTGGTGCATAAGTATGAAGTCTCAGGAAAAAATCACTGTTTGGATCTGGAAAAGCACTGTGTTGGAGGCATCTCAGCTGAGACTGCTTCCATTTCAGGTATCAAACAAAGTTAAAAAGGACATGCTGCAATTTCAGATATTTGCAGGATAAAATAGTGAGGTCCAGTGATGGACAGACCATTTAGAAGGCAATAGATTAGGTCAAGGTGGAAAGATTAATTTCTTTTTACAAACACTTTGAATTACAGCATTGGAACATCCTTTTGTATTTTGCAGCATATTTTGGTACCAGATCAAGCCAGATAATTGTGTATCAATAAGAGGCAGCATTGTTCTTTGAATGGAATTTAAATCTTATATTTTAAAAATTCTACGTAACCATGTACATATACAAAATACTTGATAGAGGTCTAATCATCACAGCATTTTACTTTATTTCTGGGGTTTTCTGTAGGCTTTGTTTTTTTTTGTTTTGAAGAAAGTTCAACTCCTTTTGTGTAAGATTAAGTGCATGAATTATGATCAACTGCAGCTGTAAAATGTATAAAATTGATTTTTTTGTGTTGTAACAAAAGAGAAGGGAGTAAATAGGGTAGGAGGCTGAGCATTCTGGTGAGACGAGTGAACGCTAGAAAAGCCATTGTAAAAGTCTCAGTGCTTTGAGATCTTTTTGTGCAACATTTTTCAAAGGACATATTCTGTTTTATTTTGGTGCTGGATGTATATCAAATTAATTTGATTTAAAAATAGCTGATTTGCAGACAGCTGTTATCACCTAAGTATGTCAAATATGTGCACTCCTAATACCCGTCAGAAAAAGACACCTAGCTCTTGAATGAATCTGCATAAAGCTTCCTTCAGTTATATATGGAAAGGGATTGGGAAACAGTAATCCTTTCCTCATTTTTAATTTTTTTTTTTAAACTCCTAGTTTTAACCCTCTTACTTTTAGGTCATTGGTATTTTTCCCTGACACTTTGAACTGAGGCTCATATGAGCCTTGCACTGGTCTCAAGGGCATTTCTCAGTTTGGCAATTTCTCAGCATGTCAATTCACGAATTCCAGGTGACACTTTTGTTAGTAGTGGGCATAGTTCTCTTGGTGAGAGCTTTTTGCTCATTTCAGTTGAAAGCAAGGGAGCTCAAAAACCAGCTGGATGGACTCTCTCTGTGTCAGCTTAACATGATGTTTAAAGCAAAATCATTTCAGGAAGATATGCATGTGGTTCCAAACACTGTTTTCAGCTTTAAATAAAATAAAAGAAAAGAAAATAAATTTTTTTAAAGTAGCAATTTCAAAGGGAAAGGTACTTTATGAAGACATGGTTACAGCTCTCTTATTTCTGCTAAGCTTGTTATGCAGGCATGTAAGTATTGACAAACCAATCTTAAGCCACAAAAGACTAGAGATTACCCAAAACACGGACCATGGCACTGCCACTGGATTGTCATTCTCTTGCCTCCACCACCACTGCTGGATGTAGGAATCCATTCTGATAAACACAACAGGCTCATCTCCTGCTCTGTCAGCTGCTTTCATGCATTTATTTATTTAGACCACACACTTTGCTTTTTATGCCTTTTTATAATTCAAAATACAGAGATATACTGCTGATGGTATCTTAGAAGGTCAAGTGTGCATGAGAAGAGGCAAAGACCAGAATAAATAAAAACCAAGTCTAGAAGGTATAGGCAAAAGTTCTTTCTTTAAAATGTTTGAAGTTCCAATTGCCACTAAAATGGCTGTTCATTAACTGTGACACTTTGTACAGATATAAAATAGAAGCTATTTTTATTTAAGAGCTAACAATGAATGCTTCCTAAAGGAGTGGTGGAGAATTAAATGGGGAGAACAAATGAAAAAAAATGTAGGAGAAGACATTCCTATCAGGTACAAGATAATTACAAAGTCTTTCATAAGATGGATCATTTCTAGGTACAGTTTGAAGACAAATGTTAACTCACCGAAAAAAAGTCCCTGCTTCTAACTAATTTTAACTTTAACTAATTTTTACTTTAACTCCAATTATACTAAAAAGGCAGCAAGTGTAGATGCATTTCACTTTCTGAAATGTCTGGCTCCACAGTGCTACTCCACCATCCCTGGCTGTCATCGTGGAGGGAAGCAAGACTCTCCAGCTGCTTCTTACCTTGGTCTGATGCTGGAATGGGAGTTAAGATGCTGAGGTGCAGGGGGAAAGGAACAGGTTACAGACACAAAGTGAGGGACAAAGGGTGCCCCACCTTCTTGAGACCCAAGAAGAACTCTGAAGGAGGATTCTCCTGGAGACGCCTAATCCACCATGACCTTCTGTGGTGCCTCACAAAACCAGCTATGTCTTAAAGTCTACCCACTCCCAGAGTTCAGGAGCTGTTATCCCTTTTCTTCTCAAGAGCTTTCATTAGGTCAGACATGAAATCTGCTTGCTTGCCTCCCCCTGCAATCAGAGATGGCCCTGCTAACTGTGGCTCTCCATCTTGTCCTGTGTTTTCCAGCCTTTTTGGAGGAAGTGGTACAGGTTTCTTCGCTGGAAGTGGTGGTGGCTTATTGGAGACAGGTGGAGGTGGAGGGGGTAATGGCACATCTCCATTACTGCTGGAGACTGGTGGTGGTGGTGGTGGAGGCACAAAATCAGGAGGTGGTTCACAGAAATCAGATGGTGGTGGTGGAGGAAAATCAATCTTCACTGTAGGTGGTGGTGCTGGAAAGCTCTCTGGATCTGTTAGGAAAGTGCCGCTTTCTCGTTTCACCTTGGAGGGTAGAACTGGTGAAGCAGAAATAGCAGATGATCGCCTTTCAGGTGGAGGAGGAGGCTGCAGTGAGGTCCTCTTAATCTGGACTTTCTGTGGCCTCAGCAATGGCTGTGCCAGGCCAGGTTCACTGGCATTATTTGTTTCAGCCTTTAATAAGCAGAAAAATAAAAGGACAGACACAGTCAGTAAACATGTAAAATAATGCCACTGCCTTAGAACATAAAAAGATGTGAAAATACATGAGTATAGCAGATAGGGAAATTAGGTAGAGTACATTTTGCCTGAAACATGAAAATAGTATTTTGTTTTCTTTCTGGAGCTTCCCATAGAGGTTTGACAATGGAAACCTCCCTGTTGACAGTACTCATAGTGTTTCTTTGAATACTGTCCACAGAAGATAAGTGCTTTTAAAATTTCAAATAATTGCTGTTAGTAAGAGTAAAATCAAGGAAGTATCTTTGGGATGCATTGTCCTTGAGCCTGGAAGAAATGATCCTTGAATACTGACCACCTCTCTTGGACCACTCTTCCTTTCAGGGCCTTCTCCTATGGAATTCTTCCAAGAAGATCTCTAAAGATGCTAACGTTAGCTCTCCTGGAGTCCCTGGTTGTAATCATGCTCTATCCTGTTACCTCTTCCTTCAATACTGAACTCTACAATGTCATGGTCACTGTCACATGGTCACTGCAGCCAAGGCTGCCCCAACCATCACATTTCCAACAAGGCTTTCCCTGTTTGTCACTATAAGGTCAGGCAGCCCAGCATTCCTTGTGGGATCCTCCACTACCTGTGACAGGAAGCAAATGCTTTCCAGGAACCTCCTCCACAGTTTGTGCTTTGCTGTTTTGCTTCTCCAGAAGATGTCAGGGTAGTTAAAGCCCCCCAAGAACCAAGGCCTGTGACTGTGGGGCAGCTCCCAGCTGCCTGTAGAAGGCATCATCCACTCCCTGCTTCTGATCTGGTCGCCTGTAGGGAATACCCACAATGGGGTCACCCTTTTGAGTCTGCCCTTTTATTCTCACCAAGGCAGAGCTCTGTACACTCCAAATGTTGCCTCACATCGAGGGCAGCTCCACTACTGCACCTTCCTGGTCTGTCACTCCTAAACAGGCTATGGCCCTTCATGACAACATTCCAGTCACCATGTCCATAATTGTAATGAGATCGAAGCTCAGTGGCTGCACAGAGATCTCTAGTTCTACTTGTTTGTTTGCTGCTTCTAGAGAAAAGTGCTCTGCATCCCTGCAGTCAGCAGCATTAATTCTAGCATGAGCTAATTATAACATGTATGCCTCATCTTCCTCACTGCTTGTCTACAAACATGGAAGTAAATCAGACACAGGAGGAGGGAACCACTGGCTGAGTTCTCAGAATGTGGTCTGGTCCAGAGGAAGTGAGGCTCAGAACAGAGAAATAGGAGGAACTCAAAGACTAAATCAAGATGTGTAGAACATGTAATGCTAGAGACAGGAAAATCCTAGGAATTTAATTTCTTTTGTCCTGTGCACTTCATGCTTGATGGAGAGATTGAATAATGAACTGCAAAAAAATTCACACTTCTTTTCCCTGCATGATGTTTTTGAGGTTCTTTTACTGTACCCTTTGATATTTTTACAGCCAGATTTGGTGCAAATACACAAAATTTGCAGCGTAACTAAGAAATGCATTTAGAGCCTAAGGAAAACATAGAAAGTTTTCCCTTAGTTCTTCACAGTTTCTTCTTTCTTACACACTCACCTTCAGCTGTGAAGCGTTCCCTACTGAAAACACTACTGTATGCCTTGTGTTTCTAAGTCAAGACCTTTTTCTTTTTGGCAGAGGCAGAACATGGCATCAAGGTTCTGGCAGCACACTTTAAGACTATCCTAGCTGGCACATTGCTATTCCTGCTACATGAACTCATGGCTGCTTGTTCTGAAGAACAGAAGCAGTGGGCAGCTGTGCCTTCAACTCCTATCAGAGGTTCTGCACAGCACACACACTGTTTGCTGTGTGCAAAGCATGAGGAGAGGCAGCCACCTTTCCCAGGATCCAAATCCTTCTCATTGGCACTTTGGGAAGACAGTAGGTGAAGGAAAACAAACTTGAAGAACTCATGCACAGATGACATTTAACTGTAGTAACTGCTCACTTGTGCCTTAGATGTTTCCACTTTCTTCTGAGTGTCTGGAAATTCTGCACTGGAATGACGAACACTTTGGGGAATCTGCCCATTTAACTGAACAGTACCTGTGACAAGGAGAGGAACCAAAAGGAAGAGAGTGTTATGTTTTTGTGATATTAACCAGATCAGGGAATACCCAACTAAGAAAAAGGCTATAAAAACTTCCTTACAACTTCCACAAGGAAACACTTGTTACAAGGTTTTTATACATAACTCAGTAAAATCTCTTTTCTACTTCAAGCTAATTTTGTGACTTTTCATATTCAGTCCAATACTCATGAAAAAACCCCAAAGTACCATACATTAAAATACCTGTGTTTCGTAACAGCATTTTGAAGTTTGCAGTGTGCTGTAGTATTACTGCATTCCCAGGTTTTATTGCTTTTTTTGTTTAATTTAGGCTAAAGACTAAAAGACCATAGTTTCATATCAATCAGTCAAGGGAGTGGAAGGTCTGAAATCCTACAGAGGGGCTGATCCACTTTCTTTAATAAATGCGCTAAAACATCTCCCCAGCTCTGAAATACCTGCCCATTTGGAATCGCAAAGATCTGTGAACTTCATTGCATTCTCAGATTAGTGTGGATTAGGAAACTGGCTGAGTTAAAGCTCTGCAAAACATCTGCCCACCATTTCTGCTTTTGCAAGGGATATGCATAAATAACCCAGTACTGTCAAATGGAGTAAGTGAATGTGAGATCAAAGAACAAATTTACAAGTTTAATTACAAAAAATCCCCTGACCCTGTGTAGTCTGATGACGATTAAATAATCTCCAGTTCAGTTTAGCATTTTTGAAAGCTGTATGTGTCAAAGTAGTAGACAGTGTTTGATGCCTAGAGACCTACATTTGCAAACCTTAATGACTACCTTGGCTCTAATATAATCTACAGTTCTGAGATCCAGTAAAATTCCACTCATGCACTTCTTGGATGTTAGTGAACCCTTAGCTGCCTACAGTGTAGACTGAGCACAACAATGGCTTTAATCTTAACATGTACTTTACTGATCAGCAAAGAGGTACTAGAAATATGATAAGAAATAGAATAAAGTATTTTCACTGCCAGACCTGCAAATCCCATGACTAGTGGAGAAGTAAGACAAACTCTGCAGTATGCCTAATTTACTAAGGCTACTTAAGCTTCAAGGAATGACAGAAAGTGGTTTTATGTCCTTAGGTTTTATGCCTGTGTCTGCATATTTTTCATCATAATTAATCCAAAGTACCATTTGGATCATTCAAACTACAATCTTGTGTTTGTTGAAAGACTAACATGGAAATCAACAAAGAGATAAAATCAGCCTTGTGGCTCTCCTTCCTCGGTGGAAGGAGATGTAAATCCCTGGGTTCTGCAGCCCAGAGGAGTTAAGCTCCCTAAAGTGGAGCAAGTTACTGTCTCACCTCCCTTTGCTGCTCATAGCAGAGCAGGAGTTTGGTTTTCACACTGCTCAGAGATTCTGCTGCTCTCAGTCATACTAAGATTTAACTAAATGAAGGAGAGCAGAGAGAGATCGCCTCTGTCTAGTGAAAGGTATGGTGTTCTACTTGGCAAAAATGATGTAACAGAAGGCTGGGACATGGTAATCTGTTTCTTCTTCTGTTAATGGATTTCATAAACCATGCAAGACTTGAAAGCAATACTCGATACATCGTCTCCTGCCAGCCAGCTAATGGACTCCCAGGCAACACAGTATGTGAGCCCATGCATTCTATAATCAAGATATATTTTTAATTTAAATGCTACGGTATTCTTTACAAGTTAGTATTTTCAAAATTTAATAGTGAATTAGCATTTGTTTTAAGAAAAAAAAAAAGGTAGTCCAAATAATGAAAAATATAGATACCTATTGCAAAATATTTATCCTTGTTTCTTTATAAGGAACATCTGCATAAAGTAACATCTTCCATCTTTCAAACATCATGATAGTGGCAAGACCACTACATACACTGATTTTTTAGTGTTCAAAGGCACACAGTAAGGCAGAGAGGGAAACAACTTACGGTGACTGAGATTCACCTGGGACGCTTCAGAGCCACAGACTACACAGGCTGGGGTATATGTGAACATGCCAATGCTGGTTACAGCAGTGTGTCCAGGGAATAGAGGCTATATGGTAAGTGAGAACCAAAGTTTCACCTGCCTTCCTTGCCTGCCACTGAAGTTAACAGAGTACGGCCCCTGCCCAGTTCCCACTGGACTGTAGTTTTCTATAACAGATTTTAGCCTGTACTGAAGTCAGCCCACACAAATGGCTATAGAAACATCTGAAAATAGATGCCAACAGAAAAATGCCTTATGAAGTTATGCAGATTTAAACTGGTCTCCAGTGAAATGTCTTTGTATTCTCCAAATTCTAACTCTAAAGTCAGAGCTTTGCTGCAACTCTGGCCTGTCTATAATAAGACATCTTTCTGAATACATGGGATAGTTTTCTGAACCAAGACTGTGCAACACTGATGGTACTAGAAGGGGGCACTAAATGTGACTTCAACTGCTGTGACAATGTCAGTACCTGCTGATGAGGATCCTGCAGGGGCAGCTGGTTCCACCACTTTTTGATTCGCCCATCGAGCAGACAAGCCAGCTTTCTTCAGTGCACATTTGTAATTGTCATAGAGCGTCTTGCCATACTGCAAAAGAAGCAAAACAATAACATAAGCTTGACAAAGACTTGACACAGTCCAAGCATTCATTTCATCCTTGGACAACTATTCTGGTCCTCTTTCTTCCTACCTATTTTTGTTTAAAAGTATCTTTCTAGAAGTAGTGTGCCCTTTTCTGTGCAAGGCCAGGTGGAAAGCACAATAAACCATGAATCCATATGACCAAACACAGTCCTACTGATATCATTCTTACACTTCATGTTCATTTCAGTGTCTGTAAACTTCTTGAAACACGGCTTTAAAATCAACTGTTTTCAAGTATCTTTTTCCAAGTATTACATTTTTAAACTGGAAACTTTAGACACCAAATCCCAGGCTCTAGAGAAAAGAGCTCAGTCAGTGTAATACACAATTTTATGTTCACCCCACACCTTTGTTATATGCCACCCTGCAGCAGAACTGCCAGGAAAAAGCCCAAACTAACAAATAAGAGGAGTAGGTCTGTATGGGAAAATAGAGCCAATACAGAAAATACAGCCAATACCAGATGTATAAATCCATCTACCTTAATGTTTTGAACAAAGAAAAATGGGCTGTCAATTAGGATTTTTTGAACAGAGTGAGGCAGACAATTTGGGTAGGACTGTCTGAAAAATGTCACAACTGTCAGAGCTTGCACACTTTAGTCACAGCACATTATTACTGAGCCAGATAACTGTACAGTAAGTTTTATGAGTACATGAGTTTTATAGCTACTGAACTCACTCCTGTGTTAATAAGAAAATCATACTGATAGCTAAGGTGCAGGGACATTCAGCAAATCCATCCTCATCATGCACTTCTGATCTTTGTTTCTATTAAAATTAGCATGAATGTCCATTCTTGTCACTGTACTTCCAGTTGAGGTGATGACAGTCAGTAACCTCAGGAAAACCTGATTTTATAGAAAACATATTAAAATAAATTTACTTTTAATCTCACCTTGGCAATTCTTATTCCTGTTACCCACTGATTCAGGGTTGCTTTATCATCACAGCACAAATACTTGATATATTGTGACTCCTTTTGAATCTGAGGGTGCTGAAAGATATTAATTTATAGAATAAGACAAACACAGAAATTAAATCACTATATGAAAATCTGAAGGCACCACACAATGACTTTGTGAAAACACATCACGAAGACGATTTGAAAAAAAAAGCAGCAAAAACAGAGTATAAGCAAATATAAAAGATAAAAGTAATGGTGATTATGAACCATACATGAGTTGCCACTGGCAGCTTTTGCTTGAAATCATTTAAATGCACTGTAATATGAGTTCAAGGGTTTCAGAAATCATCTGAAAACATATATACATATATCACTATAACAGTGATATAGAGTTCAATGAAATCTACAACTGCTCTGGTTCAAGGTCTAAGACTCAATGTAAAAACACTAGAAGGAAGTCTGCTTCTCATTTTGTGGTTTGTCATATGTGAGGTATCCAGACTGAACGTTGAACATAATTAGTTTTCAAAGAATATGCTAAATTTGTCTAAGTATAAACTTTCAGCTGAAACAAATTTTTCCCCTATATGACTGCTTTTCTTTGGGCTCAGTTCTAGCTTTCTTCTTACATATTTTTTTTCTGCTTTACTCTTGGTGTTTTTGAAAAACTTACATATGAAACTGTGATATGTTCTAGAGAGAGGATCTTTGAAAATCCAGGACCATCAGAAGTATTTTTTTTTTCATCTGTTTGAACCAGAAATCTCTACAATTTTTTTTTTTTTTTTTTTTTTTTTTTTTTTTTTTTTTTTTTTCATTTTGGGCAAAATTTAGGATCTCTTTCCTTTACTAATCAAGGTAGTATGGGTATGTGCTGACATACCTTTGCAACTCAAGGACAATCAAAATGCCAGACTTCCTACTTGCCTAGGCCTGAACATTTTCTCTAAGACTCTGAAGGAATTGTGTTTCCCTGGTAAAGTAGAGAAGGATGTAAGTCTTGAGTATCTTGGATGGAATAACATACTGCCATCTCTTGATATGCAAAGGAAAGAATGGACCCAAAGGAAAAACACTTCATTATCCCTTATTATGTGTTCTTTTCTATCTCTATTCTTAAAATTACAAGTGCACAGTTAGTGAAATATTATGAATGCACAAAGAGTAGCTAAATATGCTCCAAGAATTCACTCTCTTTACAGCCTGTGCAGTTAAAAATTCAAAGCACACCTCCACCTAGCAAGGACACTGGGTTTATAGGTGTCATTAAGCCCCCAAAGTAGAGCAATGCTGGACATGGGGAACTCAGCAAGGTCCCTCTGAGCACAGAGTGTTGTCAGCCTCTGGCTCATGTGGGTGCCACCTCCTCACAAATATCTGCTGGTGGCTGGGACATCCTGCTGCAGAAGCCAAACTTGCCCACAGCTGGGAGACCCAAGGGATCAAAAGAAGAGCCAAATACAGCACATTTGCTCCTCAAACACCTGTCCCTTGGTCCCTGCTCGGCACTGCAGACATAAGACTTCCCTTGCTTGTGCTGACCCAACTGCTCAGGACGCCACATTCTGATTTAAAAAAATAAAAAAAAAGGGAACTGGTCTGGGTTAAATACAACCCATTTCATCATGCTGTAGTTTTGGTTTATATGTTTTTAAACCCAGAGGTCCACAACATGACCTCACATGGAGCAAGGGAATACGGGACATTGTGGCTTGGGGAGAGAATGAGTAGCAAGAGATGGATGAGAGGAAGGGACTGCACAAGCCACTATTGCTGCCAAAGCCCTGTATAATCAAATTATGGAGAGAGGGGGAACATACCATGGAGAAACTGTGAGGAAGAAAAAACCGAATGGATATCACCCTTAAGAGGTCTCACAGTGATAAATGCATCCCAAGGCAGTGCTTACAAGTCCCTGCATGTTTTCACTCACCTGCTCACACAGGTCACAGTCTTGGCTATTTTTCTGCAAACACACAGCTGGCCATCTCCCCTGGACAATGAATATGTTGAGCCTGCTTCTGCCTCTGGAAGTGCCCAGGGCTACCTTGTTCCATTACCTTGCTCTGGGGCACTCCCAGGTTGAGAGTGAAGGATAGCTCACACTGCAAGCCCAGAGGTGCCAGCTCACTGTCACCACATGCCTTAAATGCAGAGCAGGCACCATGCCCACCTCATGGACCCTCAACCCACTGGTACACTCACACATCACCCCTTCACACAGCTCAACGTACAGGGCTGTATCTTGTTTTTCCACACCTCTGCCATGCATCCAAGGCAGTAACCAGGCCCCTGGGCAAACAGCCTGCTCCAGCTCCCAGCATCTGCCTGTCCTTGTCTCCCACAGCCTCAGAGAGCCTGAATGCTGCTCAGAGTGGGCTCTGCTAGCACAAGACACAATGCCCAAAAATCCTTATTTCCTTCCACTATTTTTCCATTGGTGACCAAACACAGTGAAAATCAGTAGAGAATTCAGCCTGAATGGTACCTTTAAAAGGGAACTGTAAACACTTTTTTGTGTGACAGACTACATTCCATATACCTGGGTTAGATTATCACCAACGAAGACAAAAGAACCAGGAGGTGCAAAGAAAGACACTACAACCCTCTGTAAATTCAGTTCTTCAGGTACTTTTCAACAGCAACTAGCAATTTTGCTCCAGTATGTAAGGTCCTACTGAACCCAGCAGATGGCACCCAAACCTTTCAAAAGGAAAAAAGGAAGCTTTCCCTTTCCCTTCTTTTTCATGGCACTAAGTCCATTGCATCTACATATTCCCCTCCCATTTTTAAACATCACACCTACCAGCGTGTGTTTTTATTACAAGAAGAAATAGAGGACTGCCATAATTTAACAAACAGTTCATGCAAACATCTGGAAGAATGTCCACACTGCACAACAAGGCAGAGGAGGTCATGGCATAGAGCAAGCTAGGAAATGGTGCTGCACATACACACAGCCCTGTCACTGGGATCTGCTTCTGGGGTGCTCAAGAGAGGCTGCTGCAGACCTCTTCTCTGGGGAATCCCATGGATGTATCAGTTTCACAAGAACACCTGTGCTGTGTCAGAAAAAAGGTCCCTGAACCCAGTATTTGGACTCTGAGAGTGGCCAGAAATGTGGGGAGAGAAAGTACAATGTAAGCATATGTGATACTTCCTTCTCTGTACGCTCTCTGTCTACAGTGATTTTTGGCGATTTTCTGAGACTCATGGGATTTCTCCGTAAAAAGGTTCTCTTCCAGGTACTTCCTCAGTTTTTTTTATTGAGCACAAGAGAGTTCTGTCATCCACAACACCTTTTAGCAATAACTTTTGCAAGTCTGCCATACACTCTATGAAGAACCACCTCCTTCTCTGAACTTGACAGCCACTAGCTTTGTGTAACTTTCTTGTTTGAGAAGAGACACTGAATGCCTGACCCCTAGCCACACCTTTCCATGCCACTCCTGAGCCTAGAGATCTGCATCATAATCATGGCAAGTTGTCTCTCCTTTTCAGCCTATGGACTTCTAGTCTCTTCAGTCATTCTTCAAGTCAAATTCCTTACCTTTGCTTATACGTTTCCAAGTTCATTATATATTCTCTTTGACATGAGAGGACCAGAACTGTATAGATGAACAGAAACCATGAACTTGTACCATGGTAAGGCAACATTTGCTGTTTTATCATCTATGTGTTTCCTAATCATTCCTAATGCTTGATTTATACATCTGACAACTACTGAGCACTGAACCCCAGCCTCAAAATGGCCTTCCAGAATTCCTCAGTCTGCCCTTTCTTCCATGATCTGAATAACATAATATCATCAGCAAGTTTCCTCACCTCACTCCTTACCCTGCCTACGAATATTTTCAGACTGTGAGGGTCTCACAATCCTGAGAAGGTGAGGGGGAACTGTCAGTGAACAAGGTGACAATGTCCCTTGTTGGATAACATGTTACTTACTGGCTACCCTTCACCCTATCTTTTGCTGGCTATTGTCTTCACCAGGCAATCCATCTTAACTACTGATATTCACCAGTGGGACCTATTCCAAATTGCCCCAATCAGTTCCTTGATTAAATTACTTCAATCAGCAACCGTGATTAAGCACACAGTCACAAATACGTGCTGTCAACTAGGGACCAAGCTAGCAGGCTGCTGAACCCCCAGCTCTGAGAAGGAAAGTCAGACACCTCAGAGCCATGCAGGCACCCTGTATAATCTCTTTGTTACAGCTGAGACCTGTATTGTCTCTCATTTTCCAAGAAACAGCAGCAGCACTGACTCTTTTTACATGTAACTTTAGGAATGACACATGAAGCTTAACATTTTACTGGATCTACAGGCCATTGAGGACAACTGGAAATATTCCCCTCTCCTCACAAGGGCTTTGGATCAGGCCCAAGGAGGGCCCTTCCAGGCTGCCAGTACAGAGGCTGCCTACAGCAGCTGTGTGCAAGGCCAGACCACACCAGGAACAAACACCAGCAGCATCAACCTCAGCCCTCAAGGTTTATACCCATACAAGATTACTAATAACTGGCTCAGATGGAGACATTTGGCTTCCTGTCACTTTTAGATGCATGACGCGTGCTACTTTAGGTAGGAAGGTAAAATATTTTGGCCAAGAATTGTCTCAGCCCACCCACCCCACCATTTGCTCACTTGGAGGAACCGTATCATAGTGGAATTGCTTCAGCAGTACAAATGGCAGAAGTCTCGGCTCTCAGTGCTGACCTTTATGAGCTCAATTTTCCACTTAAAACTTCACACAAAATCTACTATATAGTGAATAAAAGTGGTGACTCAGAATAAGCAATTCGAAGAAGAACCTAGGCAGCTGGAAGTGTCTGGAAATGCTGACTTGGTATGAAGATCCCTAAACAATTCTATGATTCTGTGTGTACCAATTTCCTCCTTTCACAGCTCCAGTGTCTCCAGAGAGTGTTTAGTCTAGCACAAAGACATAAGCAGCTGTAGTCACTGCTTTTACTAAACTAGATTCAGAGTCTCTGTAATAACTTCTCTGGGAGACTAACAGAGGTCATCAACATCAATCATGACAGCCATGTGAGAAATACTGTACTTTAAGGCAAAAAACCCACTAACCTCAGTATGCCACACCTCACACATAGACACAGATAGATTATTTTATTATAGGGTGCATACCATATCCTGTAAAAAATCATTAAAAGCATCTGACAGCAAAGTGAAAACATCTTCCCTGGAAAGGCTTAGCACCTTTGCCTCTGAAATATGCAGCAGCACCAAAATGAATTATGAAAGACAACTGCTTAAACAGCAACAACTCTAGAAGTCATAGTTTAAAAGAAAAGTGTAAATATGCAAGTAGAAAGGTTCTCCAGAATTTTTCTCACATTAAAAAAATTGACTAGTGCTTTGAAATAATATGGACTACAGTGAACTTTCATCTATCAATGTCAAAACTCTTAATAATGATGAATTAGTCGCATCATTGAGCCTGATTTTGCAGGTATTAAGATCTGAGCATCTTGAACATCAGGCTGCAAAAGGATGTTTCACCCAGAAAAGCACTGAAAAGGCTTGGAACAGAACCTAGTATTCTCCCCTGTCCCACTGCCTCCTCTGTAAGTATCAATTGTCTAGAGATAAAAAAGCAGAAGTACTTGAATATAAAGAGTTTTTTTTTTCTGGAGAGGTTTAACAAATTATTTGTCCACAGATAACATTTTCAGATATAAACTCTTTGCGTAAGGAAAAAAGATAAAACACATTGAAAACCTGAAGAAATGGGAGCTGAATGATGTGGTTTCTATGATGTCTGCCAAAACAAATGACTGAAGGCCATGTGTGCATGAAATTGGAGATTATCCCAATAAAATGTTCTTTTGCGTTGCCTTCTTCCAGCACTGAAGATGAAAAGTAAACTGAAGTTATTCAGGCATCTGATTGCATTCCTTGCCCCAAAATATATGGATCATTGCTCAGTCTCTGAGGCAGAAACAATAGCCAGAAGCATAAAGAGTGACTAACTTTGGATCACAAGCTTTGGCTTTCAGCCCAATTTTCACAAAATGCTCAATGCTTTTTGGATACCTTAACTACTGCCAGTGAACTTATGCTGTGTTGAACTAGCTTCTCTGAAAAGCTGAGACACTTCTGGCTCCCATGACTGAAAGTAGAATTAATAGTCAGTACCTTTCAAAAGTCACATTGAAATGGTTCAGATTTGCAAACTACTATTCATCATGGTCAAATTTGGATGCTATGCACCCCTTGCATGAAGAAGATCATACTTAATGGATCTTTTGAAGATGTGTGAACTCTGTGTATAAAAGAGTAATTGCCCTATTATAAGAAAATTATTCTTTTGACCTACATTTCTCTAGTGACCTGAGGCAAAATTTTTAGATCATTAAAATATTCATATAATAGCTATTGTAACCAAAGAGGTCTGCTTTATGCAGGAAGTAATATTTTACAAAGTTATCATATTCAATTTCACCCTGTATATTCTCTGTTTTTATTGTCCCTGCTATTTATATAGTAAAACTAGCAAAACTGTGCATTTACATGACTGTAATCCTACATACCTGAAAGTGTTCTGCAACAAAAAGTTCTTTTACTTCTGCTTTCTCTCTCTTTGAATTGAGCAATAAATTTACTCTGCAACACTTATCTGAAGCGCTCATACTAAGTTTCCAAATCTTTCACATTAAAAAAAACCAAAAAAAAAAATCTCCTGCTTTCTGTCTTTGTTTCCTGCACTAGCCATTTGTTCTACACAGTTTTGTTCATAGCATTTTCTATCTCAAACATTGCTAATTCTCACCTTCTACCTTTTTAACTGTCTTTGTGTTGAATGCATTACGTACATGACTAAGTCTGCATGGAGCACACAGGGTGTGAGGGAGGAGGGAATCAGGAGAGAAGCAGCTAACTCCCAAATTATCTCCTAGAATGATGCTGCTATTGCAAACAAGCTATTCTTTTTGAAAATTTACTTCAAAAATTCTTTGGATCATTAGAATTTTTTTTTTTAAATAATGGTACCAAATGATGCTAGGAAAACTTAACTGTTTTGACTGCACAGGAAAATGTACCCAGCTATAGAAATAAAGGATGATTTGCCTTTGTCTCAGTTTATCCCCAGGAAACCAATTTTTTTCATCCTAGATTAATTCAGCATTATGCACCATTACCTCCAGATTACTCAAGCATAACCAGCACCAATAAACTATAATTAAATCCACTCTTTGTCGCAGGCACATCAGACTGACTAAACCAGCAAATTTGCATATAGATTACCTTACTATTTGTCTGCTTTGAAAGATTTTTCAACATGGTGTGACAAAATCAGCTCCTGGACCAGCATGCATGTGTGTGCACACACACAGACAATCCACAAAATAAACCTTACATTCACAATTTGTGCTCAGTGCAATAGGTGCTGTCACTAGCGTGATGGACAGATCCCTTCCTTCCTGGTGAAATACCTTTGGGCTGGTGAAATTTTTGTGGGCTTTCATTTTCAGAATATGAAATAAATTATTAAAGGTTTCATTTACTTCCACAGCATTTCCCATATAACAAAGTAGATGGTGAATGAGAAAATTAGCAGGGAATCTAGATATAAAACCACACATTTGTAAATGCAAAGGTGGCTCTGAGGAACCAAACCATGCCTACTTGCTATGTGCAGTGTGTGAATATATTTTGCTGGAAAGGAGAGAGAATTTTGTTCCCTCATCATTGCTTGCTCTCCCAAGAGTGGCCAGCACTCTGTGCAGGGTGTCAGAGAGAGCTGTGCTGTGAGCATCTACTGCCTCCTCTGCTGGGAACTGAGTGACAAATCCAAACTTGAGAGATGCAGGTTTGAGTGAGGGTATTTTTTCACACCTGGCTTTCCTTTTCTCTTCTATGCATAAGGAGATCTCTATTAGGAGAAGACTCATTTTATCTGATGTCAAAGAGAAGGGTGGGATCTTTAAATTTATGAAAGCATTAGACTTAGGCTGAGTATAAAATAGGAAGAATGAGCATATTTATAGGAGCAGATGTCCAAAAAGTATTACTTATACTCAGAGGCTCTGTTTTGAGTATTCTGAGAGTTCTTTGTGTTGTTTCTGCATTTTGAAATGTGGGACTTCCTTTGTGGGAGGAAGGTTTGTTTAGCAGTGGTATAGAACAAGTGCATTTAAGAAGGATAAAGCTCAGCACAGACCAAATAGCCACTGGGAAATAAAACACAGTTCTTAAAGTTTTTAGTTGCCCCAAAGCCTAAGGATTCCTGAAAGCCAACTCCATCAGAGGCTCTGTACCAGGCTGCAGTCTTGTGCTCACAACTCAGCCACATCGGTCCTGGTCTGCTGGAGAGGCACAGCTAAAGGTGACCCTGCCCTCAGCCACCAACCAGCCAGCTGTGCTCTTTCTGGTTGGTCACAGCTGGGCTTTCTGCTGCCTGATATGAGGAAATAGCTACTTTGTTCTGTTACTGCAGTGGTCTCCTGAATCACCCTGGAAGGAAACTTATGAATAAGCTCAGCAAAATGCTCCCTGTTTTGCTAGTAAGCACTGTGATGTTCAATTGTTTCTGGCACCCCACCATTTTGCCTGTTATCTCCTCAGTGTCTGGATTATTAACAAATAAGCAAAGCACACCCCATTTTTGTCCCGAGGTATAATGTATACAGTGGGGTGCTGACATAATGGGAGCAAATGATACACAAGGAGCACTCAAACACATTGCGCTTCTCTACTTGTAGGAGGAATATCCCACAACAAGGATCTGCAGATAAGAATACTTATATTTGAGCTAGTTTAGGTGCAGCTCCAATGTTCCAGGCTGCAAAACCCACCACAGCTTCAGGCTAAGTATCAAAGCAACCTGCCCATGATGTGCATGGGCAGCATGCACTAATTCCAGCACCCAAGCCAGCATTAGCTACATAACCCAGATATAATCACTGAAGCTGAAATGAAACACATAGATTATAAAAGAAACAGGACAGAGGGAGCTGCCAGCTCCTGGTGACTGGATGTATGTTAGCTGGGACAGGCACTACAAACTAAAGCTCACTGTCTCTGCAAGCCCCATACCTGGCTGTAGCCGAGGAGAAGAAACTGGAGAAAAAGCCTGCATCATATTTAGAGAGACCAAAGTGAAGCAACATTCAAAGAAATGTCATGAAGACTTTGAGGCAACACCCATAAAATTAGGGCTGTGTCAGACAACCTGAAAAATCTCATTGTTCTGGCTAAAACCAAGTCACCAGGATTGTGGTTAACACAGTGTTTACATTCTCTTTACGATCTTGGCAGTGCCTGGAACAGAGATTAAAAAATGGCAGGAATGCTCTGCTCATTCTTAAATTTTTTCCTGAGCACTCTTTCCTCCATAAAGACACACCATAAAGATGGCTAAGACTGAGGGGAGGCAAAAGGAAATGTCTTCTTTTTTCTCCCTGCTAATGTGAAACAAGACTTTCAAAGCAGGAATGAATATTACAAATATATATATATTTTATTTGTTTAGAAGGCTCATCATAAAACTGGGGACTGGATGAAAAGAAAGGACACTTTCTTCAAGTATTAGGCCATATTCAATTCCAAACCAACCTACCTTACTGGCCATTTGCTGCCGTTTGAATGAATGAAGGGCCTGTCCCTGTTCTTGAAGTAAGGATGCAAATAGCTTAACCACTGAGAAATAAATAAAGTATCTTTTCAACTCAGTTCTCAAAGCTGGGAAAATATAGTTCTGAATTCAGTGGGATTTTCCATCTAGCAAAGAAGCAAGGTATACTGCTGAAGCTGCTACAGCCTTGTATTTCTCCTGACTATTAAGTATAAGCTGGTCTCTTGCCTCTGAGCTGGGGAGGTTCTTTTGTTATGTTTGAAACGCAGCAGAGCAAGTAACTTGCTTGATGACTGCTCACTGTTTTGACACAGTTCCTAAGGGGATCCTCAGAATGAAACAATTCTTTAAAAAATGTAGTGGCATGCTATTAAAAAACTTTCCAAGTGGCATAACAGATTGCTGTAGCTAACAAGGGCTTCCAGACTAACTTTTTTCCCCAAAATATTTTGTTTTCTTTACAGCCATCTCAGTGAAGAGCTGACATGGGCTGTGGCTGCTACTCTTTCAATTATCTTCACCCCTTTGTTACAAGACAGATAGTCTTATCCTGCTCTCTGTGGCAAGGCACACATAGGGGAATGGAAGAGCTGTGAAGATACAGCAGAGCCTTGGCTGTGGAGAAATTTCCAACTGGCTTGGACTAAACTGGTCATCCAAATTCCTTCAAAATTACTAGGCCTCCTGTTTAATAAAATCAAATGTGTACCCATTAAATCCATTGCCTTTTGCTCACTGGCTGTGAGAATACTGTTATTTCTTTTTGAGGACTTCATTCTCAAAATATGGCAGGATGAGAAATATCTCAAGAATGATGGTTTGTTTTCCTCTGACATGTCAGGACAAGTGTCTCCCAGCAAGAGAGAGATTTTCTTCTGGTAGACTTCCAGATCAAACCAGACAGGACAAAAATGTGACTAAGTGTGATAAATGGCTCACTGTTACCATCCACACACTTTTGTGTCACCAAGGATCCAATCAGAGAGACTGACATTTAACTTTGCCCTTTCCCTCAGCCCACAGATCTCAAGATGTATTACATCCTCAGCTCCAACCTCCAAAGGTAAGACAAGGATATGAGAGAACTCATTTCAGCAGCATGGCTTTAAAAAATAGAATATTCTATTTATATATAGAATTCAAATTAATGTACAGAAATTATAAAAAATATTAAACTCTCCACTCCACCACCCTCAGAAAGCCACCCTAAGTGGAAGACTTTCACTTTGAAACAACAGAAGATATGAAGATTTCAGTATTTGCTTGTACTTCCTGACCAACTCCGGCCACTGCAAGTCAGCCATTAAAAAAAGCCAAGTCTGAAACTTAGTGGGTAAAGAATCTACCAAATGATGATTTGTAGTAATTAAAATGAAAAACAAGCACTGTGACATAATCTATTCATTGCTAAGTTACATTGTTCAGAAATAATTATTGATGCAACGTTTCTTCTAGTGTACTGAGAAGACATTTTAGAAGCTTCAGAGCAAACATGATTTGCTAAATAAGTTTCATACATTTATAAACCTTTTACACATAAAGCTTTCCCATGTGAGCTTTTGATCTTGTTCTTCCCATTTCATGTTGAAAGTCCAGCACTAACATCACACATGTAATAAAGCAAAAGTTTCAGTTGAGATGTGAGTTTTTGCAAGTGTAAATAGCATACATCTTTTCAGAAAAGATAGCAGTAAGTCCAGAAAGTTTATGTAATTATTGTAAACAGTTAAACACTTTGCTATATATATTCAAAATCATGCTTTTATTTTCATCTGAACAGAATGAAAATAACTGTTACTAAATTATTCAGATTGTTCTTAGACCAGTCATCTGTTTAGAAAATCAATTTCCTCTTTTTTGAAAAATCATCTCCCTTTTTCCCTCCTTTTTTTCTTTTCATTAGAGGTTGTACTTTTCAGAAGCAGTGCTTACCTGTTAACTTCTGAAAGCTCACCTGTTTTTCTTGCAGAGTGTTTCATGGAGGACTATAGTATTAAAACTGTTCATCTGTGTTAGATACATTTGCTTCAGAAAATAAATCTGTGTCTATAAACCACTTCTGCTTGGCCATATGCAAATTAGGCTAGCAGACATTTGGAACTGAATAAAAAAGTACTTTAAGTGTGCAACTACAGCCAGAGATGTGATACTGTAAGTGACTTCTGATGTGAATGCTTTCTGTACTTTTTTTTTCTGAGATAGCAGATACTGTGTTTTCTAATAATTTGTTCACACTGCACGCCTATAAAAAGGAAAGCAGCAGCAAGATTATCCTCTGTCTTGTACACAGTGATAAGACAGATAGCAAGCAAGGCCAAATTACTGCAACCTCAAAGCTTAATTTTTGCTGTCTGAAATAGGTGAAAAGCATGGGCTTTTTTTCCTTTCCCGAGAAGAATGCAGAATTCCCAGCCTATTTGCATTGCTATTTCCTGGAGAGGCAGCAATGAGATACTTATTCAAGAACAAGCATTGATTTTCAGGAATGGATGAGCAATGTATTTTGCCTTCTTTCCAGAAAAAGCAGTGCAATAAAATATGACAAATGAGATGCCTATTCCTGTAAAATTTTGCATCTCAGATCAACAAACGCCTCAACAGGTATGACTACACCACAAAAAAAGAAAGTAGACATGCTTTTTAGCATGCAATCCATAGTGCTCATAACATCAAAATCAGGGACTGCCAGTCTTCTCATCATGCATCTACCCTGGGTGTCATCTACCCAAATGTGTCCAGTCACCTGAACAGTCAGCATATTCAACCCTGTTTTGAAGACAACTTTAGGATGCAGTGCAGACATATATCACAGGACTATCAGTAATAAAATTAAGGTTGTAAATGTATGTTGCTGATAACAATGAAGCAAAGAAGAAATTGCACATGATTTTGCAGGAGTTACTTTAGCTTATCAGGATCCTTGGAGATTCAAACTTAAACATGGTTGCATATAAAAGAAACTGTGTGACATTTGCAGAACCGGTTTTTTGTACATTACCTTTAAAACAAAGCAGTGATCTGTAGGTGCCTTATATTTCACTTTGTGTTGGTAACCATAATACACATTCACATTCTCAAACTGAAGGAAGCATGCCAGATCCCGTGATGTCTACAAATGAAAATCAAGCCCATCATTGTTAGAACAAATTGAATTTTGATGTGAAACTCATTAATAAGACCTTTATCAAGTGCAAGAATGCAAATGATTTTTATTTCTGTAACCCTCATGAAGCTGACTGAAAAAAAACAAGGATTAATTTTAAGTGTATGCTTTCTTAAAATAAAAAATTGGAAGAGGGTCAGTACATATTCACTAATACCATTCAGCATTTCGCTCTTGTTCTGCTTATGCTGTGCTTCATTGCTTTGTGTGGAGATTTTAGCTTATGTCTAATATGACCTAAGAGAACACCATAGTAATAAACCACACCCTTAAAATTCTGAGTGGAGAAAGAAGGTTTGGGGTTCTAAATTGCTTTGTGAGTTTGCTTTTCTTTTGTGCATGTAACAAACAAACTGTCATCATGAAATAAGGACACATTTAATCTTTGCTTTGAATTTTCTCAAATTTCTGGCATCATCCCATTTCTGTATAACATAACATTTGCTTGTTCATAATATATTGATAAAGTAACAAGGTTTCTGTTGCTGGCATGTTTCTCAGTGATAAATTCTGCATACAGTAACTTATGCAATTCTTTTTGTGAAATGCAAAAATAGCCATTTCACATGGTCACTGTTGTCTAAGCTGAGAAATCATGAAATTGTGAGGGAAAAAAGGAAAAATAAACCAACAAACCACAAGCTCCCTCTACCCCTAAAAATGGGTATGATATGATATGATATGATAGTATGTTATGATATGCATATGATGGTTCTTGTCTGCTGTTCTCATTCTTGATGATATTTTCATTACAATATACCCCTGAGTTGGCTTTATTTACAAATTAAGTTTGCTAGTAAGATTTGTGGGGAAACACTTCCTGCTAGATGTAGACAGGGCTTTCTCTCTCCTGCTTCTGCTGCAGCTGATGATGTCAGAGATTTTTTCAGTGAGTGTGTGGACCTCAGTTTTTCAAACACCTTAAAGCTTCTAAATGTGCTCAAATCCATTCAGTATAATGTGCTGTTCCTTTCCTTTAGGAATCAGGCAATAGTGATTAAAAACAATGTGAATGCAATTATTATCTTCTAAGGAACAGATTTTTATGCAAAGGACAAAGGTGCTCATTGTGAGTATTTGTGCAATGCTCACATGACATAGCAACATTAACATGACAAAGCAACACAATTAACAGAAATAATTTTTTTGATTGCCTGTAATTCTGGTAGTTTTGTTTTGTGACCCTGTCCATTAACAGCATGCTTTTGAATGGGATGTAAGTAAAACAATACTGAAGAAAGAAATTAAGACAGCAGGGCTGACTGGTGCTGGTTTGTTAACAAATAATCCTGAAACAAAACCCATCATAAGCATGTGCGTAAAATTGTCTGAACGTGCCACTACATTTTCACCTTTACCATGTATTTTAGGGCCAGCATGAAGTGTCAAAGGTATGCCAGATGGTTTTGCTTCTTTGTAACAAATGAAACCAGGAATATATATGATGAATTTTAGAACAGCTGCAGTAGCTGAAGATGCTGTTGTCTGCCAACTGTTTGTTTCTGTACCTCAAAGAAAGACTACTCTGCCCACAACTGAATGATGTGCAAGGTGCACATGCACTTTTCATGCTACCCTGACAAGGGATGAACTCTCATAATTTAAGGGCTTTAACTGAAGAGCTCTACTGAATTCTACTGTAGTGCTTTAAAATGTTTAACACCCTTGCTGCATCCTGCTCATGTCCCAGAGATTACTGTCTCCACAACAGACACGTGTAACTCATCCTCATCTGTTGCAATATAGAGTTCAGTAATCACTTAGGTCACCATTAAGCACAGATTTGAGCTAAGAGACTTTCTCTGGAATGGCTAAGACATGGGCATAGGTATCCATTTGCTGAAGGCTGTTACAGATGCAGGAGCAAACAGATGACTGTGCTACCATTTTAAAGAGCTGTGACTATCTCCTAAAGAATTAGATTCGTGGTGGTAATATAATTACTTACTGCACACAATTCCTAAAAATGCTCAGTTATAGGCAGGGTGCTACACAGGCTGTTACACAGGCTGTAATAAGGAACCAGCAGTGAAGTGTTAAACAGCTGTTACAAGGGAACTGTGTGGCTCCACCTATGTTTACAGCCTATCACCTGAAAAAAGAAAGCACTTCCCTCATTTGCACTGTGTTGAAAAGTCACTGAAACAGGTATCCCTGGATGATGAAAAAAGGCTAACTATCATAACATGCTTGCCCTGCTTTGGCACTGCACTACTGTTCAATGTTGGAGGCATGTTACAAGGAAATGTCTTACTTGAACTTTTCATTTGACTACTCTTACACTTTTTCTACTTTGGTGTCTTTTAAATAGAACGTTGCATGTACAACCTGATTTGAGGCATGAAAGCCATCTCAGGGTCAGGTAAAGTCAAAATAAATTGCAGTGAAAGCAGCAAGGCGATCTGTAGTTTGGTTATAAACATAGGTCACTGGAGCAACAGCACATCCCTTTACAAGATAAAATTTCTTTTCCTCTGTACTCTGGAAATAGTAAAAGAGTTAAGTTTCAAAGCACAAATCATAACAGTAAAGCTTCACCAGCAGCAGCAACATTTCTAGATATGAAGCATAAGCAGAGCTGTGAGTGGCAACAAAAGTGGTTTTCAGAACACACAAAAAAATGTACCACCAGTCCCAGTATCCACTGTTCCACCTCATATCACTGTGGAAATGAAAAGCCAGCTGCCCTTATGTGTTGGCAATTCAGGCTCTTTAAATATTTTGTAATACTAAATGCAAGAAAATTTGATTCAGCCAGGTCGATGCTTCTGACTCACTTCTTTCTATACAAAAGGTGGTCTTAGAAAGCCGTAAAAGACACAACACATTCCCTAGGTACAGATCACTGTATTAAGCAAGCACAGAATTTCACATTCTGGACTGCTGCAGCAAGTAAGTATCAAGCAAATTAAAATTCTACCCTTTTTTGTGACAAGAAATTAGTTTACTTGACAACTTTTTAAGATATTCTTTCACAGGGAACCCATATAACAGTAAAGCATTTTGGCAGCACACCACCAGCTGATGGATACTGTGCTGTTTTTCTTTCCCCTCCTGCCTTCCAGAGGAGCACTATTTCATTAATGCTTTTTATCTATCCCTAGAAATCAAAAGGAGAGAAATGTGACAGGATTCAGTGACTGCATTCTAGTATTTGTACAAGTGGAGTAGTCAAAGTTGAACCACGGAAATCTCAGCCTGCTCAGATGCACCAGACAGTGCTCTTCACTTTGGGAGTTCTACACTTTCACCTCCATGAATTGTTTTATTGCTAAAGGGATTATTTGGCTTCCTGACCTTGGTTTTTCCTCTGGGTACATAATAAATTCCAGAAGCTCGTAGAAGAAAATAACGCCTCTTCCAGGACTTTTTTCCATCTTCTTTTAAATAAAGGGCCCCTTCAAGTTCTGGCACAATGACAGATGTCCCACAGAAGCTTTCCTGTGCAACAAGAACAACAATGCACAAAATAAATCCATTTAAGCACAATCCTATCAATATATAGCAGAAAAAAAATGCTCCCTGGAAAAAAAACGAAATTTCTTGTGACAGTGAACATACTAACATTGGGAATGCAGTTACTAGGGAGATGAACACCTTAGACAGGCAAAGGAAACTTTTCCAAGTTAATGCTGGGAAAGATAAAGAAGGCTTGCAAAACCTCCATCCCTTAGTGTCAAGCAAAAATCTACAAAGGCTATTAACTAGACATTCATGTGCTCAGTGAAGGCTATAGAACAGAGTGGTTGGTACTGTTGCTGTTTTTTTCTCTCTACTGCAGTGTTTATAGGTTCTGTAGAGAAACACTTAAGTAGAGAGATTCTTTAGAGACTGCTTAGAGCTCTAAAAACAGCTCAATCCCTGCCTTCACTTTAAAATACATGCTAGCATTTAAAACACTGTTTAATCAGATATACTAATTGTTTGCTTGAAGGGCATAGTGTTGGGTAATTTTTAATGCCAACACACTTATCCCTTAATGTTTTCATTTAGAATTCAACAGGATTTCTGCTGGTTAACATCTGGTGCCTTCATGAGATGCACTAATTTTGAAATGTGAGCCCTCAGTCACCTGAGAAAAACATTTCCTTTGTGAGCTTTTACCAAAGTGCTTTCCTGGAGAACCGTGGTAATCCTTTCTTTCAAATAGCTCTGGATTTTTCGCTTTCAAGCGTACATTTGAAGCAAAACTTGATCAGGAAAGGCAAGAGATTAAACAGACTTTCTGGAAAAGTGAACATGTCTTTTTCTGTTGTAGTACAGCTAATAAGTTGAGAAGTAAATCCACTTCTAACCTAAAGATAATTGTTTGGTGCTGATCAACCTTACTAAAAATAAAAAGTCCCAAGGGCTGGCCTAAGAGTGAACAATCTGCATTTTTAATGAGGAGTAGCAGATGCAGAGGAAAGTCTACACATTGAAACCAAGATACAAAGACACCAATGATCTCAGAATTTCCTGTCGTTACACTATTTCCCACAAAGAACTAAATGTTGTTATTGCAGAGCAGATGCAAACAGTGGCAGAGTTTTGATGACATTTGCATTATCAGCCTAACAATTCGGCTTACCTCCAGCAAAGCCTCTTTGTTTTTATCATTCATTTCTTTGCTTTCTTTCTTCCCTTTGTTTGCCAGGTAGAAATTCTGAAGACACAAAAGAAATTCATGTTCATTATAAAGCCAGCAACCCAAGTAACTGGACTGTTAGAAACTCACTCAATAGTTACTGAGTCTTGCAACACTGAGTACCCCATTAGCAGGTGCAAGAGACAGATGCTTATGGACTCTTCTTACAGAAAAATTTAATCACATCTGCCTGCTCATTAATTTTAATTCTTTAATTCTTTATTCAAAAGTAATACAAGACTGGTTTTGCCCATGTAAATACAGCCTCTAAAATTAAAACCAGTGGCTTAAGTTTTTTGGCTGTTTTTCTGGATCCATGGGCTTGGGTATCAGCATTCCAATTTTCACTGCTTCCTATATTATTGCAGGTTGTAGAGAACCTAACATTTGATTGCATGCTGATATACAATGAAAACAATGCAGTATCAAGAAGCTAGAAAGCATTTTCCCTACAGCAATCTGATAATTTGCATACTTTTTATCTTGCACTCTGGATATAACTCAGCCCTCAATTTTTAGTTAAAGTGCTTATATGCCAAAGCCTTTATCCAAAATTATTACTTTCTACTTTTTTACCCCTGCTCATGCTCTTCAAAGTAATTTTATGCTGTGTAGAAGCTGTTAAAAAATCTAGAAGAAATCTGAAGAAGTGATCACCATGATATCTTGGCACATGTGTTCCAGCCTACTGAAAATAAAGACTGCACTTCTCTGTTTCCGTGAAGCTGCAGTTCCCCTCAGAGGACCCAGTGCCTGCCTGCCCCACAAATAAGGAACCATGTGCCTTGAGGACATGCTCACCCATAAAAACAAATTCACCCACAGTTAAACAGCAATAACCAGCCTGCATCCATCTGCATTGTACAGATGGACAAAAGGACAGCACGGGGACAAATTTGCAAATTCTGACAAGTGGGAAGGATGCTAGTAATTATGTGCTGGAGCATGTGCAGTGGCTTTGCTCCACAGGAAGCAGGGCCAGACAAGCAGAGCCGGCTGCATGCAGACTGTAAGGCAGCTGGGTGTGAAGGAAGCAGGGAGATCAAGGATGGATGCATACATGGATCAAGTAACATTTGGATACATGGCCTTGAGGTCAGAACGGTTATACTCAGAGTTCTTGTTTACAGTTTTTCAGTTTATCTGACTTTTCTTCTCTTTATCTGACTTTTCATCTTTCTTTGTTTTCTCATGTCTCAAGACTATGAGAAAGTGACAACATATTTATGTGCCTAGAACTCCTCAACACCTAAACTGCAATATAAATGCAAACATTACCAATATACAAGGGAGAAGTGTGTAAATGAAGGAACAAGCTGTTCCCATAGTACAAGAAAGAAACAATTGGCAAATCTGCCCTGCCAGCAGACTACATTTGCAGCAACACAATTTATTTGAAGTGAAACCCTGCTCTTGCACACAGCCACTTCTTCTTTTCCAAGCAATGCTGTGAACACCTGTCTGCCAGAATGCAAGCCTCAGAGCAGACTGTTTTTGGAGGAGCACCAGGAAAGGAAGCAGAAGAGGTCTGGATCTCAAAACCAGTTCTTTTAAAACTGCTTTATTAAAAGTTCACATTAAGTCAGACAGGGGAGCTCAGCAACAGACACCTGCAATGTGGCCTAAACTGATGCCATGTCTGTGGTGTGAGAAACTTTAACATTCAACACAAAAGACATTTATCCTAGGAAATGCAAACCTCAGACTGCCTGGACATATTTAGTCCACAGCTGAAGGTAAGCAAACACTAAGGATCACAGCTTTGCAATTGCATCTAAGCACAATATTCAGCATGAAAAAAAACCCAAACCCAAATCATCTCAAAACAAAACCCACTCAAAAGTTCTGAGTAGCTGCAGCCCAGTGATCTGTGCATATGCAACAGCTCTTCTTGACAGGCAGCACTACTGCAGCCCTGAAGCCTCAGAGGGCACTGTTAGGCTGGGTCTAAGGTCCTCCAGACCTTGGGATGGATTTGGAAAGTAGAAGGACAGGCAGGCTGTAAGACTTCTTCTCTAGATCATTATAAAGACATAGTGCAGCCCCTAAAATACACAATGAGGATTTATCAAGGTAAGTACACCTTATCACTGTCTCAACAAGGCCTGGCTCATCAACTTTAAACTAGTGGGGAGAGCATCCATCTGACTTAGTCAGCCTTCTGTGGGTTGCTAACACAAAAACAAAGCTCCTCTGACTACAACTGATTCACATTCAGGCATCTGGCATTTATTTAGCAGAAGTCCAGACCACCTGTACTGCCGTAATCAATCGTAAAGAGAGAAAGTTTGTAAGGATATCCATGCTGGATCTCTAATTCAACAGCTTTTTCATTAGGGAAATGGGGCTCTGTCACCTAACCCAATGTTACACAGATGTACATTGTTGTCTTTCACCTGTCAACACACACTTCATTTATTACTGATTACCTCCTTTATGTCTCTGTTCTGAAATCTGGAAGTACATGGTACTTATTATTTGTCAGTGGTGAAAAACCTGGGGAACAGACTGAACACTGTACTTGTTTCATCACTGTGTGGTCTTCTATTTTTGATCAGAAACATTCATCCTAGAGGAGGCAAACCATATGTATCCAGAAGAGGTCATTTCAAGTCCAGTAGTCAAAAGTCATGAAAAAAGGCAAGCTCTTTCCTGCGTGAGGACACTGGGAAATGCATGTTTGGTTTGGGATGTCAGGTCATTAATGGGACAAGACGTAGCTGCAGGGCAACTTTCTACATATATCTACAGATTAGAGAATTAACTATTTCTTACATTCAAAAGACAAGTCTGTGCATACAACCTTCCCACTTAGGGACACAGCCTTCTCCATTTGTGTGGAAAGGTAGGTAAAAAAAAATAATCAGGCTGTATCTCTCTGCATTGTGTAACCCTCAAACAGTGAAAGACAGAAAGTTTTCAGTAGTGTCCAAGAACATCTGTGTTGGCATGTAAGCAAAGCAAACTTGGATCACGATAGAAATAGTATTTAACTACTGCACTATCAAACCATCTGATTGGTGTTTATATCTTTACACTCAAAAAATGAATTACTTAAATGAAATAGCACCTCTCTCACACTTTTCACTTTTTTTTTTTGTACACAGACCCATCCAAGTGGAAATGCAGCAGCAACTACTTGTTGCATGGCAAGAAAACCAGGTGCCCCAAGAGAGCCTGCTCCCTCTGCCTCCTCTTAAACTCAGGTTGTATTTTTGCTTTCAAGCTCTTGAAACTGATTTTCCAGAAGATCTGAAAAGTACACAACAGCACAGTTCAAACAGTGTGCATAAAACAAGGCAGCTGCTTCATACTCTTGACTACCTTCTTTGAGCAACGGGCTGCCTGCTTATGCTCATCCAACCTGCACCCAGTATGAGGCAAGAACTGGCCAGCTCACATCCCATTTCAGATCATTGCAACTGCTGCTCAATGCAGCATGGTTTGTGCAGAAAAAATAAACCAGAACAAGGTCATAATCCGCAACTCATATCGTGGTGTGTCCCCTAGAAAACGGCACATTAAAAATATTAGAAGATACATATAATTGCTCTGAAGATCATAAAAGTAAAAAAATACACGAAGCCAAAGGCAAACCTCTTTTAAAAACCCAAAAAAGAGAGAGAAATGAAGATTACTAAACAATGGGAGTACAGTGAAAAACATCTCCTTTTTCTCACTTCTATTTCTTTGCACTTTTGCCAGCATACTCAATAACCAGGTTCCCTGTCACCCTCTTTATGTTTTCATCACTGGGTAATGGTGGAAAGAAAAGGAAAACCTTGACTCATAAATGTGGCCAAGCTGGTGAAAAATGGAAGTATCACCTGGTAGACAGTATATAAATCTCATTCAAGCATGCTATAGCTGTCTCATTATGAAAGACATTTCAAACCCTTACTCCACCTCCTTCTGACCCCATTGAGAACTCTTTCTCTTCAGAAGAAATTAAATATCAATTCAGTGTATGGGTTCCCCATTAGAAGCTATTCCCCATAGCTCTAGCTTTTGGCTTACATATGAGGGAGCAGAAGCATAAAGTACTCACTGTACAGTGATTTTCATAAATCAATAATTTTCATAAATGCTGTTCAATAGCAAGAAAACAAACAAACAAAAGCACATGCAGGTGGTGTTGCCTGCTTAATTTTATCAAAAGAAAAACACAGGAAATTGAAGTTCATGCAAACAGAACTAAATGACAGTGTTCTAAGAGCATTTTCGGCAAGGAGTTTAGATTCAGCTACACCTTAAAACCAACCATTTTCCTTCATTTTTCTTCCTTTTATAGTATCTTTTAGGTGAGAATTATTCTCTGAATATTTTGAAAAGAGGTGTTGAGACCTGACAACCTTTCCTTTCAAGAGAAAACCAGCATCACTCAGCCATATGACAAAGCACCACCTTTCCAATGTTACAAAGGTTCTCTTTATGTGACCATGTACCAATACGTATTTTTGTTTCACTCTTTAGTCACAGATTTGTGATGCTCCCTCTCTGCAGATGAGTCACTGATGGCATTCATGGAATAGTCTTTTACTGTAAGTTCCCTGCAGGGACTATTATATCACAGTGAGCAAAGTGCAAAAGTGTGCCTATCTTCATGATGAGGATTAAACTTAGAATTTTATAGAAGCTTTTTCTAAAAGGTATTCCAAACACTTTAAAAAATATTTCAGAAAAAAAGCTGCAGTTAAACTATCAAGTGCTGCATGCCAAGAATGACAATCTTCAAAAAAAGCCACAGGCATTAACTGAGCAACACATTGCCAGCACATAGAGAATAAATCCTGCATTTCAAGACCTCAATTCCCCCTTAGAAAATGAAACACTTTTGATCAATTGTTGTTAAATAGGTCTGTAGCTAGTTCACAGAAAGAAACAATCAACATTGGAACAGGTCCCAGACTTTCTTCAGAGGTCCACTTGTTTCAGGAAGGCATCTGCCCATCTGCATAAGATTTTTTAAAGCACTTAATTGTGTCAAATTTTTGTGATGAAAATTTTGTATCACTAATTTTTCTAAGAATCTGTAGGCACATGACCACCTTTGGAATTTGACTCTTTTTTTCCCCAGAAGAATATCTGCAAGTTAAAAAATGGTGAGATCTCCACAAAACCCTTCCAACAGAATGAGCACAAAATAAAACAAACAAGGAATTCAACTTCTATGGCATTAGCACCACTGGGTGTGTAAAAACAAAAAAGTATTCTGCAATTTGTGTAGTCCCACAATGAGTTTTATGTGGCAGCCTTGACTGAGATAGAAGGAGGCTGACTATACTGAGCACAGAGTCTCAGAGCACAAGATTTCAGTTTCCCATTGGTTACACCATAATTTCCATAAGTAGTTAGCCAGGTAATCACACACCCTACCCCCCCATATCTCAGCATTTCCACTTGGTTTACCTTTTCAGACACTCACTGCAGATCATGTATTTTAGCATATTTCAGTATTTAGTGTGAGCCTGTACAGTACTGATTACTTTCTGCCAGAAACTGTTGATATGACTGTGCTATTTTCCCTATTCATAATGTTTGAGTCTACCATGCCTGACAGATGGTCAGACTTTATTATTGGCAAAATATTTCAGCAGTGTGATAGTCACAACTGATCCAATTTCCTTAGACTGTTCATTTTAAAGCTTATCACAGAGGGGCTAAAGCTCAATGACTGCAGATTTGTCCAGATCCAATTGAGACACGAGGACACACCTACACTTTGGTTTGGTTTTGGTTTAGGTCATGTTTATTTCTAAATTTCATTGCAAACAAAATGCAATATTCATCAGAGCAGAATATTCATCAGTTTCACTTCCTGTTTGAGGTTCAGAGCCTTGGTCTAAGCCACTTACCCAAGTAACACTACAGTGTATGAATCAAATGTGGGGTCGAACCTCTGCTGCTGGATATTTTTATGTGCTCTAGAAAGGAGGACACTTTGAGCCACCCTGTTGTATTTCCAAACTTGGCTTTGCAGTTTCATATTAAAAATCAACATTAATCCACGTACACTGCAGGATAAGTTTTCCTTCCCTGACTGTGGATACTTATGTCAATGAAGGGAACTTTTTTCCACAGGTTTTATTTGCAAAAATGGCTCATTCTATAAAAAACCTGCTTCCTAATGAGCAGCTTGGTGAGATTTGCTGCTAGATTACATATTTGACACATTTTTTTCAGCAATGCTGAATTGCTCATTTTTCTCTTGTGGCCTTTGGAACAAACCAGATGCTCAGTGAGCTAACAGTCAGCTGACATGGGGAAAAGATCTTGTGCCCCAAAATCCAGCAAGTGTATGTTCCAGGATGTTTGTACATAGAGGTTTGATCACATAATACAAGAAATAAAAAAATCTGTGTATACACATATCTGAATAATTAGATGAAATTCAATGGGCAGACCCTTCTTTACAAAGTTAATGTACACAAGTTACTGATAAC
Organism: Certhia americana; assembly: GCA_018697195.1. Taxonomy (NCBI): domain Eukaryota; kingdom Metazoa; phylum Chordata; class Aves; order Passeriformes; family Certhiidae; genus Certhia; species Certhia americana. The sequence continues at coordinate 16,010,268 of CM031858.1, forward strand.
CAAATTCTTCTCCTCAGTATGAACAAATTCCAGTAAAACCTCTGTAGTATTCACTGTACCCTTTATGAAGCTTCATGTACAACTGGCAAAAAAAAATGTGCCTTCAAGGAAATATTGATATTCATCAGCAAAAATAGTGGAGAAGTTGTAATAATAATAAAGGCCAAGTTTTTACAGCTGTTCCATCTCACCCAGTTCTAAGCAGTAGCTCATACTGGAGGTGAACTACAAGCTTCAGTTTTTACCTCTACAGACAGGGCTCTAAAATAGTATCAGAAAAAAATGAAGAAAACACTGATTTTCAAATCCTTGAATTCAAGGTGGGGTTTTTTTTGGTTGAAAATACAAGTTTTGCTATCTCTGAACTGACAGAGCTGAAAGCAAATTCCTAATGCAATAGGCAGCATGCAGATTAAATGGCTTTAGTGTAGACTCTTATGCAAATACCATGTTAGCTTACCTGTGGATTTTTAAATAAAGCATATTTTTGACTTTTTTCCAAAAAGAGGACTTTATTCTCTGTGTCTCGAGTCCAGTCTGATAACACTTCAACAACATTTTCATGGTCTTCAAAAAACCTTTCTGTAGAGACAGAGAAGATAATGTAAGACATTCAAACTGTTTTTTCCATCTCCTGAGGCTGCAGAAATTCCTGTGTAAGAATGTAATCATTATCTGATGCTCACTCACTCAGGGCTGGACAGTCTAGCACTCTTTGTCAGTGCACAGGCTGGTGCAAAACCCACATGAAATTGTGTCACATGAAAGGGCAAAGCAGCTACAGAAGGTGGCTTGTGTAGCTGTGCCATGCTACTGGATTCCTTCTGCATCTCTGTGCTGTTGCTTGAAATCTATAAGGGATGGAAACAGTGACACATCAGGAGTAGATGGTTACACCCATGTTTTTCATGGCTTTCTGCTTTTTGATTGATTTTGGGGTTTTGAGGTTTGCAGTACTGCAGATTGCGGGGTGGGAGAAGGGGTATGTATAAACTTTGAATAATGAATTAAAAAAAAAAAATTTTTTTGGTCTTTTGATTTACTTCTTTTACAATGAAGATTTGCTTTTTGTCAGCAGGAAGAATTCTATGCACTGAAAATAAAATGTTTGGTTTCAAGCAACTGTGTCCAAAACATCAAACAGCAAAACAGAGAAGACACGAAGATTGACAGAACTGCTATCAAGATATTCTGGTTCACCCAGCATCTCTGTAGTTATAAACCTTACCAGGGATGTGAGACGTAATATCAGCTTTGTCCCCACCTGATCTGCTCTGAACCGCAGTCCTCCACTCAGGAAAACCACAGGGTGCACTGACATTAGGTAACATCTCTTCTACTTCAGTTTCATTTGTATTAGGATTGCTCAACAGTAACATAAAGCACTTTTTAAAGGAAAAGGAATTCAGCATAACTTGATAGGTCATTTTGGAGGGTCCCAACCTGCACTTTTCTACAAATTCAGTACTGGGGTAGGGAATTCACCCAGCTCCAATTTTCAGTAGGATTTGGCAGTTTCCTGGGAATGGCTGTACTCCCATTTCTGTGGTCTGTGGTGATCACATCTTCCAATGGCCTAGACAGGTCTAGCATCAGACGAAGTAACACAGCTTATATTTCGTAGGCTTTCTTTAACACTTGTTACTTTTGACAAGGGTTTAGTATACCCCATCCAACTTATATCTTGTGAATTAATTAAATTCACAGAATGAGATTAGCTTCAAGACCCATTTGCATGTACAGGGTAACTTTTAACACCACCAACATAACACTCTTCATTTAGCAGTTGGGAACAGAAAGCACCATTTAAAACCCCATTAATGGTTTGAAGGGTGAACAGTACCTTATAGTTCAACATAGGCATGAAACAATTCTCAGACAGTAACAATAATTTTTGCCACATATATTTTTGTTTTTTCATTTGCTGCACCAGGATTTTCTTGTATGAAAAATGTGATTTTATCATCCTCAATAGTGTCTTTTTAATAATTACTCTTACCTAAAAAATGTCAAATCTGGATGCCTATTATAAAACTACAATAGTCCTTATTAAAATAGGTGCTGATACATACAGCCCAGTATTACCTCACCATCTCACTACTGAGATTATTTGTGATACTTAACATGTATTTAATTTAAAAGTGTAGTTTATTTTATTTACAATGGTAGTTTTTAAAAATAACCATATATGTAAAACAACATGTCAAGGATCTTGTGATATAGAAGTAGCTTGGACCTTCAGTTCAGCAAGAAATATTTGCTGCTCAGATTTGCTTCTTAAAGTTAAATGCAATTTTATTCTCTTTAATACTAATGTGGAAAGAAGGCAGAAAGATGAAGAGCAGAAAGCTTCTGTCCTTGTGCTGATAGTAATAAAGCTGTCTAGAGCAGCCAAGAAATATACTGACAAAAATAAAGAATGGCTCACATTGTTCTGATTTTGAACAAAATTAACTGCATGTTGCTGTGCATTGGAAGCAGAAGAAAGAACATGTTTCAGTCTTAATGAAACTGCCTTCTGCAAACAAAAAGGCTCCATCCTCAGCAGATCTGGACCTGGTAATAGATCACTGCATCAGGAGTTAATAGATATTTCCTTTTTTCTTGAATCAGATTCAAGTTTATTTCCTTTTGTACTTTTTTTCTGTCCTGGCCTTTAAAATAATTTTTATTCATTATGAGAGTAATTCCTTACTATACTGATACCCTAACACTAACCAAAATCACGTAGCATTAGCTAGGACTAAAGAAGCACAAGTAATTTTTTACAAAAAAATTTAAACCATTAACCCCAGTGTTTATAGCAAACCATCTCCCTGATACCTTCAGTTTTAATTGTATGATGGGAAATTCAAATATCTATCCAGATTATGAAGAAACACAACTACATTCTTTTTAATAACTGTGGAGATTCAGAAAACAATATGTTTATGTGCTGTCATCCTAATATTCAGACATGTTTGTCCTAGTCACACTGGACAAAAAGGGAGCAACTTTCTAAGACAGGAAAACACTACAAAATTATTCAGTGAGTTTTGTCAGATTTCTAGGGTCAAATGACATTTCTGGTCTTTCCTTAATTAAGATAAGGAGGTACAAAAGAATGCAGCACCATTATCTTAATCAAGTAGCAAGTAAGTAGTAAGTAGCAAGTAGCAAGATTGGCAGTAAATTTCTGTGTCACTCTTACAAGTAGATGAGCAGCTCCTTGCTCATGACCAGACAGGCTTTTTTCCAGTTATTTTTAAATTGCTATCATTTAGTTTAGCAGAGTGACTACACCTGGGGCTCTTTTAAAGTGCAATATTGATGTTTGAATTTATTTGTGACTATTCGCATCTCTGCTGGGAGACTGTAAACTGAGAAAAGGCTGTTTGAGAATTTCCAGCTTCTCTTGGTTGAATGTGACTGAAAGAAAGTAGTGGCAATTTTCCTTTTCCTTTTGATGTCATTACCTTTTCAGTCTGGAAAATAAAAACATTCTGAAAGATTTCACAATTTGAGAATACTCTGTTCTTAGTGAAAGAAACCTTGAAGCCTTTTTCAAACAAGACTCATTATGTTGCACAGAACAATTTCTAATTTTTGTACAGTTGTTTCCTAGAACCTGAAGGTCAGGTTAATTACCCCATAAGTAACTTACCATCAGCAGAGCTGCAGCCCCATCACAGAGCAGTATCCTGTACACAGCTACCCTTAAGAAGACGATTACCACAAATCAAAAGCATTAGAAATTACTTCTCCCAGAGTCTTGTTAAATGTCATTTGTTTGGCCAGTATGTAATTCATGCCTGCTGACAACACTCCAGCACAGCATCCTCTTCAAAAAGTGGATTTGAGTACTGGTGTGTTTGGGTTTGTCATCACTTTGAAATTCACATGGCTCCTTCATTTTGTGTAAAATAAAATAATGGAAATGGTGAAAAGCAAGGAGGCTTCTGCAGGTGACAGCACAGTTGAATGGACTTGTTTCTACAGCACAAACAGACCAAATATATTCCTGCAGCATCCCTCAGCTTAGAGTCTGTGATGTTGCAATGCCAGGGGACACATGGGCAGGAGAAATGTTACTGTCTTTTCAAGATTACCAACACTTACCTGATCTTTCAAGATTACCAGCCCTCTATCTATTTGCTATATGCTATGTCACTACACCACTTACCAATCTGCAGCTCTGGGTACATCTCATACAGACACCAGTCAACATTGCAGTCACAATGGGTTTTCTCAAAGAGATTGTCCAAAACATCCCGTGCCACCTGACGCTCATCCACCATTAGAGACTTTGTGCTGTTATCATTCATGTGCACCTTGATAACAAGCTGAGAACAAAGTCACAGAAGAGTCAGTTAATTTCAGAAGCAAGAAAAAGACTAGTCTGAATCTGCTAACACAGATAAGAAAGATAAAGGCTGAAGGTTATTACTGATTCAAAGGCATCCTGTCCCACAGCAAGCTGGGAGAATAAAACAGCTCCAAAGTTTTCACGTTATAATGCCAACAAAATAAAGATCTTTTCACTAAAAATAAAATTGAGCCTCGTCCTATGCATGACTTCAGGAAAGGTGAAATTGCTATGAAGAAAAAGCAGAAGTTAATCTCTTTTCTAAATCTACTACATGTGCAATTAAGGAAAATGCTTGATAGGGAAACCAAGTACAGAAGGACAGAGCGCCCTTTATGCAAGCTACAAATGTGGAAAATTTAGTTTTAAATAGAAAAAGAATGAAAGAATCTTGCTATGCCAACAGAGTAACCTGAAATTGGATTGTACTAAGATGGGCCATAGTCCAACAGTCATCAATAAGAAAACAGCTGAGTTCACAGAATATTCTGATTTGAAAAGAACCCATCGGGATCATCTAGTCCAACTCCTGGTCCTGCACAGGACAACCCCAAGAGTCACACCATGTGCCTGAGACCATTGTCCAAATGTCTCCCGAACTCTGTCAGGCTTGGTGCTGTGTTCTGGAGGGCCTGTTCCAGGCCATTCCCTCGGGTTCTGTCACTGGCCACCATAGAGAAAAGATCAGTGAGTGCCCCTCCTCTTCCCCTCATAAGTTACTAACATTGACCAAATTAACCTAAAGCACTCACTACTCCTTTATATGGTGAAGTATTTGTTAAACAAGAAACAGAGTGAACTTTCTTAAGAGAGTAACAATGCAAGAAAATGCTGAAGAGTACATAAAATGTGAATAAGAACTGGAAATACATTATAATAAAGTACTTAAAATGCTCCATTAGAACTGAAACAGTAGAATAATTCTCTACAAGGTCTGGACATTGCTGGTGGGTTGGGAGGACTTTCCATATAGTCTTGTTTAAATAGCTCTTTATTTTAAAATGTGTGCATAAGAAGCTTTTGTTTCTGTAGAGACCATCTGTGTGAAAGGTCAGGTAGAAGAAGAGTTATGGTCCCCAAGAGAAAAATCTACACTATCTCTGAAAAGCAAAACCAAATGTAACAAAAGCCATGAACTTGTTTTGATTCCAATCCTTGTAAGAAGAATCTTCTGTAAAATAAGCAGCTGAGCTGTAGTGCGGATTACAGAGAAAAAGAAGTGCTGTAGTCTAGCCTATGCTCTGCATAGTCTAACACATTTAAGGTAAAAGGGGATTTTTGTCTGGTTATAACTGACTGTTCAGAAACATGCATGCGCTCCCGTATTCACAGAATCACAAACCAGCCAAGACTGGAAGGCACCTCTGGTGGTCATCCAGTCCAGTTGCCGGGGCAAGCAGGGCCACCTAGAGACTGATGGCCAGGACCTTGTCCAGATGGTTTGCTGTCATCTCCAAGGAGGGAGGCTCCATAACCTGCCTGGGAAACTTGTGCCAGGCTCACCCACCCTCAGAGTGAAGAAGTGTTTCCTGGTGTTCAGAGCCTCCTGTGTTTCAGTTTGTGCCCATTGCCTTTGGTCCCATCTGGGCAGCACTGAAGACAGCCTGGCTCCATTCTCTTTGCATCCTCTCTTGAGGTTTTTCTAGAGACAGACAAGCACCACACAGACCCCTCTCTTCCCTGGGCGATCCCAGCCTTTCCTTACAGGAGATATTCCTGATCATCTTCACAACACTTTCTGATCATCTTCCATTGGTATGAAACTCTCTTGAGTTTGAAGGAGGTGATCTTTAAATACTAATCAGTTTTCTTGATTCCTTCTTCCTACCAGGAAGTCCCACATGGGACTCTGTCAAACAGATCTTTGAAGAAGCCAAAGTCTGCTCTTCTGAAGTCCAAGGTTGTGACCTTGCATTTCACCATCATCCCTGTCCTCTGCCCTCTCCTTTTAGTAAAAGAGAGAAAACTAATTTTCTTGACAATGTTTAGTCAACTTAGAATTCAAGAACGACACAGTAATTCTATTATAGTGACAAAGTCACAAGATTGAACCTTACTTCTACTGTATTGTTACAAATATTCAGGGAGGGGGAAAAATGATGGGAAGAAAAAAGTCTCCCAAAGGAGAATTGCTAACATTACAAGGAAGAGAGGGTGACCAATGAGCAGTCATAACTTTAGTTAACAAAGCTTCATAAAGTCAACATCAGTAAAATCCTCCTAAGATGTTGTACGAGAAGGAGCATTTGTACATGAACATGAAATGTTCTGTGGGTATCAACTCAAGTCTGGACATCCCCAAATTTATTGGAAGCTTCCATTCTTCCTGGAAGCTCTGCAGGCTCCAACACTTCCCATCTTCTTTGAGCAAGACTGAAAGGTCATGGCTGTTTTCAGTCCACATCCATTATTCAGAGTTCCTGAACATCTGCAGCTTCTGCTGAGTTCAGATGAAACACTAGTTTAGGATGGGTGGGCACAATTACTGGCACACTGCAGAACAGTGCAGACACTGGCCGGAAGTTTTCCAATTTGTTGGTCTAAAATAATTTCTATTATGTTTGTACATTACTATACCGCTGTGAAAAGATTTAGCAAGAAGACCCTCATTAATTTAATAGGGATTAGCTAAATCTGCATCCACTATAAAGAAAAAGTTAATATTCCTGGAATCAGCACAGCATAACTAAGCAACGATTTCATGTACACTCCGCTTTCTCCAAAGCAACTTAGAGAAAGAACAGTGGGTTTTGCCCCAACACTGAAAAAACCAAAAAGAGGCAACACTTTCCAAGTCCTCTAAAAAAATAAGTCTCTTGGAGGTAGCATTCTTCCAGAGACTTCTCTTAAGGTGGATGCCAAGAGCTCCACAGAGTATCTTTACAGATAAAATATGGAAAATTCTAGTCATTTTAGAAAGAAATTTCTTTTTAAGAAGAATGTTAACAGATATTTAGGTGATAGCTCTTACGGTAGCATTTACTATTTTACAGCTCACCTTTTTAACTTTGGCTTCCTTCAGTTTCTCCAATGCAAGTTTAATCTTGTCAGCTTTAGCCTTTGCCTCTACTTCTTCCTGAAAAGACACAAGACATTGGTATATTTCTTGTTAAGTAATCTCAGCAACTTAGATCTACTTGAAAAGGGTTGTTTCCTGATATTTAAATCCTGAAGATACAGCTTGTCACAGCAAGTTTCATACATACAGATAATATCCAGCTTTCCTTGACCTAATATCCTTCAGCTGAAGCTTTGATTTACAAGTCCAATGCTCCCTGCTGTTGCTCAGTCATATAGTTCTTACATGATCTGTTCTTCAAATGCTACAGGAATGCCTGCAAACTGGATTCTTCTATATTTTTGTATGTACAGCTGATACAAAAGAAGGTGAAGGAAGATGTAGCCTGTAGATTGTGGATGCAGCTGCTTGGAAGAAAACTCATTTCTCATTAAGTTAAGAGAACTAGAACAATTTTACTGAAATTTTGGCTTGCAATTACGCCATTATGATTTTGTACTCTGTGTTCAGTACATTATTTTACTTGAATTCGTTGACTCGCCACATATGATCTCTTACTGCAAGATACTTACTGAGAACACCTCCATTAATTGGATGATACCATGGCTTTATTCTACTAATGGACCCATTCATATTAACACAGACACAGATAGAGCACACAGGTTCATTCCAACTTTTGCTGAACGCCACAGTAAGAATCCCAAAAATCTCAGTATCACCCAGTTCTCATTTTACAAAGCAGCTCTATCAGTGTCATGCCTCTCTCTTAATATCAATGACATTTGTAATCCAAGAAGACTCTGGATCCTCAGGTGCTGAGAATTTTAGCTAAATGCCAGTGCCTAATGTTGCTTCTGTGATTGCTATATAGATAGGGACTGTTCCTTTATGCCATCTCTCTTCCAGAAGTCTCCTCCAGTCACATGTGGAGTTGGAAAAGCACATTTTGAATAGCAAGTGAATGTGATTCCTGGCACTTCTTTGGACTTCTCCAGTATTACTGGAGGGTTCAGTTTCTTTCCAGCTTAACATCCCTGTTGCCTCTACTGAAGACAGTCTTTGCTTTTTTGCCCCTCGGCTGATTTTTTCTGTCCTTGTTGCTCTCTTACTCTCACAGTTTCCTTTGTTTAAAAGGGGTAGGATTTTGTGCTACACTACTCACAGGCTACCAACTTCCAGTCAAAGACTGGGGGAGAAAGTTCCTGTTCTGCTTTCACACAAGATATCTGTTACCTTCAGCTTCTATTTGCTACCCTAAAGTCATAACTTTTAGTGGTCTTGTCACCAAGAGAACTGACTGCAACTCATGGAAGATGCATTTGCAAGAAACTAAGCCTAACTAAGCATTGCCATCACTTCCCTGTTACTGAGATATTATCACAGCAAAGAAAGAGCAAAGAACGTTATTTTTATTCATCCCAAATTTTGAGGCATGTTCAACAGTAGCTGAAGTACTCCTGACTGACATCCCTCCTGCTGAACTAAACATCTTTTGTTTTATCACTACTTCAAACATGTTTCCTGTTATCAAATTCTCCACTATAAATACCATGCAATCAGTTAAAATTATCTCTTTTTTTCTGTGCAGGTGTGGAAATTTGCATTGCTATAGCTCAGCAGTGCTTAACTTAGAGAATCCAAAAAAAGGCTCTGTAGTTGAACACAAGCAGTTGCACAAAGGTGGCTGCTGCAGTGAGGCTGACTGTTGTACAGGCAGAAAAGCACGCAGCCTCTCACACTGTGGCCCTCCCTTTAGCACCTCTCTGCAGCAAGCAGCAAAAGCATCTTAACCAAAGTGGTTGAGAGTGGTGTGATCAGGCTTTCTGATGAAAATTTTAGGCAGGTATAAATCAGGCTTCACCTGCATGTGACTTGTGTTGAACAGAGTTCACACGCGGTACAAATCTCTGCAACAGAGCTCTCACCTGACAGCCTTCATGGTTTCATAAGCTTTGGCTTAATGCAGGAAAAGGAAATAGGCTATCAGATGCAAAATTTTGGCAGTGTTAGAGAAATGTTTTGACAAGCTACAGGATTTGTTTTTCTGCTACAGTATCATCACAGCATTTTCTGGATCTAAACAGAAGCACATAAAGTCATCATGTCAATAGCAAATGAAGAAGCCTTATTTAGGTTAAGGGCAATTTTTAAAAGAAATGTCAGAGTTGATGGAAACTTCTGACACAGCTCTATGCTTCCCTGAGAGAAAGGCCATACTTCCTTATTTTGGAAGATCTAAAGGTTAGAAAAGGAGGTCTTAATATCACAGTTGAAATGGGAATTTCTAACACTGTTCTTATTTGATTGTGGATAACCAGAAGTGTTAAACACAACTTCAGCTTTGATTGGCTTAAGAATCACTTATCCAGAATCCTGGCTAACAGGAACGTGGATTTTGATGACACAAAATACATTCCCCTTACAGCTGAATTTCATTCCACTCAGCAGAAATTTCATGTCAAAACAAATACTAATCAAGACAATTAATATCAATTTAAAATAAATTCTTTCCATATTAATTTTAAATGTTTATTACCTCCATCATTCACTCTGCAACCTGTGTAATAGCCCTGTGGGCAATTTTGTGGACAGTAAGCCACTGTGGATATGCCATTAGTATTTGAATACAATCTGCATCATAAAATGAGGCAAAGGCTGCAGGAAAACCTGAACCAATGGCTTAATGTGGAAATAAAGTATTGTTACTATATTCCTTAGAAATGCTTCTACAGCCTGTTCCTATTCTTCTCTGACAACCCCCAAATCTGGAAAGGGACCAGTGAATAACATTAGAGATCAGTTTCAGAGGAATAGTTCTACTGAGGGGGAAGTGACTTTTGGCTACGTTTTTTTCATACAGAATTCCAGTAGTGTTTAGCAAGTATATACCTTCCCACTCTAAAACCTTGTTTGACCCTCAGGTAATGCACGATGTCTGCTAATAAAGAAGTAGCTCAGTAGAACACTCAATGGAAAGAAGTTCAGCATGGTTGATTTCAGTGACCTTTAGATGCCAACATTGTAAAAATGCTGCCTGGAAGAGAGGCCTGAGGGTCCATAGTCAGGCACAAACCAGGATGGTCACCAACATTAGATCAGGTCAGTCATGGTTTTGCCTAGCAAAGTTCGGAAAACTTTCAAAGGAAGGTAATCTGGGATCTCTCTTGATCACCTGTTCCAGTGCTACACCAACATCTGAAGTGGAAGAATTTTCCGAATGTCCTGTCTGAAACAAAGCTACAACATGTACCTTTTTCCCCTTCCACGTTAGTGACCTAATACAACCATGAAAGAATTTGGATCCACCATCTTTACATCTATCCTTCTGGTATTTTTATTAGATTTCATTAGATCACTCCACAGCCTCCTCTTGTCTAAACAATCACAGCTCCCTCAGCCTGTCCTTGCTGACCCCTGATCACTGCATGCCTTGCTGCATCTCTGATCACATCTAGAATGGAGTGCAGTATACCAGGAGGGGGACCACTAGTCCCAAGAGAAAGGAACAATAACTCCTGTAGTTTGCCAGCTCTATACTCCTCACAACAGAGGCCAGTTTCCTCTGCTGAGATGATCTTTCACTCATGGTTCTCATTCTCTGTGGTATCCAGCACAATCTCCTTTTCAGCAGGGCTGCTGCTCAGCCTGTCCTCTCCCAAACTGTTCAAATTACACCCCAGGTGCAGGACCTTGCACCTTGCTGGATTTCTGAGAGTTTTGCTGGCCTAGTCCTCATGTTTTAAGTTCCCTTATATTGAAGGTCTGCCAGTGATCTTGACAGTCAGTGCCCTTAGTTAAAAACGTCTTCAGCACATCTTCAGGTGGGTTTTTGTGTCATCTATCAGGTCATAGTTAAAAATGCTAAACAATATAAACCCCAGTGCTGATCCCACTTGCTACCAGCCAGCAAACCACTGACTTACCAGCCCTCAAGTCTGGCCAGTCTCAGCCCACCTAACCAGCTATCCTTCCAGACCATACTTGTAAGCTGACAAACCAGACTATGTAGAAGCTTCGTACTTCCTTAAAGATCACGAGTCTAAATCAAGATGGAGAAATGTTTGAAAGAAATGGATAGAACTCATCTTGATAACATCTCTTCTATGTCAGTCATACTAGTTAAATTGAATTTTGTTACTTGAGCTTTTGAAGCTGTTTAGCTGGTATTCTGCAAATGTTGATATTCCTTTAAGACAGGAAGTTAACTGTTATCTTTGAGATGCAGAAAAATGGCAAAGCTTCTCCTGTATGTTTAGGAATTTGATTCTTCAAATAGCATTGAAAAGTCCTATGCATCAAATGAAGCCTCATCCAGTGAATCACTTTTTGTCATTAGACATAAACAATTTTCCTATCCAATTTTCTGTTCCTTTTGCTGAATATGCCTGCTGTATGATTCCAAACCCAGGGGCAACAATGATGCTGAGGTGATTCATATTCAGTTCTTGTGGACTTTTAAAAAGAAATGAATTGACCACGGTTTTAAGCAAAACTGGCTGATACTTTTCATGCTCCCTAAAATATTTCTGTTCCCTAAATGTTAACGTCTTCTCTCAAATCATAGTTACTGTGAACACGAATACTGAAAGAGATGTATTTGTGTATTTCATGATTTCAGATTCATTTTTTGGGGGGCTGCATCACTCTTTCAATGCCTTCTCTTCTCACAGGACTGTGACAGAGCAGAATTCTCACATTATCTACCTCTCCACAACCTCATGTCAAAAAATGGTACAAATATCACATTTTATTTCAGTTGTTAAAACAGCTCTGCAAGAAATTCAAATATGGAGGAGGTTGTGATATGTCTGAAATTTTAGATACAGGTAAGCCAGCTGTCTATAAATACTTCAAAATGGTTACCTACTGATAAATCTGGCACCTCCTAAGAGCATTTGTCCCCTATTACAGATAATCTTCATTATTTCCTTTCAAGGGCAAGACCAAGAAGAGCATTAATTCAATGTTGAGACTAAAAGATGTACTTCTTGTGCTTGTCCCTGGACCGGGTCACCTAGCAAATGTTGAGTTTTATGCAAATGAACAGCTTTTCCTATTGCAAGAAATCACTTAGGCCAGGGATGGAGCTGGGAAACATCCCACAGGATTTTCTCATATGTACAAATAGCACAGACTGCAATGAACACAGTGACATCTTCACAAAATGTAGATCATTGCCCATGCTTTGCACTGATGCCAAAACAAAGTTCTCTATAAGAAGAGATCAGCATTTCTTTAAAAAAAAAAAAAAAAATCAGAGATAAATGGTTACAGTATACCATTTACAATGATTATGTCTGTACTGGGTTATCAGAATGATGATTAGAAAGATAAACAAATGGGCAACAAATCAAAAAACAGGCAAAAACTGCTGAGGCCACAACAGCAGAAACTTCACTCCAGAGTTCATGCACATTTCATCATTGCAGAACCTTACCAAGATGTATCTACCTGGGAGACCCACTGGTGTTCCAGTGCCAAATACCACCTGCAAAATGACAAGAACTAGTGAAAGCTTAGGATAAGGTTTCCACCCAGACTTACCTGAGTAAGTGGCTCATGAGGTGGTGGTGGCGGTGGTGGTGGAAGTTCTGGTTCAGGGTCTGGAGGTGGAGGGGGAAAATCATCCCCAAACTGTCCAATAATGGTAACATAGGGACTTACTTTAGAATAAATGTCACTATCCAAGCCTGTTGAAGGCTGAGTGACTGTACTTTTCTGGTTGCAGGAGGAAGTTTTCTGGGCTTGCAAAGTTTTCTGCTCAACATCATTAAGGTCTGCTACAAGATCAGCCATTAATGCATCCAGGTCTTTGTCCTCTAGGGCATTTAGAGATTCTGTAAATAAACCCAAAAAAATGTGTCAGAGAGTGAGTGCAATGCAAAGCACTGTTTCCAGTTCAGCAGAGATTAAATTGCGGAAGGCATGGTTACAGGGTTATATGAAAGGAAATAACATTTTACACGGGTTCAAAAAATAAATGTGCTTTTGGAACAGCCATTTATCTGGTCACAGGGAAGTTCAGAGTACAAGGAACTCTATGAATACAAACGAAACAGGAAAGGAAGCTTTAGTTCCAGTGATACAGTCTCAGGCCCTTACCATGTTACAAAACATGGCTCTGATCCAGCAAGGTTAGCAGGTACATTCTTAGTGATATGAATGTAAGAAATTCTATGAGCTCCCATCAGGCTGTAAGTACATACATAAATGCTTAGCAAGTTCTGGAACAGCACACAAGAAACCATGTAACTAAGGTCTAGATCAAGAATATCTCCATATATTTTTACTATTCTACAATTCTAAAATTAAAATGAAGCAGAATCAAAGAATATTAAGACACAAGAAACTGCATGGTATCATACTGCATCACCAGTAATTGTGTGATCTGTGACATACCACATGAGTGGTACATCACACACACTTTCAACGATCCTTTAAGCAAGGAATAAACAAGAAAGTCTCTTTTAAAATTGTCTTATACACCAGATAGGAAAAGTTACAACATTTCTTTCTGTTTTCTACTCTGACAGAGTATACGTGTAATTTGTGGTTGTTTGAACTAGCCATGGTATAAAGAGATACTGTGGAGCAAAACCCTGCAGGGTGATTTGGTTTTCTTGAAGAGAAAGGGTCTTTAAGATTGAACGGTCAGTGGTTTAAATCTCTTTAGAATCCAGTTAAGAAATAAATAAATAAATCACAAATTGGGAAAACTTTTAAGTGAGATTTTGAGAGGGATGGAGAGCACTGAATTAGATACTCAAAAAATGTTAATATAGTGCAATAAACAGTCACTCATGAGACTAAGTGTGAACATGTCACTAGGCCATCCCAGTTTACTCTGCTCTCCCTGTTATGTAAATATAGTATTCAATAAGTTTTTCTTTACAGCAAGAAAGTTGGCTTATGATCCTCTCTATTAACATAGCTCCAACCACTTTACTAAAAGAGTCTTTAGGAAGCCCAAGGCAGAACTGATCCTGGGACAAAACCAGAGGTTAACACCAACTCAGGTTAATGCAAACAATCAGAATTACTAACTAAGGTTAAAGCAACAACAACAACAAAAACAAACAAGAAACCCACAAGAAACCCCGCCAAAAAATCCCACACCAAAATTGAAGGAAGGGTTCTTCCTTCAAACTCAGATAAATCCTCTCATTTAGTTTGCCATACAGCCTCAGCAAGCAGCTGTACTTGCAGAAGTGGCAGTGCAAACCAAAATGAGAATAAGCACTGAAAAGTGGAAGCAGCTGAAGCTGATGCTTCCACTGGACAGAAATGCGTACACAGCTCTGACATCACGCTGAGGAACTTTGTCTTCCACCAAGTTAAATCTTTACACTAAAAAGGTTACATTTTAGAGGGTTATTTGGGAGACTTCTCATTTTTGTTTTCCTCTACACTCAGACATTTTTAAAAGTCTGACTTCTATCTAAACTGAGTGATGTCCAAAAAAATTGTTCCCTTTGAAGTTTCCTAAATTGAGACACAAAAATATACCTCCCTCTCCAGAAAAGCAGGATTCTTTTTGTTTGTTTTGGGGTTTTTGATCAAGGATATATAAAGATTTTCTCCTCATTTGCTGCTGTGAGGTACTTTAAGCAAGTATGAAAGACATGAAAGAGTCCATTCGGCTACTTACCATTTAAATCTTTAAAACCAACAGTAAAGTTAAATTCATTGTTGGACACTTTGGGGCATGGAGGTGGTACAGTCTCCACTCCTAAACTCTGTTAAGATAGAAGAAAAAACAGGTATCTGATGATATAATTACTATTGCATACATTAACATTTGAAAATAAATTACCCGAATTTATCTAATGAAATAAATTCTTCTTCAAGAACAGAATGACAGACTCGTGTCTGAGATTGTGTTGGACTGGTAAACTAACTAGGGCCAGAACAAGGGTTCAAACACTGTCTCACAATCATGGCAAGGGTTTTGCATGCTTCTCAATCCAATGTTGATGGCAGCAACTCCTGTCAGGCAACACCTGGCCTTGGTGTGGGAAACAGCAGAGAATTGCACTGTTTCTAATCAAGACAATGGCAAAGCCAGACTGAATTTTAGCTTTCTTGGGTTATTTGGAGGGTGGTGTGGAAAGAATTTAGTTGTGTACACATTTGAGCCACAATGACATTTTCTTTTGAGAGTGCTTTATTTACCAATATACATGAAACCTAGCTGTTGCTTTCTCCTATTGTTTGAAAAAAACCCAACCCCAAATACAGCAAACAGAGCCCCATGCTGTTGCAATGTAAACTGCAAATCTGTGTAAATAGAGAATTCCTAGTCTACGTCAGAAAAGGCCAATTCTGAATTTGTGTTTCTTTTTCAGCCCTGTTATACCATGTAGAGATATCTCTGTGTGTTTCTACCATTTACACTCACTTTAGGAACAGACTGGTGAAAAACGGTGAAAAACTATCTGCAGTCTTGTTTTGAAAGTTAAGAGTCTGAGGGAATGAACAGATCCAATTCAGTTAACTGAAAGTCTTCAAGCTTTCAGACACCCCTGCCTCCTTCTCCCTTACAATGCTGATGTGAGAGGTGATGCCAGAACTTTAGAGAGGAGGAGAAGCCTGTCTCAATCTCAGGAACACTCCGTCGCACCCTGCACCAGGGAGCACAGAGACAAGAGACTCACTCTCTTACACTCTTTGCACCACCTGCACTTGTAACACTGCTGTGTCTAGTCTGAGGAGGCAAAATTTATCACAGGCAGTCTTTTGTTCTTTTGAAGACATAATAATGATAAGATATTACCATAAATCCCTCCATGTATATATATATATATATATATATATATATATATATATATATATAAAATAAATATGAACATTTACAAAAAGCCCTAGAGAGCAGAAAAGCAACCAAGGGACCAAGGGACAAGGTATTGTGATTTGACAGCTAACAACACCTTGGTTGTTGTTATCAAAATCTTGGCTTTCAACCAGTTTAAACACAATTTCTATTCTGTGCCTCAGAATCATTGGTATTTAATTTATCAAGCACTGGGATTCACAAAGACGAAAGACTCCCTCAAAACAGAGCTGTAACCAAACTCACTCATCCAAGGTGACAACTTAAGTGTTTTCAATCATGCATTTATCGAAATACAACAAATTCATTCCTTTTATAGCTTTTTTTCTAGAAATAAAAATTCTCCTTTCATCAGCTTTTGCAGGAAGTATTTAATGATTAGAGCTTAAGACAAAGGCTCATACTGTTTTATACTCTCAAGAGCGTATTCTCCATTGAAAACATTACCTCCATGAATTCTTGAATGCCACCCTCATTGCAGCTTAATATTTTACTACATCTAAAGAATCCTTTAAACATGTATTCAAAATGTTGCTTTCATTTCCAACGCTCATATTTGACACTCAGGCTACATGCCATTTACCCATGTATGCTAAGCATTCATACCTGAAAATTCAGACTCAAGCTATTTCTGTTTTCACGGAATCCTTTAATTTCTTTGAACCAAGTTCAGAGGAATTTAAATTGCTGGGCTGTTTTTTATTTTTTTTTTTCAGAAAATGTCTTTCATAAGCAGTTAGGTCTCTAACAACCTACCCTGTACTGATATTACCTTATTCTTTGGGCCACTTGTTTTAATTGTCAGAGAAGTTTAGCTGAAGGTTTACTACAATAATGTAAATGTATTTATTCAGAGTGGAATTGCATGAAAAATGTAGAAAAGTTCCCTCTTTTCTCTAACACCTAATAGCTATTTTTCTAATCTTGATGGAAAAAAAATTATTTACCTGAGTCAGCATGTCCATCTCCCCAAGTAAATTGCTGAACATTTCATCTATATCATCACAGGTTTGCTCCATCTTAAAGAAAAGAAAAACACAAACAAGAAGTACATTTCAGAACTTCATTTCAAAGCCAGAAATGGTTGAAATCAGAAGATACACAATGCTCTTTTATACTGTGTTCACAAATAGCTTTAAAACAATTGCTCATGACTTGCAAAAACCTGAATCTATACCTTTGAAGTAACTACTAACAGTTCAGAATGCTAATCCTGTATATGCTAAAGCATAAACTTCAGATCTATGCTCATCAGAAGTTCCAATGACCTCCTTTAATCATTTACATTTTATATGAAGTCACCAGCTAGTAAACCATGGTTGTATCTCAAACATTAAAAAGATGTAGCCTGTGAGAGATAGAGAGGGAAACAAAGTTTGATGTAGAGAAATTCCTGAATGCTTCATCTTGAAAGCCTTCTTTCTTTGGCTTAGATAACGAATACTACAGGAGTTTATAGGGTGCTATCAGTGCAAAACGGGGTTATGGTTAGGTACATGACCAACCACATGGCTTTTGGCTCAATATTTCTCCATTTTTCTTTCAATTATTACTGCACTGAGAGAACTGCAGTCTTACCTAACCTCAAGAGATCTGAGGAAGTGCACTGAGACAAGGAAAATAGGCACACACTGTGTGACAGTAGACGGCAGAACTTTTTGCAAGAGGGCAGTGTGAGGACAGCATTTCACACCAGTGGTGCTGAGCTATGGGGAAGACACAGATTCCCTAATAATCCTCTTCCTCATAGATCTGTTTCTTTGCAGGAAAAAAAGCAACGTAAAAGGTGTCTGCCATGAGATGCTACCAGAGACAAGAAACACCATTTTATTAAGAGGCTCAGGCCTGCAAAGAATTGAGAACTGTTTTACTGAACATATAAAGCCAGGGTTCAGACTATGGTCAAACTTTAAACATCTAAGTAGTCCTATCAGTTCTCTGGGTTTGTGTGCACCTGTATTGGATATTGTGACAAGGTTTGGGGGGACGGGGCACAGTTGTAGCAGTGACTTCTGTGAGAAGGAAGCTCTCCCCATGTCAGAGAGGGGCAGGAGTTCAAGCCAGCTCCAAGATGGACTGGGTGCTGGCCAAAGCTGAGACCACTGGCAGTGCTGGTGGCACCTCTGTGACAACACATTTAGGAAAGGGTAAAAAATGCTGCACAGCAGCTGTAAAAGAGCAGGGGGAAAATATAAATTATATAAGTGCTGTTGAAGTGCAGCCTGGAGGAAGGTCCCATTTTGAAGAAGTTCATGAGGGACTGTCTCCATTGGGAGGGTCCCCATGCCATAGCAGAGTGAGAAGGAAGGAGCAGCAGAGATGATGCATTATGAACTGACTGCAAACCCCCATCCCCCTGTGCCACTTGAGCAGGATGAGGTAGAAGAGTTAGGTAGGGAGTGAAGCTGAATCTGGGAAAAAGGGAAGGGTGGGGTGGAGATCTTTTTTGTTTTCTTCTTATTTTTCATTATCCTACCATCTTATTAACTGGCAATATATTAATTTAATTTCCCTGTGTTGAGCCTATTTTGCTCAATGATAGTTGGCAAGTGATTGCCCTGTCCTACCTCAATCCATGAGCTTTCCATTGTGATTTGTCTGACTGTTCTGCTGAGGAGGGGAAGTGATAGAGCATCTTGGTAAGCACCTGGTAGCCAACCAAAGGCAACCAGCCACAGCATCTTACAGGATGAGGACCAGGCTAACACAAGAAAGCAATCAACTGAAGACAGGAACAACTCTAATGACTATAAAGACTGACAAGAAAAGAAAAACAGCCAGCTTCCCATTCTTCAGTCTTAATGATTGCCCTTTAATAGGGCATCTTGAGTTATGTAACTCTTCCATGGATAAATTATAAAGGTCACTGAACCCTAAAGTCAGTATCTGTTGTTTGAGAATTGTGATGTAACTAAACAAGGCACAGGCAACCAAGAATTTTCAACTTTGACATTTCTCTTAGATCCCAGAAATCAAAAAATTAAAGATTTGGGAACTGGATACTCTTAAAGACATTTTAATAGGATGTGGTTGACAGAGCTGAGGGCAACTGTAAGCCAGCAGTGGAGATTGCACAGCTCTGCCCAAGGAACAGGGAACAGACATTACACAGGACTGTGTGAATGGAGAGTTAAAGTCATCTTATCTGCTTCCTTTCCAGCTGACAAATACACACCGAATGGCTCACTCTCTCTCTCTGTATCACATTTCTCATACAGAGCCTTGTACACAACATTCTGGTTCTGTAGACTCAGCTGTATGCTGGGTGCCATATGATTACTGAATCTTAATTCATTTATTTGGATCAACAGCTGTGTGGCTTCCTATACACCTGGCACTTGGAGAATCAATTTTCATAGAAAGGCTAGATAAAATGGGACTTGATCAGGCAGAGCAAAGATACATTTGTTGTTTGACAAAAAATGGAGCAGCAAGTTCATACTGACAAGTATCTCATCAGTGTTTAAATAATACTGAATAATTTTATGTTTTCCTCTTTTCTGATTTAGGAGATCAAAATATCTTCTAAGGAAATCTTATCAGTTCCAGTTATTTGCATGCTTTTGTTAGATTTTCTTAAGCACTAGTTAGATCAACTTTCAGGAAAAGATCTTCATACAAGTTATTTTGACAAACTGAAATCCTCCTTTACTATATTTTTACAGAATAGAAATATAGAAATGGCAAAAGAATTACTTGAGTTTCAACCTGTTGCAACTTCTTATCACAAGGAGTAGTAAGAACTGTCTAAAAAGGAAAAAATCAAACCCAAGAACCCTCCTCAGCAATTAACAACAACAACAACAAAAAAAGATAGTCATGTTGTCACCAAGCCACTGCCTCTACTGGTATTATATTTTCTCTTGAATTTTTATTGATTTGGTTTAGGAAGACAAAATTATTATCATAATCAACAAATACGCTGGAAATTTTTTTAATGTTAAAAAATGGAATGATTTCTTAAATTAGTATAAATACTCTACATATTCACCAAAGATCTTGCCAAGCAGTAGATAGTAAGATATTAATATGAGTCCCCATAACATGGAATTGCAAAAGATTGTCCATCCACTCTTCTCCTTTTTGACTTCTCTCCACTTATATCCATTTCTTCCATTTGATTGCCACAACAGAAATAAACAGATTAAAAAACTTGCAGATTTGGAAATTATCCTGTTGGATGTTGCTGCATTTTGGATCAGCAAATTTTTCTGAATTTTATAAAATAGCCTTGAACTTATTCAAACCAGAAATTCAAGGTGAAATTCATGTGTAGGTGTATGAGCTATTATTAACAAAACAAAGGAAAATATTCACCCAGAAGAATACTGAGTTTCATACTCAGTCCTACTCTACTGTAACTTTCCTGTCAGGTTTTTCTCTATTTTGTACTAAGAGCAGGAACACCTAAAATCACTACTGACAACAAAAAAACAAACAGGAAAAAACCCAAACCAAACAGAACACTACTTTAAGTTTCCCAGGCTATGCGTAAGATTTTAAGTAGAAGAAAAAAACAGAATTAAAATAAAATGTGGAAATTGTGGTTGTCACAAACAAACAAGAAGAGAAGGGCTTTGTGGGAAGTCATATATGTGAAATGTAACGTATTTTTGATGTGACTGATTTTCAAACTGATGCCTTCTGGACAGTTACACAGTTAAAAGTACTCCTTGTTTTTCATTTCCCCCATTTTCACAGTCTCAAATCATCACTAAGCCCCCATAAAAACCTTTTTAAAAATTTATTTTATTTAATACTCTTATTTTTCTCATACTGTATATGTAAGAGATTGGGACATTTTGTCTTCCACTTCCTATTCTAACCACCAATGAGTCTCACTTTTAGTTTATGTATATTAAGCCCTCAGAGGTTTATGTAATACATAAATATTGACTCATTAATTCACCCCAAAATTTACCAGAAGTCCTGCAGAATCACTGGATCTATTAATATTTTTACCTTCCAATTTAGACAGGAAATTGAATTGTTTGATAGACTCTTTAACACTCAGCAGGAAGCTAACAAATGAAGAGTAAAACAGTGGTACAAAATTCACACTACTTCAAAAAAAAATACACCCTACTTAAAAAAACCCCAACACCCCACCCCACCCCATTTAAAAAGATAATGAAATTTAAAGAAGTGACCATACAGCATACATAAAAAACCACAGATGTGATACTACACCAAGCAGAGTTTGAACTGTTAGTATTTCAGTATCTGATAGTTCTGAGAACAGGAAGAGTGGTCTAAGTCGTATATGGCAAAACGGTTTCTGCACTGGAGATGCCAGAAAACAAGTTCAGTGCCCTTGTGAAACAGTGAACAGGAAACACCACCAACATTATCATCTCTGCAACTCATTCTCAGCGTTGATGCAGTTTAACCAACCAGAGGGCTACAACAAAAAAAGAAATGAAGAACAGCATGAGTGGATTCATGCTACTAACAGTGTTAGGAACCAGCCCACTTAGAGATCTGGTGAACAGTTACAGTCACATTCATCAAGTTCAAAGTATTGTTGCTACTCTTAAACTGCTATAGACGTAAATAGCAGAGATAAAAATACATGAAGTATATTTTGACAAGTCACACAGAAACATCAAAAGCACACCTTCAGGCCCTAGTCTCTAAACTACAGTGTATAATTGTCAGAGTACTAGGACCACCAAAATGAACACTTACTACTCAGATGATCACTTAACAGCACTGCAACTTCCTGCTATTGCTTAATGCTTACATGCTTTCCGGAGTGGAATGAAGAAATCTTCACTATTTTAGAGAGACACAGCAGTAGCCTGATGAGTAAATCACTCAAATCAGAGATTCAGTTGTGTACTGCAGACTATGCAAAGCAGATCATCCCATAGCAAAGACAGAAAAAGGAAGAAAACTAGGGAAGCATGATGGAAGTGACAGAGTACCACCATAAAGTGGAAAGAGGGTAACACTGCCAAGAAAACAGATGTCACAGAAAACAGATGTGAAAGTAGTTTGATTAAAAAAATGCACCATAATCCCAGGGAAAGTTATTGAGGCACCATTTCATCCTGACTTACAACACAAAGTCAATGGGATAGTAAATGAAAGTCTAAATAACTGTTCCAGGGAAATGTGCACTGTGTAACTGAGAAGCTCACCATCAAAACTGGTGAGTAAGCAAGCTGAGGAGTTGGTTTTCTCTACATGCAGTTGTAGCTAGATATGCTAGTATTGCAGAGAGCTTCAGGCAAGGATGATGAACCTCATGTTTTAAGACCTAAAATAAAGACTCCACTGATTTGGAACCAGAGTAAAGCTTTCATGATAGACAGGTTACATCATATTTTCCAGCACAAGATTTCTTGCCTCCTTCTGAAGTATTTGATGCTAGCCACTGCTGGGGATAACCTTCTGGCCAGATGGACTGCAGGTCTGAAATAGATCTAACATTAACTAATTCCTTACAGAGATGTTATAGTTAGATGTCAGGAGAAAGCTCGTGCTACACAGGTTTCTCATATACCTAAGTGAGGCAGGATGGAAGATCCTTAACCATCTATTTCACCACATCTAGTAAAAAGTCCTTAACAGACATTTAGGCCCACTTTTATGAAGTAAAGTAAAAGAGAATATCTGTCTCAGCAGACTTCAGTCTGGAGGAACATAATCCAAGTAGTTACTAATTCCAGTAGATATTAAGAATGGAAATTGAAGTTTTGGAGGGATACAACAGAAATGGTAGCTGACCTCAAGGTTTCAAAATCACAATCAGATTTGGCAATTAGCATGTTGACTTTCCTCTTTCGTACTTACATGATATGGCTCTCTAACTCTCTTCTGCTTTAACACTAGCTCACATTTAGAAAAGAATGGATCAAAAGCAACTAGACTGCTTCCAGCACTGTACTTGCCTAACATTGATAAGCACGATATTTTCCAATAAAAAGCTTGCACACACTGATAACTCTGAAAGCAGTTTTTTACTAACATTCACTGTTATTCTGGGAAATTTGGTGTGCCAATAACTGTAGGCTTAACTGCAGCTGAAGTTACACTGCATATTTATCTCAGGGATAGTGTGACATGCTATAACTCCATTCATGAGGGAATAAAAGTGATCCACTAAAACACTAGGAGCTTCAGGAAGACTGTACAACTGCAAAGCATCCTTATTAGTTAAAAAGTTAATGACATCTGGCTTCAGATTAAAATTAAAATGGAAGATAAACACAATCAAGAGAGAATCCTACTCTAATGTTAACATGGGGTACTAGAGCTCATATTCTACTTATTCCAGAATCACCCACCCAGAGGTAAACACAAACATTGTTAAATAAAAGCACCCCAAACTCACAGATCCTACAATGTATCAGATAAATTTTAAATATGCTATTTATACAATTAAATCTGTTGAAAGCTTGTTCCCTTTTTTGCCATTTTGAAAATACACAGCAATGTCACGTGTTTTACAGGAACAAACCTGCAGTGAGGACTGATTTTGGAAAAAGTCTTTATTAGTCCAGAAGTCCCAGATTTCATAGACCTGAAAACTACACTGTTCCACTTAAATGATGACAGCAGTTGTATTTTACACTTGTTTTGCCAAGATGATAATAATTTAAACACTACAGGAACTCCTATGCACAAGTACACCATCATCCTTTTCAGTAATATCTGAGTATTTCAGTTTCAGAGAGAGTGATAGAGGGGGTGAGACAGACAGACATTTAATATGTTTGTAAAGCACAACAGGACACTGAGTGTGTGGCCATCCTCCAGATGGTGCTGCCTCAGCATCCATCACCATCCCCAGCCTCCCCCTGTCCCCTCATGCACTGCCCCAAACACATCTTTTCTCTTTACCACCCTTGCCTAGATTGGTGTCTGGGAGAATCAGCTGTGGGTCCTGTTCTTAGGGTGAGGCAGGATGGCAAGATTACTGAATGGTCACTGAGGCTTATTTAAGTGAAGCTGAAAGGAACAAAGGACTACCTAAAAGCTTACTCACAGTATGTCAGGAAGAAGTTACTCAAGGAGGCAGTTAGCAAAGGGCTCTTGTTCCTCATGAAGACAGGAAGAACTTTTAAACTGTGGCTGAGGTAAAGGCGTGTAGGAGGATATGGCATGCAGGCTGGGTATGAGATTCCTCACTAAGATCCTCTCCACAGTAATTCTCAGGCACACACACACTCTGGATTCTGGACTCCAGAAAAAGTATTCCAAATATACTCAAGCTTCTGGGGAACTGTAAGTTAAAAGCACCTTAAAAGGTGGGGGGAAAAAACCAACCCAGTGTAAAGCACATATGAAAGGAAGAGAAAGCTTGAGAGCAATTTCTGTGTACCAGAATTGCGCTTTGTACCTTCCTGTCAGCTCTCAAAGGGGATTGTTTCTATGGAAATCAAAACAGTGCCACTTCTGCTCATTTTTATACAGTACCCTCACATCAGTCAATGTGCTTCAGTCTGGACTGTGGGTCTAAGAACATTATAGAAATACAGCTACAGTCATCTTCTTTTTCTTTTGTTACATAATTATTTACTGCAGAATGGTCCAGACTGGGGACTTTCTCCTCATGACCTGTACAGGCAGCACAAACTGAGCAGAATAAAATGGTAGGAGGAGACATATTTCCAGCCCTATGCCTTCAAACAGACTTGTAAAAGAAACAATTCCCTATTCTGTGCCAGATTAATGGCACACAGGAACAACATTTCCATACCACCACTTCTCCTGGAAAAGGCAGAAAGCTGGGTGGAAGTGTGTCCCCTGAGCTCATGAGCCACCAGCTTACCCAGGCTCATCCATTTTGAATTGATAATGTGTCTACTTCAGCTCTACTCAGGTATAAACAACTGCAGACATACAAGTTAGCAGAACTCAGTATCAGAACCTCAGTTTTAGGTTCCCTCCATTCCCTGCCATGATGGCAGTACAGAATAGTGAGAGCAATGTAACCCTGAGTAGCAGAAATTTATAGAGTCCACATTCCTTCCCGTAATCTGTAGCTTGTGGATGATGGTGCAATGTTTTCCTTCCTGTTGTTTTTTCCTGTTACCCAATTTGCTGTCCAGAACTTAAGACAACAAAAGACTGTCTTGTACTTTAAACAATTGCCAGCAAAATACAATAATGCAATTTTGATATTTAGCTTCACAGTCCATGAATAAGGCTGATCCCGTATTAACAGATTGTCTAACAAGCAGAAAACAGTAGACAAGGAAGCACATGAATGAGAGAGGAAGGCATGCAAGGGAGTAAAATGAGGGAAAAATCCTTCCCCTCTTCAATTCCCTGTAGAATCAAGAGATGTTAAAAGCATAGAATAGTGAAAATAATAACATAAACTTAGGAAGAGAAAAAAAGGAAAGAAAAGTTACAGTACCAAATTTGAGTGCAGGAACTGCTACGTTGGATAATCAAAGGCTCAGCTTTTCCAACACTCACTTCCTCCCACAGTGAGCCACTGGGTAAGCACAAGATATGCTAAAAGGGTCCATGACACAACAATCTCCCCTTACAAATAATTTATTCCTATGACCTATTGTTGGCAAAAGCTCTAAATCACCATCTTCTTTCTTATAATCACATGTTCTTATTACTGCTAGAAATGCTTAAGGGATGGCACACATTGTACAGGAAAGGAAAACTGAAAAAAGAAAAGACACTAACATAAAATTATTTGACAGTAAGAATGAAGCAAAATGATGAATCTGTAAAAATTTTATTGAATACATCTGTTTGTTTTATACACAATTTATATATTAAAATAAAATAAAGTAAATAATGCTTTAATATGAATTTATACATATTTCACCAAAGTACCATTCTCAGTGAGTAATAAAAAAATTAAGTGAAGATTTTTTTACAAATCTCAGTTTTACTACTCACTGAAGTGTCAGGTACAATTCCAAGGCCCACTGTTAACTTTTCACCTAGCAAATTTGCTTCTTTCAGTCTATACAATACAGTGATTACTTGTAGCTTTAAACAGTAGGTTTCAGGAGATCTATATGGAAAGGGGAAGCTTGGAGTCACCATTGATAGGATGTTGTATTGGTACGGTGGTGGTTGCTTTGTCACAACCCAGAGTGCCCTGAACTGCACAAAGAAACTGTTATGAGAAGAAAATGCACCAAATGAAGAAGAACCTTGTGACATTTCCATTCTTCTATTTCTTTAAGGTTTTCCATGAGAAGGAAATATCACTGGCTCCCTCTTTTTTTTCCCCTTAGAAGTGGAGGAGGGATGGAACAATGCTGATCAAGTCACAGCAACTCCATCATGACAAAGGGGAAACAAAAGAGGCCAATCTAGTGACAGATATGTAAGGCTTTGCTGGTTTTCATGTAAGAACATGGCCCCCATGGGACAGAACTGCAGTTAAGTTTCTGATTAATTCATTCCTAGAACTGACATCCAGAACCACTGGCTCATTTGTATCTGCTCTCTCAAACATTTGGTTTGTCACGTTCCATATCCATGAGGATACGGTCACCAAAGTACAAAGCTAAGCTGTAATGACAAGTTTGGAAATGTTATCTGTGTTCTTGTTTTTGGCACGTATTCTTGCTTGGTTGGCTATTTCAGATACTTATGTCCTCCAAGGCACATGTACAGCAGTTATTTCAAATACATTATTTCATCAAAAAGCAGAGTGAACAATGTGTATTCAATCAGGGTGTTTTTTAAAATTTTCAATCAGACAGAAAAACCACATCACCTTTCAAAAATATTTTTGTGTGGATAAACATTCTTATTTCTGTGCTTCAGTGAAATGCCCACAGCAAGTGAGGGAATAGGGTCTTCCAGTACTGTTAGAAAGTACTTCCTAACTTTCCTGGTGAGTTGCTTTTGAGATAGACACATCGTTTTGCCTAACACTGGGGACTCCGAAGGTAATTTGCAATTTTTATCAGCAAAAGCATCCAGTAAATGCCTGTATGATTTTGTCTCCTAGTGATTCTCTCTATACTTGTTGGACTAGCAATGCTGCTGAAGGCAGATCTGCTCCACTTCCATCCCCACTTTCCCTGACAAATGTAGGTACAATGACAAGATTTTCACCAAAATGCTTACTTTATCAGTTGGATTGTCTGAGGACAACTGAGGACTTTCCGTTGGTAGTGACATAACCATGAAGGGTCTGCTCATCACTGATAGCAGACACAGAGTTTTACCCTTTAATACTGCTGGCACACGCCACGCTTTTACACCCACTCCTTTAGATTATAAGAAAATACAAAGTAAAAGTAAAAATGGAAATGCACTGAGGTGTTTCCAGTGCAAAACTTCTATCAGATGTGGTTTTGTTCGCATTTCTAAATGGAGCAGCAGAGAAAAATTTGTTTTGTTTATACACTGAATGTTGTTCTTCTTCTAGGGTTTATAATTCATCTACTCCCCATAATACTTTTAACACATCTAATGACAGTAGGCTTTATTTATTTGAGCTTAAATTCATAGAATGTTGACTCAATGTTCAACAAGAAGAAACAGAGCTGTGCGCAGGCTGGCATAGTTCCTGGCAGCAAAAAAAAAAAAAAAAAAGAGAGCTATTAGCCAGCCACAAATCTAAAAGGTCACTTTATTGGAAGAAACGTCTTTGAAACTAATGGCAGGCCTAAACTTTTTGAACTATCATTACCAAACTAGTTTGTGAATTCCCACAGTAAAATTTAAAGTCAGGTCAGTCATCTGGGCTTCCTTTTCATTTAAAACCCAGAAGCAAGACAATGAATTGAAACTGGGGAGTGTGAGGAACACAACCTCCTACATGCTGCTGTAGATGCTCAGAAGTCTACTACAGACACTTGAGAAGAACATAGCACCCAGTTTCTTTCTTTCACAACATACATCTTCTACACTGGAAGCTCTACTGGTAATATCTAGGGTAGCTATGCATCAATATCTATGGCTGGACAATAAGGAAATGCCCCAAATGCCTGATTTTCCAAGAGCCATGGCTCATTCCTAATCATGGAAAGACATATGATAGCATATCTATGATACCTGCATCTGACCTGGTTATCAAGCTCTTTTTAGACAACGAAGGCAAAAGAAAACAATTTTATAGAGCATGATTCATGGCTGCTGCCTAAAACTGGGCCACCAAACCAAGGTTTAGCAGCATCTCTCTCTCTGTGTAAGAGACTGTAAAGGTGACTCAGAACCTTGGGTGACTCAAGTGCTCATGTCTACAGCTGGGTGAGGAGAGGCCTGCCGCTAAAGCCCCAAAAGTGCTTTGGAAGGTCTGCAGGGATGCACATTACCATTGTCACTGGAGACCTTCCAAAGGAAATAAGCTAAAGCTTCCATATTGCTCCAGGCAAATAGGAGGTCTTGTTTTCACTTTCACCCCAGACCAGCACCCAACCAAGCAAAGTCATCATCAGAACAGACTGATCTACAACAAATCAATCCAGATATACTGCAACCAAAGATGGAAAAAATGGTCTGTGAGAAAGACAGACCCATGTCGTTTGCAAAGAGAGCAGGAAAGGATATGGGTCTTGATATCTTAATGATGTATAGGAAACTGAAATTCAGCTACATTCCTGTAAAGCAACCTCTGAAACAGAAGCATGCTTTTAAGAAAATCCATGTTCCCAGATCATCTTATCAATGGTCAGATTTTCATGAATCTGCAAGAAAGACAGGTCCTCTCTTGAACAAGGCAATCCCTTCTCTCATCTGCAGCAGTACTGCAGACTGGTGGTTTTCCCCCACGTTTTGCAGGGCCAAAGAGCTGCAATAGCTGATCCCTCCATCCAGAAGTTGCCCAAGTCCTAGCTCTCCCTTTACTACTTAGGGCAGAGCAAGAGAAGTAAAACTTTCTACCTCTTCTTCCTCTTACTGATTTAAGGCATTTCTTCTAACGGGAAAAGTGAAACGCAGCAGAAGCAAAATCTTAGTGGGTTGGGTAAATCTTTTACCTGTAAGAAATTTTCGGGGCTCAGTACTGAGTTAAATTATTACAACACCCAACAGGGCCCCTATGCTCATACTGTTGCCACTTCTGTGCAAATTGTTACCCTACCAAATGTGTCAGTCTCTTTATAAATTACAAAAAAGATCAAGGTTACACCTGATTTGCAGGTACATGAGTTATGGTATGTGATCATATGATCTAGTAGACACTGCCCAAGTATAGTGACTTTTGATCTATAAAAAATTAAACCTTGCTGTAATAAACACACTTGATTACAACATAAACTAGCACTTCAAAGGCATCATACCCTGCCTGAAGATACGACACACTGATAATCACAAATTCCAGCATGAATAATTAAAACACAATTTACTCAATAATTACATTGAGACAAATCAGTCATTTTACCTCTAAACTGCAGAACAGTCTGTAATACCCACAGGAAGTATTTTAAAAAGAGAGAGAAGACACAGGGAATGATTAAATGTTCCTTTCAGAGATAGTACATTTTTCCAGTTATGTGTGTTCCCAGATGGATCAGAATTTTCTGAGAATAAAACAAGGACCACTAAGTTATTTGTAATACTCCATTGATTCAACCTCCCCAAAACATTTGTATGCCATATTTCAAAACAAATTATCTCAATTTTTAAGCAATGCTTGCACAAAGCATTAAGTACAATTAAATGTAATAGTCTCCTTAAAAAGCTCACAGGGAAAAACAGAACCAAAGAGGTTCAGCGAAAAGTTAAACATCTGTTTTAGACATCCAGTTTTAACCGAAATTCATATTCTTTACAAAGTAACCAGGAAAAAATACTGTAAATTTGGTGAAGACAAATGATTAGGAGAATTCACAGGTGGAGCAGGTCACTACTATAGCTCTATGGAGCACTGGGGCTCACCTATTTGTCTCTAATGACACAGATGGACTACATCAAGCCCTGACTACATTTACATCACTGTCGTGCAGCAGCAGGGTAATTGATTAATGGTAAAATCAACATATTTCATATGTGAAATGAGATGGATGCAGGTTTAGAAGTGATGACAAAACATGCATGCCATGTAATTCATGAAGAGGAACTAGACCTAAAGAGGAAAAATGACTGCCCAAATTATGCGAACTTAAGTTCTGAGAGGGAGAGACAAACTAGAGCCAAATTATTCACAGAATCAGAGTCATCTCGGGCAAGAAGTGGCTTCAGAAATTTAAGCTGCTAGTTTGGTGCAACCCCGCTTATTTTGTTTGGAGGCTGTATTCCTGCAACAAATTTTTAATGACTGTTAAGACAAGCTGGATCATATGCTGCCTAAAAGACACTACCAGATACCTCTTCCCAGTGTGATAATGAATAGATTTAATAACTTCTCTTTTCCGGTGTACGACGAATTGAAAATCCACCCCAAGCTTGGGGACACTGCATTTCAGTTACTTCTCCGTGCTATTCAACTGAGGGTATCATGCGGGATGAATGCTGTCTGAATCAGGCGACACTTAAAAATGAGTTTTACTCTACACCAAGTGGCCAAAGACACCACTAGCAAAGAGATGTAAACTGTGTTCCTTGGAAGTCTGTAGTGGCTGTTTGGCCACAACCGCACCACCTTCTACATCCTTACTGTAAGACAGCTGTCCCGCGGGATCCCCACCGGCCTCCTGAGGCTGCAGGGCAGCTTTGTCCCCCCTACCTCGCAATGATCAACCCCCTCCTCGCTTCCCCCAGGGACTGGGCACAGGGGAGGTCTGACCCAATTTAACCCCGTCGAGGAGAACCATCACCGGGACCCAGCACGGCAGCGCAAAACCCCACGGCGCCGCATCAGCCCTCCGAGGCCACGCGTGCCGCCGGAATGTCGCTGTCCTGGGGGGAGCCCGCTGTTCGGGTCTGTGTCCCCTCTGCGGGCTCCCAGAGCGGGGTTTGCCGCACCTCCCACCCCAGCTGTGCCCTTCGCCGGCCGGGCTCCTCACCGCGGCCAGCGGGACCCCGCACACCCATTCCCGTGGGGTGCCGGGCTGGCTCCGGGAGCCCTCGGGGGTCCGGCTAATCCCTCCCTGCCCGCTTTACCTTGGCGGGCGGGCGGCGGCTCCGGAGGCTGCGAGGGGGCGCGGGGCGGCTCGGCGGGACCGGACCTGACCCGGCTCGGCTCGGCTCGGCTCGGCGGGACCGGACCTGACCCGGCTCGGCTCGGCTCGGCTCGGCTCGGCTCGGCTCGGCGGGACCGGACCTGACCCGGCTCGGCTCGGCTCGGCTCGGCTCGGCTCGGCGCTGCCTGAGGGAAGTGGGGCCACCCCGCCGAGCTCGCAGCGCCGCCCTCCGCCCCCGGGCTGGACAGAGGCGGCGGCCGCTGCCCTGCCCGCGCCCCCCGGACAGACTCCGGCCGGAGCCAGCTCAGCCCAGCCCAGCTCAGCCCAGCTCAGCTCAGCTCAGCTCAGCTCAGCCCAGCCCAGCCCAGCTCAGCCCAGCCCAGCTCAGCTCAGCCCAGCCCAGCTCAGCTCAGCCCAGCTCAGCCCAGCCCAGCCCAGCTCAGCTCAGCCCAGCCCAGCTCA
>CM031858.1:16042028-16063152 GCA_018697195.1 Certhia americana
GCTCAGCCCAGCCCAGCTCAGCTCAGCTCAGCCCAGCCCAGCTCAGCTCAGCCCAGCCCAGCCCAGCTCAGCTCAGCTCAGCCCAGCCCAGCTCAGCCCAGCTCAGCTCAGCTCAGCCCAGCCCAGCCCAGCTCAGCTCAGCCCAGCCCAGCTCAGCTCAGCTCAGCTCAGCCCAGCCCCTGCGCTCCTCTCCCGCAGCCGCTCCCGCCGCTATGGACAGCGCTGCCCGGCGCTCTCGGGTTTTCAGACAGAATTGTGATTCCTTCCCCGCTCTCTTTAGTGACTCTACATCTTCTACAGTGTGCAAGGCAGCGAATTGCTTTCATCGCATTTCTTTTGTTCACTTCGTACCTTTGGGAAAGGCTGCCTTGAAAGGTACTTAGACTTTATTCACGGAGTAGGAATGGTTTTATAACACGTTAAATTCCATAAAAAGTTGGGACGGAAAAAAAAATAATCGAGACGTTTCCATCTTAAGTTAAAAAAGCAAGTGTCAGAAAATTCGCTGTGGCCTTGGAAGTGTGATATCACCAAGTTAAAGAGAGATTTTGAGTACTGTAAGCCATGTTTAAATCTCACTCGATTTAAAATACTGTTTTCAGTACCTGTAGCTTTGCCAAAACAATGCTTTTAGCAGATTTTTTTCTTCTATATCAAGAGTGCTGACAGTAAAGTGTAGTAAAAAAAGGTGAAGATGTCACCATCACCTCCTTCTGTTACTTCAGTTTAGAGAAATCACCAGGTAGTTCAGCTTAGTTTTGTGTTTATAGGCAATTTGTATTAAAATTCCAGATTTTGCTCCAAAGCAGTCAAGAAATCCACATTTCATTCTTCTGACACTGCTGGAGATAAAATAATTATAGCAGAAGGATAGTAGCATTTTAAATTGCCACCATGTTTTGCACAGCAAATATGTTTCAATGCTTTAAAGGGTAATTGCTTTGAAAAATTCCAGCTGAGACAGCTCAGCCATATTTAAGACTGCATTTAGGGAATAGTGCATTGTTCTGGTCATGTTATTAAAAAAACCCCAAATTATTTAACTGACAAGCTGCCTAAAATTTACCAGAGTTTGGTGAAGTCAGAGCTTCATTTTTGGGCAGGCACATGAAAATACATCTAAATTTGGCAAACAGCATTTGTAAAATCATGCACATAGTTATTAAACAATTATTAGTTGAAGAACTTGGGAGTCTGAGATTCCATGGATACTGCATACTGTCTTTGCTGACTTTATTTGCAGTTGCTCCTTTTGATTTTTGGTGTCTTTATGGTACCAAGGAAAAATGTAATTTCAAAAGATTAATTGGCAGTAATTATTTTAAAATTTATGCCAAAGTCAAATTTTAAATCAGCACTTAGCACTGAACATTCTGCGTGTATTAAAGGAGTAATATTGGATGGTGCATTTTGTTGGCAGAAAGTATATTTTCATATTTTCAATTTTATATATGACTTAACAGTAACATGGTCACACCCTGAACACACTAGTGGTTTCACAATTATTTTGCTGTTGTTAAATATATAACCAAGATATTTGTTAATATAATGTAGAAAACATCTATTCTGCTTGTATAAAGTAGCCTTTGTTTGCTCTGTCTCTAGATTTGTTCCTGTCCTCTCCTAGTAACCTGAAAAATGCTGAGAGAGCTGAATGGCAATATTTTTCAGCTCTCCAAAGAGAGAGCTGAATGGCAATATATTTCAGCTCTCCAAAGAGAGAGCAAATACCTCTCACCTGGTATTGCCTGTAAGAGGAACAGTGGAGATAAGAACAGCACACTACTACAAAGCAAAGAGAAACTAACAGAAGTCCCAGAAAATCTTGAGTGCTATCTGTGAAGTTTTTGGTCTGTATTCAGAAGCATGAGGATTGTGCTCCAGTGGGATGGGTGGAGGCCATCAAGTACTCATAAGGAAGAAATGTGGTGAGGGAAATGCTACAGCAGATACAGACTTGATTAACAATGTGTATTCTAATGTTAGAGAGAAACAAAGTTTGTGGGAAGAGGAGGTGGAAATAAGTAAAACTTCCTAATTTGTTTTCTGTCAGATGAAGTGAATGTGCAGCAGAATCATTCCCCTGAATCCCAGCCCTATGTTCTGCCTGCATTTTTCCAGAAGCTTTTAACTTACTAATGGGAAGAGGAGACATGCACCCCACCCAGGTTACAGCTGGGCGTTTCTCAGCCATTGCATGACTCAAGATCCAACACATGCAGTCAGAAATCCTTCTTTTCCTTTTCTTATCAAGGGTGAGTAGATCACTGGGTAGATATGCTGTCCTTATACACCCTCTGCTGAGGAAGAATGGGGGAGAGCTTTATTAACCTCCCCAGTCCTTTTGGATTGCATGTCCTAGTTTCCATGTAAGTTTCTACAAAGCAGCAGATAATTTAGAATAAAAGCAGAACATCTGTTTTTGAAAGAGAACAAATAGATATCTTTCTAGTGTCAGGAAACCAGCAATTAATTGGAAAAAAAATAACATTTTACCATAAATGTGTTTCTTTAAATTTTATTGACATTACCTTGTGCACTGATAATAATGACCTGACTTTCTGGAGACTGAGCTTAATTTTCTCTACAGAGTAAATGAGGCACTAGACTAAGATCTTACCTGCCTAGAGTAATGCAGGATCAGCCCATAGCCCTCAGTGTTATGAATGGAGAGGGTGCAGATATGTAAAATATTACCAAGCCATTGTGCCCCTGGCATAACTTTCAGATGGAAGAATGGAAGTTTTGATCATAGAGGACAAAGGCATAGATACAAGCTACAAAATAGGATTAAAAATATGTGCTTAAGGCAAGTGATATCTAAAGTCTGGACTATTCCCTTTTCAAATAGATACCATGCAGATGCTGAAAATCTTTGGTATGACTGGATGATTCTCTAGGGTATGTCAGATATGTTCTTTTATCAAGACACTGTTTTTTTCAGAAAGCTTTAAAAGATTTCAGTTAGTGAGAAGTGACTCACATCACCACATCAAACTGTAATGTCAGAGCATTCTGGAAAAATGTTTGGCATTTTCTTATAAGGTCAAAAGTAAGAAGCATATGTATAAGAAAGTAGCAATGACAGGTTTTATGTTCTTCCTATAAGTATTAATTCTATTTCAGGGTAGTTTGGGGGTTTTTTAATTAATTTGTGATTGTGCAATATGGCAGAAGACTTGTAAAACCTAAATCTTCCTTACAAGGAAGATGGAAAGCTCTAATTTAAGAGCTTATATTGAAGAAATTACCAAAAGCAGCATTAAAAAAAATCACAGTAAATCAAATTGAAGTACAACTGCATTGTCTACAGAAGCTAGTTAACTAGAACATCATATAAAGGTCTTTAAAATTATAGCAAATTAAGAAACTGAAAGTCAGTGTGCTAAAGAGCACCATGAGCCTTCTGCCTATCTTCTCTTCCATCATTTTGAAGGCATCTTTCAGCAAATCAGAACTGAAAATAGAAATATTTCTCCACTACTCTTAAGAGGAAAGCATTGGTTCTTACAGAGGAAAACCAAAACCAAAACCAAAACAAAACAATCTCACAACCTGGACAAAAAGCTGAAGATGACGTTTAAATCTGAAAATGTTAGCAGTGAAGCTGGCAAATTCACATTTTTAATTGCAGGGTATTAAAAGTACTTCTGGAAAGCCTATGATCAAAGCTTAGTTACTAGAATTCTATCCACCATCATAGTTGTGAGGTGGATTTCCATTTTTCTTTTTCCTCTGTGCATGGTAAGGCCTTGAGTTAGTCAATGGCTTCCATTTTTGCATGTAGAATATGTTTAAGCAACTATTTAGATATCCAGGATTTACACTGTTAGAATTTCTCTAAGGTCTTTATCAATAAGTCAGAGATACCTGAGGGAGATTTTTTCGCTGGGCTCAATGAGGTTTAGATAAGAGTCTAATTTTTCCTGCTCTCACATATAAATATCACTGTGTACATCCATATTTCTTCTGTTTGTACATTACAGATATCTATATATATCCCTTTCTGTTCCTTGTAGACATCTGTTCAAGTCAGCCCCTTCTTCACTGTGAGAGCTGAGCATCTAACATAATTTGCAGCTGAGGCAGGAAAAGTCTGACTAACACATCTTGTTTACTAGCTTTATTAATCTTATGATAAATGAAATTGGCTGCATCCTTAAAAGGAAACCTGCATATGTCGTAACATGGAATATTGAAATCTCATCTAACTTGTTCAGAATGATACTTGTTATTAACTAGAAAATTGTAACCTGAGGGTCTTCACTTGAAAACGTCAGCATTTATTATTAACATAATTTCTTTAGCTTTACAAAATAGGCTCAGAACAATGTGTGCAAAAGTTAGCTTAATGAGAAATATAATTTTAAACTGAGCATTTGATATTATTAATGCTGTATGTTAGATTTCACATGTATGACAAACAAAGCATGATACAAGTAATGTTTTGAAGCTTCTTCCTGAAGTGAGTATGAGAGGTACTTGAAGACAAAAGAAGAGAGAATTATCTGACTTTATTAGTACAGAGAAATTAAGTACATATATTACTAATTTAAAGCTGTTCAACGATTTCCTTACTCACTTTTTTCCTCTAGGATTTATTTCCTTTTGCACTTTTCTTTCCTGATTGTTAAAATATTGTAAGCATGGTTTATACAGGTAGAATGTTCATTTGAAGTTTTCATCAATTCAAATGTGGATGTGTTAACTTGTGTGAGAGCAAGAGCAGAAATTGGTCCTCTGGTCATACCAGTTTAAACCTTAACATTTTTAAAATAAATTTTAAGTGTTCTCTTTCACCTGCTACATGTCGACTGCTTCATTACACTCACATGAATATTAAAAACTTCTCCCATTTCCTGGAGGCACAGAAAAAGCCTTTGGAACACTTAATAGTCTTCTTTTGACAACACAATAGTAGTTGCAAAAAACTTCATGACTTTATTTTGAGATTTTTTTTTCTGTTGTTCAGGGTACAAAATAAACTTTTTCTACCCCTCACCCACTTCTTAGTCATCCATTATTTTCACAGTGATTATAGAACCCTGTAATGAGATAATTGTCAGCATTTTTTTGCTTGTCAGAAGGTATCTCAAAAATCTGAGTATGTATTCTTCTTTCCCTCTCAGCAGGTAATTTTTAAGTACAAATGCCAGGTTACATATTTTTGCACATGCATTTGATTTTCTGTAGCTTCATGTCAATATTAGGCTGCAAAGTTTTCTGCTGTGTGTCTGCCATTTAGAGCATATGTGTAGTGTGTAACATTTGCCCCGATGTAATATGCATATAGGATGAAGGATAGTATGAGGAAAGCAGCACTCTAAACTACCTGTATGATTTTTTTCTCATGTGAAAAAGTGCAAAGGAGATGCAAAGATTTGCATAATCACTTGTTTCCCACCATTAAACACTGTCTGCAAGAAACAAGGTAGAAACCTCCGGAAATAGTCATCAGAACTGTGTTTTACCAGCGAAGTTCCTGATAGCTCCTGCAAAACACATTTTAAGTGTATGCAACCTACTGCTCACAAGGGGAAAAACTAAAAAAGAATAACTTGCTCTCAGACCACGTACTAAGTATGGAAGCCACTGTGAGAAACTATTTTTAAGAGTTTCATCTTCTAGCCCACCTCAAAGGGAGGTGCATATAAAATTAGCTCATGCATGTGAAATTCACAGCTGGAATTTGGCTGCACAGTCAATCCTTCCTGGTAGGTCCCAGTGAGCCAGACCAAGTGGTGTCATAGAAGCACAAGTTGAGTCTACGGAAAAAAGTACATGTTATGCAAAAATTTAAGGCTAAGAGTCTTGTCTTACCGTGACAGCTTTGACCTGTCTTGGCCAATTCAGATTGTGTTAGATTTGTGTGAGGTACAGGACAATCTTTAACCAAATAAATAGTCTTTACTTTCCACCCTACCACAATCTTGTATGATGAATCCTGAGAGAAAAGTTACATGCTAGAGCTTAACACAGAGCAGCAGTGATCTCAGCTTTACAAGGCTGCTGATAAATAAGATAGCTAGGGAACTTGTTTATTTCCATATTGTTCATTAAAAATTGCCTCCATAAAATTAGAGATTTTCTGAAGGGTAGTATTTACCCTGTTCAGGTAATGTACAGCTGAACTCTGAGTATTACTGCTGAGAATTTGGAGACCTTGAACTTTCTATCTTCTCTTCTTCAGCTTTCTGTGGCCTATAGCTGGTGCTGGTCTGTAACCAAATGTCTGTGAGTCAAGGTGAGGCTCTCCTTCCACTGTGCAAAGAAATTACAGTAAGGCAGCGGGGGCCAATTGTATCACTTACTCAAGAAGCATCTCACTTGATTCACAAGAGCATCAACAATGAAGGGTTTACAGGGATAGAACTAGTAATCTTTGTTTTCCAGATGAAGTTGGCAATATAGTTTTTCCATAGCATACAAGTTGAATATGAGCTCCATTTGAATTTAATAGAATCAATAATGTTTAAAACAGGAACTTGACAATAGTATTACACTTCCTCTAGTAGCTATTTTTTTTAGTTTTAGGAGAAGGCAGTAAATTCTCACTTCCTCTTTTATTGAATAACACATGTTTCTACATTGCACTATTGCAATATACAGTTGTATTATTTTTAGACTATGGTTATAACTAATATATTAAATGCTGTCATATTTCACTCATATGATAGCTTGAGTGCCCATTTATCAACAAAAAATAGTACTCTTGCACAATGATACAGCCATCTGCTGACCACAACAGAGCTTTCTATGAGAATAAGGAAAAACAAGTTTTGACCCAGCAACAGAAGTTAAAATCAATCAACAACTTAGGTATTCCAGCCAGAATCACATGCTTTACTGGTCTTTCATGCTCCTGAGGGTGAGGGTTCCTATGTAGTTATGTCCATGGTGGCAATTTGAAGAGTTTGTTGCAGGACACATTAAGGCACGATGTGACTTTGGGGTAAAATTTTTGAAGAAAGTACTTCAAATAATATAGCTTGGTTTTGAAACAACTGTTCCTTCTGCCCTAAAAATACAATGAGCATGAAAGATCTTTGGCTGATAATGTTTCTCTGGAAGTAAGGAGATTGCTTTTGCAAACAGACCTAAAAAATAGCTTCAAGCTCTTAAACAGTTTTGTCCAGGACTTCTTGGACAAGGGTAGTTTATGTCTGTACATCAGCAAAGCAGCTGAGGAAGTGCTTGTCCTGTATTCATGATCAGTCCACCATGATTGGTGCTCATGCACTCTGCTTCTGATTTATGTTTTATTCTTATGCATGGGTTCTTATTCTGCTCCCTTTTCGCCACAGTAACGTTAGTCTTCATCTCTCGTATTGTGCTTGAACATAATTAGAATTTTGTACTCTTCACATTTCACTCTTCAATAGTATTTTTGCTCATTTTCAGATGAAAATGCTTTGCAGTAGCATTTAGATTATCCTCAGCTGGCAGAAGCTTTTCTAAGTACAGGTAGCTCTAGTAGAATGGTGTACTACATTATTCTGGATTTTAAAAAAAATTTTTTGCAAAGACTTTTTACAAGTTTCAGATGTGAAAAATGAAATGAGAAGGCTGTCCTAAATTTTAATAAATGGCCAAAGAAGGGATGAGGGCTTATGAGTCTATAATGAAAGAGAGGTGATGTGGAACATGGAGAGTCCATGAAGTAACTTGAAAAAGATTAGTAGCTTATGTTTGATAAAAGTGGGAAGCTAGTGCCAGCTAAGGAATGCAGAGACAAAATGATACAATAAAAGTATTGGGCCTAGAAAACAATTTTCAGAGCAAGAAAGAATAAATGAAAAGGGAAAGACCACATCAGGAAACCATGGATAAGGATATGAAATGAAAGCCTTGCTTCAAGCTTTGATATATGGAAAGAGAGCACCTATTTTAGAGGTGCTGCAAAAGAATAATCAGCAATCTCTAGACACAGCTGACCTGGGAAGATCTCAGTCAAAGATGATGCCCAGTTTAGAGAAGACAAGGAAAGCATGTGGAAGCAAGTATTTTCTTAAATCTTCATAGGCTCAACTCGAGTTTGAGTCGACAGCTGGATAAAGAGAAAAGTTGAAAAATATACATTGCAAGTGAACCTGGAACATATAAATGTGCATTCCAAGTAAATTCATCAGCTGGCATGCACTGTTTTTTTAAAAGCAGTCAGTATTGTCACATACATGGTATGCACTTGATTTGTTTCTTTTGAAGACTGTAAAGCAAACTGCCTTGGTGGTAAACTGTTGTAAAAGTTATGAGACTTCCAGAGATCAATGCAACATCTTTGATCTTAATTTTCTTCTGTATTCAGGTTTTCCTTTTCCATACAGAAAGAATTCCATGCCTTTTGATGCATGCATACAAAAGAAACAGCCCATTTATGTGAACATACTCCAGAAAAAGGTCTTCAACACTGATAGTTTTGCAAATATGTTCTTGTCTCATGAAGTGAAGATAGTCTTCTTGAAATACTATATACCACTTTTCCTCTGCAAGGATCATATGAAATGAGAAGTATAATACTCTTCAAATAAAAATTAAAATGTCTATAGGTTTAATCTCTCTTATGAGCTTCTTTTCCTCTAGTAACTGTGGGTCTCACATTCCTTTCTTCTAAAGGAAGCTTGTTCTTTCCCTTAAAGCATATAAAACTGATAATAAATAGATAGAAGTGAATGACCTAAACAAGGGTGTGGAAGACCTGAGCTGGTTTTTCAAGTCCGCTATATTTGTAACCATGTGGCATTTAAAACAACCTTAAAATGTCAAAAGAACTAAATGTCACCTCAGGTTGTAGAAAATATTTGGTTCCTATTAGCTCCATGACTGTGCCTGAATGCCTGGAAGTCTGCACCTTAACTGACTAGCAATCAAATCATTATGGGTGAATAATGGAGAGAGAACTCTTCTTTAAGTGTCAGATATATTCTGAACATACCTGCATTGGACTGTTACCCTCTCACGAACTCTGGCCAGGAAAGTACCTCAGAGATCTAGACAGGTGATATAAACACAGCCCTCAAACTCTAATGCAACTCCTGAAAATACAAACATGGGACGTAAGTGAAACTAATGTAATACATGAGAAGAAAGACAGATATTTAGCCTGCTCAACAGCCTTTTTCTTTATGGAAACATCATCTTTTGCCAGGTTAATATTATTTCTAGAAACAGAGGCCAAAACAAACACTCTTCTTGGACTATCTAATGAAAATCTATCTTGAGTAGAATAAACTCAGCTGGGTCTTCATCAATCAGTGTTTGAAACATTTCCAGTTTGACTGTTAATGTGATTTTTTGCCAAAATCTGAGGCTTTAAATTTATTTTATAACTACATTGTTGAGGAAAAGTCTTTGTAATTGATCCTAGCCTATTTCTGGGATTACCAAAATAAGGTCTTAATGGTGGGCAAATAGCCATACTGAAAAAAGACCCCAAAATGTCTCACAACTTGGATCAAAGATCAATGTAAACTGTTTACAAAGTGTATTTGAGAGACCACCAGACACTGGAGCATTATTGAGAAGAGCCTGGTGTGTAACTGTGCAGATTTCTGCCCTAGGAACCATGAAAGCTAATTCGCTTGTTTTATGCAGCAAGAGTGTGCTTCCTTTCTCAAGGAGAAAAGTGAATCCTTATTTACAGAAAGGCACAAAGAGAAGCTCATATAGGATGTTTGTTTCAAGAACTTTTATAATATCTAGGAAAACACAGAGCATCTGATTTACATTTGTACTTGAGGTTCTTCACATGAGGTAAATGAGTATTAAATCTACAGTATTTAGTAGCTTAAACAGTCTTAATTTAGTAATTTTTGCAAGAATAACTCCCCTATTCTTAAAACTTCAAGGCTGCATATGGAAATGCACAGATCTAATTGATAATAATGCCTGTCTTTGCAGAAACCATTCACAGCTATGCTCTTTCCTTTGGGTACGTATGAAAAACTTTTCCTCTACATGAAAAACCTCAGCTGTTCTTGGATGAATTAGGATAAAGAACTGGAAACCTATAAGCATCCCATGGTATCACTCCTGTACTGTTTCTCCCATTGTTGGTCTGGAAAATTAGAAATTGTCATAAAATAAAAGAAAAAAAGAAATTTATTTTTTTTTTTTTAGTTATTATTACCTTTTAGTAATTATTACAACTGAAGATTTCTTCCAATTTTCACCCTGAAGGCAAAAGGCACCAAGATGCATTCCTATCTTTCTTGTAGCTCTCCAGTCTGGCTTTTTAAAAATTACACTGTTGTAAAATGTGTGCATAAAGACTATCTGTCTGTCTATTTGTTCTCTTTGGCAGACTCAAGACTAACTCGTGATATTTTTCAGCATTAGTGAAATATAGACATCACTCAAGATTTTGTCATTTTCAATTCCAGGTTCAAGTCCCCATTTTAAATATTTTATACATTTAATGAATGTATGTTTGTCTAAAAACCAAATAGAAATGTTATCAGATTCAGACCTGGTGTGTATCTGAAATGACCACTGGAAGATTTCACATGGGTTACATTTAATTTCTTCATTTTTGGCCAGAGCTTGACATAACTGTTTCTAACTGTTAGACATAAATGGATTAGAAGGAACCTTGCCGAAACTTTTCAAAATATTAAGTATATAATACCAGACAAAGTTGGTTATGTTTTGGGATTTTTTTTAAAGTTTCAAGAAAACTAATCTTACCAGAATCTGTCAACTAAAGTATAAACAGGACCATC
Organism: Certhia americana; assembly: GCA_018697195.1. Classification (NCBI taxonomy): domain Eukaryota; kingdom Metazoa; phylum Chordata; class Aves; order Passeriformes; family Certhiidae; genus Certhia; species Certhia americana. The sequence goes on from CM031858.1 coordinate 16,052,747, forward strand.
TTGTCCTACTTCTATACTGGCAAGTCCTGGTACAGAAGTTTTGGAAGTGAATGTAAGATTTCTTAGTCTGTTACTCTTTATAACATAAGACAAAATCCTCTACAAGTACAGCCTGCTAAGCCAAATATTTTTTGTTTAGAAAAACATTGTTTTGTGATTTGAAAACTTTCAAAAATAATTAATCCAGTGTTGCACTCAGCAAGTTCCTGATTTTGTAGGGTTTGGGGGGGCTTTTTCTGCTTTAGTTTTCTGCATGACATCATTTATAGCTGTGGGTTCTTTATCATTCACTCTAGTGAATCCAGGACATTTTCCTCATTTTTCACTCATATTAGAAATATTTTCTTTAACCACCACTTTTCCTTTGGGCTCATTGATGTTCCAAGAGTAGTTGGTACATTTTAGTCTGACCTACACCATAACTACATATGTTTATTTTTGCAGGGGCCATGGAATTTTGATACCTGGTAACCTGGCTACACTTCATTTTATACCAAATATTTGACATATAAGTATGTACAAACCAAAGCTTTTATTAAGGTTGTAAAAGAAAACTTTCATGACTTGGGAAATGCCAGAGTTAAGGCTGCTGATTTAAATTAATTTCTGTCACATTTTTTGCATACACCTGAGTATGTATTGGTCCAAACAGTTAAAAAATCGCAAAAGTATAAAAAACCTCAAACCAGATTTTATAATGGGAAAATCTGAGAGAGTATTACTGCAAATGACAGTTTCTGCTACTCCTGTAATGAAAAAGAGAAACAATGGATTAGATTTGAGGTTGTCCTCTGGCCATTAGAAACAGTATATGGAAGGAAATACAGCAGCTAATGTGGATAAGTTAGATATCTCTTGCACTTGCTGACATTGATTTAAAACATATTATGTTCAGCTAGGGACCCTGCTCCACAATTCTTGGTAGTCTGAATGGGCACTGATGCACAGTGTACACCTTCTCTAAGCAAATCTGTATGAAGGCATGGGAACACAATAAAGTCTTCCAAAACTTAGCTCTACAGCTACTCAAGAGAAATCTTCCCTCATTATTTGCATGCTTTTCCCATTACCATGACATAGGGATCCTGAGAAAAAAGACAAGACTCCTTGTTAAGGTGCTTTGATCAAGAGAATTTCTAGGCAGCCTGGTGATCTGTATTTAACTACAAGCCTTCAAAGTAGAATGCAAAAATATCTTTCCAGGAGATTCTAACCAAGTACGAAACCATTAACAAAGATTCTGTGCTGTGCTTCTGATGCTCACGTGGCGTTACTGAAGGAGTACATTCAGCAATTAGGGGAAAAAAAAGGTGACTCAAAGATTATATTTCAGGAGGCTGAGACTTGTAACACTGAACTAATGCTGACCAGCTAGTCTAGCCAAGTCTGAGATATTTTTATCATTGTGTCATCCAGCTATGAATGCATCTCTTGGAAACTCCATTCTGTTGGCATGTATTCTGTCAGAAGTTGCTGGTTCACTGAGAGTGAAACATTTCGTGAAAGCTTATCTCAGTGAGCCTTATAATGGAATACAGATAACTTTTGATAGCCCTCTGCAAGGCGAGTCAGCTGCCAGTTTTCCATTCCATCAGACCTACTCCTGTGTGATGGCCTCTTCCTTGTCTCAGGGATCCAGGAATACAAGGAGCTCCTGGTATTCAGGGCTCCACTGCTCTTGGAAGAAATTTTTGCTTTTTGGAAATGCTGTGGATCTTTGTTTCCCAAATAACATTGTTAGTGGAATGTCTATTTCCTAGGAAATATTTTAGCAGTTTTCATTCTAAATTGGGACAAATTGAAATTTCAAACTGGGTAAGATTTCTCAGAAAATGCAAAGTCTCAGAAAATTCAAAGTATTCATAGTTTTACTCCAGCTGTAAAATGCTAGATTAGGTAAAGTCTGAGAGCCCGAAGGCTTATCCACAGGGCAGATAGGGCTCACTTGGAGGAAGCAGTTGCAACACAGAGCAGGTCTGCAGAACTACATGCAGCCTGTGAGCCTGTGTGGAGCACACTGACAAATTGATATGAAGCAGCAGACTGTTTTGCAGAGAAATGGTGGAAACAGTGGTCTGTGGAAACAATGAAATGCTATTCATTTCAGGCTGTGGTGTATGCAATCTCCTGCTCAGTTTTAGTACAATTAAAAACTACATTGTGAAAAAGATTTAGCTTTCTCTCAGCAACTGGAGAAAAATATTTGTATTTCCTGTCTTTGTACTATTTTGACCATAGAAGTAGAACCCATAAAATACTAAACTTCTACTACCAGACTAAATTGATATTTTTTTTTATGAACTTATACAAAAATTATTTCAGGTGATTCCCTAAAACTGGTTGGACAACAGGTCATTCCCAAAATTACTTAGAAAAGGAGATTCTTCATTTGTTTGTAGCTACACTGCAGAATTGCTGCTGTTGCTTCTGTGCAGGTGGAGATTGGCAATATGCATTATCTGAGATCTTTGGCACTGATGTTCTCACAGACAATAGGTCTTCCTTTTTTTCCAGTTCTCAGTATCCATATGCCAAGGTAACAACTTCTTCTTGGGTGTAACTTAAAAACAGTAAAGTATGTCCTTTGAACTATACTGTTTCCCTTTTTTTGTTTTCATGAAATCCTGAAACCTATGATGGGGGGCGGGGTTGGGGTTGTTTTAGTATTGTCATTATTCTATAACGTAGAGTTTCTATATCTTCTCCCTTTGGACAGCTGTGAGTTTTCATTTCTTTCCCTATGCCGATTAGATGTTAAACTCTTACCTGTAAAAGGATGGCAGTCTAGACATCTAAGGGAGGCTGACTATCTTGTGAGATTTGATGCTAATTCTTGATGGAGGACGTAGCAGAGAGAAGTACTATTTCAGTGACATGGCTCTCTCCTCTGTTTATCTAGTTCAGTCATGTAAAGTATAGTTACAGGCAAATTAGACTTTACAGATATCATTGCATGCCATTTCGCATGACATAAAATCATTTAAGGAAGGAAGGAATAAAAGTTTGAGGTCTATCCATTTTGAATTGCAAACTTTGCAATTCACAGTTTTGTATGTAATGGCTATCTTAGGTAAAACTTGTCAATCCCTTGACATGCACTATTACCAGTTCAACTATTATTAGTTCATCTATACTTTGATTAGGAATCTGTTTACAATGTATAGAATTAATTCATTGAAATCCAACCCAGAAGTAGAGGCTGAAGGTTAGAGGACATTAAAAAGAATTTCTAAACAGGAAACTTAGCAGTTCTTGGGATTTAAATTTGGTAATATTCTGAAAAACAGTGAAGGATACAAGGCGTTGAGCAAAATCAGAGTGTTTCAAATCTGCCTGATAGCAAGTTAGATACATTCTGGCAGGATGTTTCTCCTTAGTTTCTTTTTTCTTTCTTAACTAATGTACATGCAAAAATCCTGTTAGCTTTATTGGCAAAACTCAAAGCTACTCCCATGTTTTTCATCTGGTGTAAGTATTTATTTAACTATCAATCATCTTCTTGGGGAACCAACATTTACTAAAAATGACAGCAATATTTGGAATTTTAGCCTAAAAACAAAAGTCTTGTAGAAAATAAATAATTGAAAACAACCAGGCAAAAATACTTATTTTGTTCTGGTTTGGGTTTTGATTAAAGAAAAATGCGTATCTGGAAAGGTATGCACTGTAAGCAGTGCTGCTGGATGTAATATCAATTCAGACTGCTAAGTTAAGCATGTCTGCAAGGCTTGCAGGATCAAATAAGTGTTCAACATTGATGTTGCAAAAGATTGTGAAAGGTGGGGAAATAATGTGGGGTCTAGATTTAGGTACCTGGCAGGGTTTTTTTTCCAAAACTGCTGCATGGTTAAACTAAATTTTAAGAAAAGTAAATCACTTGAGCAATTGTGTTATATATCACTGTTTTGGATGTTTTTTTGCTGTCCATATTGCAAAATATCATCCAACTCCAAACATTATTCAAAAATGCTTAATGCAGGTTGTCCGGACTTTTTCAAAAACTGGCTCATGCAGAGAGTGCATGAGAAAGAACATTTTACTTTATCCAGCTGACTCAACAAAGAAACAAGCAGAGAAAATGTGCCGCTGAGTGTACAGGATACAGATGAGACGGGGTTAACTGATGTGACAATTAAAGCATGGTTTACTGCAAAATCAGTTGCATGGAATAGTGAGACCTTTAGGTTGTTACATTTGGCACCACGACATCAGAAAACTGTCTTAATTCTAGTTACAATGTCTTTTATAAATTTTCTATCCAATCAACTACTTCCTCAAAGTTCTCTAGCATCTTAATTAACCAATCATTAATTGCTACATTTGCTATGTTTCTACTGTGGTGCTTCTCTTTATCCAATCATATAATTTCACAAAAACTTACTGCTGTACTTTTTACTTTTAACATCTCTATAATGTGTTCTATCACTAAACTTTAATATTTTCTAATATCTTGCTTGACATATTTATTTGCTTATATAAGATGTATTTCTCCTTGCTTAAAACATATTTCTATATAAACTATAAACGCTAGTCTTATTTTTACTGGTCTAAATCTCTGAGCCTGCTTGGAGGCCTTACATCAAACACTGTATCCATCTCTATCTCTCGATGCTCGAGGCCTTGGGAGCTCTCTGGGCCTATGTCTCTTACACCTGAGGTTTGGTCAAAGCCTTTAAGGATGAGGTGCATCCTCCCGGTCTCGAGAAACGCCGGAGCCTCGTCCGGGGGGCGAACCCGAACGGGAGCGGCGGCGGAGTGCGAGTCAGGAGAGCTCCTCTCCCGGCACGGGGGATGGGATGGGATGGGATGGGATGGGATGGGATGGGATGGGATGGGATGGGATGGGGTGGGATGGGATGGGATGGGATGGGATGGGATGGGATGGGATGGGATGGGATGGGATGGGATGGGATGGGATGGTGGCGGGTAGGGACAGGGTCGGGGGCAGGATGGGGCCAGGAGCGGAGCCCTGCCGCCCTCTGCCGGCTGCCGCCCCGCCCCGGCCCGGGAGCGCCGCGGGCCCTCCGCCCCCGAGGGGCTCTGCGGGCTGCGGGACATGAGGATGCTCCCTTAAGGGTCTCGCTGGCCTCGGTAAGACGGATTTCGAGACGGGCTAAGCCTACCTCCCGCTGCACGGGGAGCGCTAGAGCTGCTGCGTCTACTTGAAGATGGGGCTAAGTAAATCGAGTTTGGGTTCTTTCTGGGTTTGTGTGCTGGTTCAGAGCAGCAGGGCTATTTTGCAGCAATTACCCCAGTCTTTCTTGCCTATCACATTCAGCTTTGGCACTTGCAGAGCGTGCTTTTTTGGGGGAATCTAACAGGATATGCTCTTTTCTGGATAAACACCAAACAGTTACCAGTGCCTGACCAGGGATGTGGCTATACAGACCAGTTCTGTATAAATTTTAATCATTGCCAGCTCCCCAAACTGCAAATAGTTTTAGGAGCCCCTAATAGATGTAGGAGCCCCTTACTTCTTTCATCTGAGCCACTCCTTTTGTGCCAGCAAACACAGCCAACCTGAAAAATGCCATGAAAAACAAAATCTTGCAAACTTGTGAAGTAAGGACTCTCCCTTCTTACACAGTGTCCATGCAGGGAAGGAAAGTAAGAGTACACCAGATACAGTTTTATACGTATTTACAAACAAGTCACTGACTTCAGTTTGGGTGTTCAGCAGGTTTGCTGGGTGATTCTATGCACCTGTAGACAGTACCTACAAATAGCATCATATACCTGATATGCCCTATCCTAGACATCAGCAGAACATAGCTTTTTACATGTATCACCCCCTCCATTTAATTGATGCACAGCTTTTCAATCATAAGAGATGACATACACATGTTTACGTTACTTGTCAAACCAATGGCAGCATTTCTTACTGCAGCATTCTGTGTTATAGACACTTCCAAAGTAAAATGTGTGAATCAATACTCTTGTTGGCACTATTACTGAGATGATATTTGACTATCTAAAAGCTTTTTTTCACATAAAAAATTGTTATTAAGGTTCAGGTTTGAAGGTAAATTCTATTCTTATTTTTCACATTGGTATGTAAAGAGTTCCAATTCAGGTGAGTTGCTCTTGGTATGTGTGGTGTCTGAGAACATCATGTCTCATGTAATTTCAAGAATGATTAACCTGAAGGTGTAGCTACTCTGGGGATCATCCCCAACTCTACAGCATTTTTTATGGCATTTCTGAAGATGATCCAAAGACGAGTTTGTATCTTATGTAGCTTTATATGCACTGGCACAGATCCCCAAAATAATACAGCAGTGGTAGCAATGTATTGGATGCAAAACCTATCAAGGAACTAGAGAAAACATACAAATATTCATATAGAAGAAAAAATTCAGCTCATGCAGAGCTCCATACTACCACAGCTGGGCTCTGAATTCTCCTGGAGGGACAAACTGTGGAGGTTTATCTTCATTTATTCTATGCTTCTTTGTAGAGCTACTGGAAGCCATAGGAAAACATACCAGGAGCAGCTGACTCTGGAATTCTACTTCAGTTGAAGGTAAAGGCAAAGAGTAAAAGAACAGTTGGGCATTTCATGTAGGATCTGGTCTGGCAGAGCTGACAGGTATCCCTGTCACAGGCAAGTGTTCTAGAACCTGTCAGGTAACCAGCCCTGCAGAATTCAGCAGGGGCTACAACTCCTGTGTGTTGGAGCCTTTACTGCTGTTGCTGCACAGAGGCATTTCAGTTTCGACAAGCCATTGTTTTCAAAATAAGTAATGCTTAGTCAAAAAATGGCAAGCCAGTTTGCAAATGATGTACTTGATAAGCTTTTCCAGTAGCAAGGGAAACAGTAAATGGATTAACCTGAAATTAAAAAAAAAACAAAAAGGAAAAAGAAAAAAAAGAAAAAAAAAAAGAAAAAAGAGATTACCAAGAAGTTTCAAACAGTATTTGTAGGGAAAAAAACCTGAAACAAATCAACCAACAAAACAATACTGTTTCTCTTTCCTGTATAAATGATAGCAAAGGGACTGTATTGGAGCATTGCAAAGACACTCTGAAGAGGTTTTACATATGTGTGAGCCCGTGGATGGAAGGATGCTGAATCTAATGAATCAATAAATAGTTTTCTGTAATTGTTCTTCTGTCCATAGCTATTGTATCTCTGCTGGCCGACTTCCCAAAGCGGCGTCGCAGTCAGTGCTGAACTGGACACATACTCGGTGTCGCTTTCCCGCAGTAGCATGTTGAAGAGATTAGATAAGCGAGGTGGCTCCTGCTGCGGGGAGTTATTCGCGCCTCGGAGCACTTGAAAGCTATGCTGATCCTCACACCTCGGTGCGAGCGCTGCCAGAAATAGTCCGGGGAAGCTGTTTTATCAGAAAGTAAACGCACACGGGCACAGCCACATGGCTGGGCTGTTAAAGTCGTTCCTTTGCTTCAGTTCTGCTGCGGTTCTCGATTGCCACAGAGAAAACGGCAGCTGTGGTCGTGGTTATTATCTTTGATGGAGATTCCGCACCTGAACAAAGTGGGAACCAAGAAATCCAAACTACCCGTAAGTTTTTCAGCCGCGTGAAATTTTCTTTATCGGGAACTGCGGCGCGCGCGCGTACTTCTGTTGGGTTTGAGGTTTTGGTTGTTTGGCTTTTGGGGTTTGTGTTTGTTTTGTTTGTTTGTTTGTTTGTTGGGGTTTTGTGTTTATTTGGTTTTTTGAGGCTCAGGAAAACCACTCGGAATAAAAGCCAGCCTTTTAAGACATGTACATATCCCAGGCTGGGCTCCGTGGGATAACACAGCCAAGAAACGCCGGCGGGAGAGCTGGAGCCGGTGGGAGCCGCGGGGCAGTCCCCGCCTCCGCCCCACCGCCGCCCCGGGCAGCCGGCAGGGGCTGAAGGAGCGAAGGAGTTAAAGGGAGGCGCTTGGGAAATCTGATGCTAACGAAGCCCCAGGAATGTTGCACATTTCCATTCCCCTCCAGCTTTCGGAGGAGGTTGGTCCCCGCCGCGGGGGAGCCGATCCGAGGAGCACAGCCCCGAGGCCACGCTTGCTCCGGGCGTCGCCCCGCACCTTCCCGCAGGTTACACCGGGAGACACCGGGGAGGGACGGGACGAGACGGGACAGGAGGGGGGGTGAAAAGTTTTTCCTGGGTTTGGGATGCTGTGACGGTACCTGCACAACGGTGAGAGAGAGAGGGGTGTGGGGGGCGGGGTTCCGCGGCTCTGCGCACCCCGGGCTAGGGCGGAAGGAGTGGGGCATCTGCCCTGACCCTCCGCGGCCTCTCTTCTCTTACAGGCGCGGCCAGAGATGCCGGGGAGACGGCTGTGGTGGGCGCGCTGCTGGCTCGGCGTCTGCCTGTCGCTGCTGGGGGCGGGGGGCTGCTCGGCCGAGCCCTGCCGCGGACCCCCGTGCGAGGGCGGCTCCGCGCCCCCGCCTCCTAGCCGCGGACCCCGCCGCTGCGGCGGCCGGGCGGGCGCCCCGGCGCGTTCCTTCAGCACCGCGCCGGCCCGCTGCGGACGCCCCCCCCCCCCCCCACCGCGGGCAAGGCAGCGCCGCCGCCCCGCTGCCCGACTGCCCGGAGGGGACATGCGCGCCAACGCCACCCGCCGTGACGCCGGCCTGGAGTGCCGCCTGCTGCCGCCCGCTGCGCCCCCGGCACCGCGGCCCGGGCTTGCACCGCCCCGACGGGGATGCCCCGAACCCGACCCTGCCTGCGCGCCGCCCGACAGAGCCGCACAGTTCGCGGGGGACGACTTGCCACCGCTCCTTTTCCCAGCGAGGCGGCGGCCGCCCGGGGCGTGAAGCCTCACTGCGACGTGAAGCCAGGTGCGGGGCGGCAGGGGGGCCGGGGCGGGGGGGCATCACCTCACACCATCACCGCCCTTCCGTGGCAACGAGGGTTCCTGACAGCCCGCGAGGTCAGTGGGTCAGGGGAGCGGCGGACGCATGGGTGCTGGGGTCTCCTTCAGCCGGGAAGGGTCTGGCTGGGCCTAGGGGGCTTCAGCGCTTTGAGAGCCCGCACTGAGCGACGCACAGAGTTGTTTTGGGAGAGTTAGAAGAAAATCTGGCGCTGTTTTCACACCATGTGAGGAATGCTACCGTGGTTCTCTCCTGCATCCCTTCATCTCCTCCATAAACGTACTGCACATAAGCCACTAAAACTATGAAATGTGGGCGAATCTCTCTTAGTGTTGTTTTAAAACAAGTTGAAGTCTCTCGCTGCAGAGTAGTTATCTCTGGCGTCTTAATTATAGCAACATCATTTAAAAGGTTCTGTGGGTGGGGTGTGATGTTCCATACTCGACTGGTGCCATGTAAGAAACTTGCTTTTGCTGCCAAACAGTTTTTGCTGTAATAGCAGGAGAAAAAAAAAATTGTTAAAGCATCTCTTACAGGTGCATTGTCCAGAACACTTGCTGTCCATTGACAAGATCGCTCTTGGGAATCAGTACTCCCTGTAGGAAGCCAGGCATGTCTGTAGTTATACTCATAGGTCAGCAGAAGGTGTGTCTCTAATGTGTAAGGGATTTGGGATACCGGACATGAGAGCAACAACAGGTCTTTAATAACACAAAACAGTTTGGATCGTTTAATGCCTTGTCTGAAAGAATAGACAAATTGTAAGAAGGGTGAGTATTCCCACTGATGTTAAAAGCTAATGAAAAGCATGAGAATGGTAATTTAATCTTTGTATGTAGAGTGCAAATACAAATGCCGGATGAATGCCAATACAAGAGCACGGCTAGCCTTAAGTTATCAAGGTTACTTAGTGAAGTGACATCTCCTCCAAGGAGATGCTGCACTTGGTGATCCAGTCCACGGAATGATATGTAAGAACCTGTGCATAACGCTGTAGCCTTCATCTTGTGAAAGCAGTCCCAGATGTCTTTAGAGAACATCTGAATGGCTAAGACCACAGGTGGACAAAACCAAGGTCAGTTGGTGAACTCCCTTCTCTCTGCTTCAAATTCTTCGTACGGTATCCTAAATGCCATGCCTCATTTGCTGAAAAAACGAGATTATTTGCATTTTCTTGTCCATCCAAAGTCCTTCTCTGTGTGTATACAGCCTTGGCAAATGTAAGAGCATTTCTGCTTAGAAAAGAGTAAGACTTTTTGGATGCGTTGCCGGAAAACAGACATGGATCTCTGTCCAGCTTACAAGAGATTCAGGTCAGCATAACCTCTTTTCCAAAGATTATGTTATTCTTTGGCTGTATCTGATCGTCTTCTGTGCTGCCATCTCCAATACCATCAGTAGTACAGCTAACATGGCGAGTTACATGCACCTCTCACACTGGGCCTTAGGTTTGGGTCCTCTGTCCCTTGATGTGTGTCAGAGGAATTCAAGTAAAGGGTGAGAAGGTGAAGAGTTTGGGAGACTCAGAGTTGCTCTTTCAATTTTATACTCTTGCAGGCTGATGCTGGGTGAGTCTTGA
>CM031858.1:16066162-16223622 GCA_018697195.1 Certhia americana
CGAGGGTTTGGCTGCAGCCCCCGCACGTGTTTCGCCCTCAGTGGTGGATGTCATCAGGGGGAGCCGCGGAGCACAGGGTGCTCTGTCTCCCTACTCAGCCGGGCAGGTTTCTGCTGCCTGGGTCTTCCAGCGCTTCTGATAGCCCCGACCTGAGCGACTGCACCAGAGCTTGTTTTGGGAGAGTTAGAAGAAAATCTGGCGCTGGTTTTCACACCATGTGAGGAAATTGCTACCGTGGTTCTTCTCTCTGCTCCCCTTCATCTCCCCTCCATAAACGTGCACATAAGACACCTAAAACTGATGAAATGTGGCAGAATCTCTCTTAGTGTTGTTTTAAAACAAGTTTAAGTCTCTCTCTTCAGAGTCTGTTATATCTGGCGTTCTTAATTTATAGCAACATCATAAAAGGCTTCTGTGGGGTGGGTGTATGTTCCATACTCAGACTGGTGCCATTGGTAAGAAACTTGCTTTTGCTGCCAAACAGTTTTGCTGTAATAGCCAGGAGAAAAAAAAATTGTAAAGCATCTCTTACAGTGCATTGTCCAGAACACTTGCCTGTCCATTGACAAGATCAGCTCTGGTGAATTCAGTATCCCTGTAGGAAGCCAGGCATGTCTGTAGTTATACTCATAGGTCAGCAGAAGGTGTCTCTAATTGTCAGGGATTTGTGGATTTACCGACATGAAGAGCACCAACAGGTCTTTAATAACCACAAAACAGTTTGGATTCTGGTTTAATGCCTTGTCTGAAAGACAGCAAATATGTTAAGAAGGGTGATTTATTTCCCACTGATGTTAAAAGCTAATGAAAAGCATGAAGAAGGTAATTTAATCTTTGTCATGTCTGCGTGGCAAATACAAATGCCATGGCTGCTTCCAATACCAGAGCACGAGCTAAGCCTATAAGTTATCAAGGTCTACTTAGTGAAGTGACATCTCCTCCAAAGGAGACTGCTGCACTTGGTGATTCCAGTCCCAGGACTGATATTTAAGCCCCCTGTGCATAACGCTGTCTACCTTCATCTTGCCTGAAGCCGTCCCCAGATGTCTTAGAGAACCTCTGAATGCTCAGAGACCACAGGTGGACAAAAACCAAGTCAGTTGGTTAACCTCCCTTCTCTCTGCTTCATACCCTTCTTCGTACGGTCATCCTAAATGCCATGCCTCCATTTTGCTGAAAAACCGAAGATATTTGCATTTTCTTTGTCCATACCAAAGTCCTTCTCTGTGTTATACGAGCCTTGGCAAGTAGTAAGAGCATTTCTGCTTAGAAAAGAGTAAGACTTTTGGATGGTGCCGAAAACAGACATGTATCTCTGTTCAAGTCTTACAAAGAGCATTCAGGTCAGCATAACCTCTTTCTCCAAAGATTATGTTATTCTTTGGCTGTCTCTGATCAGTCTGTGCTGCCCAGTCTCCAATACCATCAGTAGTTACAGCTAACATGGCGAGTTACATGCACCTCTCACCTCCTGGGCCTTAGGTTTGGGTCCTCTGTCCCCTCTGATGTGTGTCAGAGGAATTAAAGCTAAAGGGTGAGAAGGTGAAGATGTTTGGAGACTCAGAGTTCGCTCTTTCAATTTTATACTCTTTGCAGGCCTGATGCTGGGTGAAGTCTTGGAGGAAGAGAAGTGTGGTTAGAACTTTCCCTTAACAAAATCCTTGAATGCATCAAGAATGGATTATGGGCAGTGGTGATCATGGATTTGTGCATTTATCTTCCTGTGGCAGAGAGGTGTCCTATATATTGGAGAGAAAGCAGTGTACAACACTGCCCACTAAACCATGGAAGGCACCGTTGACATGGAACACACAGCAAGAAAACCTGTGATAACACACAAGCTTCTATGTGAGTTTTCAGATGAGAACCACTGCACACTCAGAAATTCTCCTCTTGCAGTGCTATTGCCTTGTGCCCACTGCTGCAGTTGGTGTGAATGAGTCTTGCTGTAGACATGCTTTTGTCCAGACTGGACAGAGGACATATATACATGTTTTTCCCATTCCAAAGACAGGACCCAACCCAGACCTTCATAAGGCAGCTTTATCTCCTAGGAGTGGAAGAACATACTGAATTCATCAACATCTAGCAGAAATTCCATATATTTGGCATCAGGAACAAAAAATAAGGCATGTTGACTGTCTTTGGTTTCCTTCAAGTCAGTGTATAGGGAAGCATCCAGCATTGTGCTCTGCTTGCAACCTCTAACATTCTCTGTGTTTCCCAGAGATCTTCTTTTGAACACAGGTCAGTGGGTTTCCTGCAGTAATGCAGAGGAATCCCCATTGGCAGCCAGAGTCAAGTCTTGCAAATGAGCATGGTTTGTATAGCAATTCCAGCATGGCTTGTCCACTGAAAAAGACAGAACAAATAATGTGATAATCAGATCTCTAATTGGGGGAAGTGCATTGGCAATTGTCGGGGAGAGCTGCAACTCAAAGAGTTGTAATGTCCATGACAAGGGGGAATAGCTTCCAACTAAAAGAGAGTAGGTGTATATAAGATATAAGGAAAAAATTGTTTACTGTGAGGGTGATGTGGCACTGAACAGGTTGTCCATAAAATTTGTGGATGTCCCACTCCTGGAAGAGTTCAGGACCAGGTTGGATGGTCCTCTGAGCAACCTAGTCCAGTGCAGGGTGTCCCTGCCCACGGCAGGGGCATTGGAACTAGATGAACTCTGAAATTCCTTCCAATGCAAGCCATTAGTCGATGATTCAAGAGACAGTTCAGTGTCTTGACAGTGATTGTTCATGTCTTTTTCTGGTTTTAGAGGAACATTTCTATTAAGGTACCATTTCAGTACATCACTAATACCAGCTGAATGGGATGTTTCTTTGCTGTTGACCTCTCTTCAGACAGCAGGGGAGCTGGAATATACTGCCTACGTGACCCAAAGGCCATTTTCCTACTTGTATTAATTCACCATGCACAGGTGGCCCACCCCAGCCTATGACTGCCAGCTTTGTCAGTTAGCCTGAGTAGATTTGCAGTGATTCCTTAGTAATAAAATTATCCCTGCTTTAGTTAACCTGCTGGAAAAAAACTGTGTTTTGGTGAACCAAATAGTCTGTTGTTCAACCTGTTAAAAAGCCTCATTCATATGAGGTGCAGTCTACTCAGATGCTTGCTGAAGGCCATGACTGGTGCCAGCCCTCCAAGGTACAGGCCAATACCAGGGACTCAAGCTGACTCCCAGCATGGTGTCCACATTTGCAGGCTCAAGTGCATGAAGCAGGTGACTGTCATTCTCCCCCAGATGCCTGTCACAGCCAGCACAGCCTGTCTGTGGGGGTTACACAAATGTCTTCATCATCTTTTCAGCCAGTATCATCAGCACCACACCTACTGTCTGGAAGACTCCTGCCAACTGCAGCTGCACCACCACTTCTGGCCAGGTGAAAATGCTGGAGTGCAGACACGTAGTCCCATTCCACATCAGATGAGCCCATTGTCCCTGCTGTTTCCCAGCAGCACCATGAATGCACCTTACTTCAGATGAAAGACTAGCATCCCAAAAGAAGGAATACACAGAAAATGGATTTTGTTGTCTTATCCTGGTCTTTGTTTTCTCAAATCTAGTATACTGCAAACTACCTTAATATTTAAGTTAATGCTGAAAAATAAAAATTAATGTATGTCTTATGCTGTGAGTAAAACTAACCAAACTGCAAAATATTTTGGGAACTGTAAACAAAAACTGGATATGGTCTTTGTTCATTGTGTTATCCTTCATGTTCTGTGCTTGTAAGAATAAAATTCAGTGCTGCTTAAGAACAGATGAGTGATTATATGGATTGAGGATTCTCTCTGGCGGTGTCCAACAGCAGACACTGTAGGAAGTATGGCACAATATTTTCCTAGATCATTTTCCCAGCTCAAGCAGTTTGTTGCTTAGATTTCCTGACTCTGATTGATGCCTATCTTTAAGCCCCCAGTTGATTTTATTTTTGAAGTTTTAGTATGTGTGGAACTGCTGCCTTCATTAATGTCCTTTAATTCTTGTATTGGAAGAAAGACTGAAGAGTCTTTCCATATTTACTTGCTTTGGGATACCTGTAATATAGCACAGTTGCTTGGTTTCTTTTATTTTTCCTGATTCTGAAAAGTCTTACCTACATTCTCATATTGCAACAGTATCATATGTTAGATTTTCCTTGCTGCCCTTTTTGTGAACTTGTGAGTTCTTCTATACTCCTTTTTGAGATGGGGAACCAGGATTGCATTCTGTATTCAGATGCTCTGTTGATTAATGTAATATCATGATGTATTATCTTCTATTATATGTTCTTTTTCTAATTAATCCTAGCATTTTATTTGCCTTTCTGACCTCTGTTGGGCTCTGAACTGATGATTAAATGGCTCTGTAGCCCAACATCTGTATCTAGATATATTACTTCAAGGGGTAATAATAATCTACAAGTATGACATTTGATCTAAAAATCTTGGATTTTTTTTTCCAGTGAGAACCTTAATTCACCTTTATCTCCTCTGAACTTCTTTTTTTTGTCATTTTATTGCTGCTGCTCAGTATCATAGACTCCTTTTGCAGCTCTTTGCAATTGACCTTTACTTTTACTACCCTTAATAGCTTAGTATTTGCAGCAAGTTTTATCACTTCATTTTATCACTTCTACAGTGAAAATTGGCCATTTACTCTTTACTGTGTTTGAAGAGGTACATAGGAATGATTAATCTGTTATTGATGTGGTGATTAATTTGTGCCATGAAGCAGGGGCTGATGATGATTTCATGAGCTGTTCATGAACTGTAAAATCTTGTGGTTCCATGAAGGGGCTACAAAGATAGTAAAGGAATTGACCATATAATGATGACTTGAATTTAGTAAGACTTTTCATTAATTTGCTCAAATTGGAATGCTTTTGAAGAGATAATACAAAAAGCTTGGAGAATAACACATCATTTATATTTCAGGAGAAAATGAAGTTCCATCCGAAGATGCCCTAATACTACAACTACACCTTGCAAAAGGGCACGAGAAATTCACTGAAATGCTAAAAAGCCAGCAGCAGATCATTGTTGATTTGCAGCAGAAACTTGCTGAACAGCAGCATGTGTTGGTTAGCCAGCAACGGGAGATTCTTGAACAGCAAAGAAAAATATATGAGCAAATGGATCTGATCAAAGTCCAGTACGGCATGCTTTTTGATACAGTGAAACAGATATCATTTCAGAGTTTGCAAGAAGATATTCAAAATTATTTTGAAAGTCGCCTTCATGGACTTCAGAACCAGGTCAGAAATCAGCTCCAGAAGTCATACTCTGTGCACAAAGTAGAAGTGGATGCAAAAGTGATTAGTGCTGGAGAGTCTTTGCTGGACTGTGGCCTTTGTGAAAGTGATGAATTTTGCAATTTCCAAAAGACACCTTCACAATGTGAAAAATGCACACTGTGTCCTGCTGGTTTTTTCCAAATGACTGAGTGTTCTGCAAACTCTGATCGGATTTGCCAGGTGAAACATAATTCTGTATCATTCAGTTATTGCTTATGAAGCATTGTGTTGGACATATTGGGATAATATTCTGGAAATAACTTCTTGGAGAGCTAGAGAAATCCAGTTTGGATCGTGTGTTTTATGGAATGGGTCTATGGAAATTCAAAGTCTGCCAGAAGATTTTTTTGTGGGTTTCTCTTTGCATGAAGTGTCCTAAATGAGGCACTTATTTGTGCCTGTTGGGTGTGACATTTTCCCAAACCTGACATCTGACAAGACTTTGATTTTTTTCATTGTGGTAGGAAAAGACATCCTTGAACATTTAGACTTATGCATGCTGAATTTGTTTATTTAATTCCATCACACTTTACAGGAGCTTCTAGACATCTCTGAAAAGCACAGGAAAGCTTTATTAGGCGTAAGTCAGGCATTTATTTGTAAGTTTGGAAACAGAAGTTGTCAGTTAAAACAAACATAAAAACTAGTTCCTTCTTAAACATAATATACAAATTTAGAACATGGATACTTCTATTGTTGAATACATTTTATTATAAAATACATTTTATTATACAACACAAAACTAGCATGCAAGCAAAATAAGATGGTTCTTTGTTTGTTTTCAGTCATTTAGAAGTCCTAAGATATATGGGTAACTTGATTTAAAGTAGTATCTTGTTTCCTAAGTGTAGCCCCCAGTTCTTTAGCTTAACATGACCCTGACCAGCTGGACCAGATACTGAGAACCTGAATGTGTGAATTCCCCCTCTGCTAGCCTCAATTTTCTTTAATGCTAGCATTTAAAGGCAAATGTAGGCTGTTTTTCTTTCCCCTCTGCCTACTGTAGGGTGAAAGGAGGGTTTGTTGACAGGGAATATTACTTTCTAATTTACTTTTCATGTGTGTTTTGGTTAGCAGCTTCCTCCCAGACTAAATCTCCATTTATAAAAGCCTTTCCAAACACTGTCTCGATTGTTGCAACTTCCTTAAGATCAACTGATTGATGCAGCACTCTTGGGCATGTGCATCATAATAAGTGTTACTTGTGCAACCCCTCGGTTCAGCTCCTCTGCACACTTGCTGCTTTCTGCTTGCTTTCTGTGTCATCTCACAGTGTTTTTGGATACCTAGTTAAAACAGGTAACAAATCCAAATCAAAATTGTCCTGCTCTAACATGCTTATGGGATCTACCCCTTCTCCATCCCTGCATACACCTATTATGGACAGATGGATGTCACACAGCCTGAAATGCCTGTTTCAAATTTAAGTTGTCATGTTAAACTGTTTTAATATGATTCTTGTGATTTACAGGACAGAGATGAGTGCACTGAATCTCCAAATATTTGTGGTGAAAGGATAAAATGTCTCAATACTCCAGGTGAGTTTTTTCTCTGATAATTAAAGAATGAGGATAATTAGATCTTCAGGAACAGGCCAAAAAAAATAGATCAGGACTCATGCTTGTATGTTAGTGAGTAGTGACACGCATAGGTTGCTGGAATCAAAGGGGTTAAAAAAACACTGATCTGTAAGTTGATAGCAGTTCTTGTGGACAATGGGCTATTTAGGACATTAATATCCTTTAGAAGCATTGGATGGTCCCTTTTGCCTTATTTTTGTGGGGGTTTATATGCTTTTAATTTTCTGTTATGACCTGGCTTTCTTCTTGTTTATGCTGGTGCAAATAGGGCCTAAATCAAAGCTATTATTCTTAATGGAGAAAAACAGTTGTAATTTTCCTTCTGGTGCACTGGAGTAGATACCTGATTTGATCTAATGAAGGCTCTGATAAGACCTCCCTCCATGAATCTTACTCTCCTTAGCAACAATATTGTCAAATACTGAGGAAAGATCAACAGTTTCCATCACTTGAGGACAGTTTTGGGGAAGTTTTTCAGACATTTAAGAACAAATCTGGTGTTTTGCACTGCAGACTTCATTATTTCATTACATTCTCATGCCAGTCAGACACAGAAGAGCAAAATTAATAGACATTCTGAGGAAGTTTTGTACAGGTACTAAGTTTCTTTATATTGGTCTAATTTTTGGTCATCCAAAAAACCTTGAAAGGAACTCTGTGTTGAAACAGAGCATTTCACCAGTTGTGACCTGTACCTGAGGTCTCACAATCAAATAACCCAGGAAGGGCTTCATTAGATTCTCTGTTTTTCCTCCTCTATGTTTCTAGACTTGTAAGAAGAGGGTGGCCTCTTTGAGAGGCAAGGGCTGTTTTCAGCTGATTGTGAGTGATTTTGTGCCTTTTTTACCCAGTCACTGGTGGAGAAAAATGTGGGGCCCTAGGAAAGGATTAAAAGAGAATGTGGGTTTTCTTATATTGTCCTTCCTCTGGACAGGAATTATGTTGGTTTGGATGGTGTTACTACAAACACTACAGGAAACTGGAAATTACTTGAGGAAGAGAGCACTTATTGTTGTCTTATGTGGTAAATGCTGCATATGAGGTACCGTCAGTCTTACAAATCAGAGGGAAGATATTTTTGGAGAGTCTTAGAGGTGGACAGTTGGAGGCAAGACAGTTTAGAGCACAAAATTTGAGTCAGAGCATCAGAAAGGTGTAAGGCTTTGTCTCATCTTTACTGAGACATTAAGCTTGCTCCTGTTGGTGTTTTGTTGGATAGAAGCCCACAAGAGCTCAGCCTTAGGAAAGAAGAGCCAGCAATGTGGTAGTCATTTGGTGTTGTTCTGGTCTGTGGCTTGAAAGACAGAAGGCTGCAATGAATTTATTCAATGAGTTCTGTGGAGGGGAACCAGACTAAAGAAGGGTTTGTACGACTGCTGGAGGAATGTAAGTGAGGGCAAAACACTGCCAAGAAACAGATGGGTAGTGATGGTTTGTCAGACCACAGAAAGGCAGTAGCAATGTATTTTCAAGGAAAGGAATCTTCCCTCCCTTCCTCTTCTCCCACTTTTGATGGTGGTGTGTAGATATGTGAAAGCAAGTTATTAGCCATCATATAGACAGGAACTGATGTCCTGTCAATGCTGTTCCCATCTGTCATGGAAGAGAGAGTGTTTCTATTATTTTTGTTAGAGAAGACTGCTACTTTCAGCCTGTCTGCTCATGGTAGCTCATTATCTTATACAAGTGTGATTAACACATCAAAAGAAAGGCTGAAACTGAATGTCTGTTTTGGGTAAGGAAGGGAAGAAGGGGATGTGATGTGACATATGAGTTCCAGATGTTGAATGTGGTTTCTCAAGCTGCACGCAAAGGTTCTTGCATCTGTAGCAACTCATGTTCGATGTATGGTGTGAGGGGAGACAGAGTAAATAACAGTAAAAAATCATGTAACTAGGAGCCTCTCTTTCTTCACCCTTCCACTTTCCTCTACATCATATCTTCTTCCCCTGCTGCTTTTTCTCGCTTCTATGTGGGATGAGATTTGTTGATTTATTTGATTAAAGGCTAGTTGTTAAGGTTCAATAATAGTTATGGTATGTATCAGTGAAAATAAGGTTTGGTGCATCATTTCCTTCTTAGAAAACTGTGGGAGAGTAGTCAGATTGTTTATCCAACAAACAGAATCAACCAAAGGCACTCTTCCTGGAATGCCATGAAAAATAAAGAGGGCTTACTGTAGCATGTACTGTGGGATGCAGGGGGAAGAGGAATGAAAATCCTTGACAGATAGCCCTGATTTGTAATGAACCATATTGATATGTGATGATCAAATTTGGCATAGAGGTTTAAAAAGAGAAGGATTCCCATTCTTAATCTGCCCAAATGTAATCTTTGCATCAGGCACTTGTGAGTAGTAGCAGCAGAAAAATACATGCATAGCTTACTGTAATTGCCTTGCAATTCCCTGGCCTCTGTGAGTGGCAAGGGCTGGGGAATGTGCTGCAGAAAGACTCAATTTCACAAAGCCAGGTTGAGTACAGATGGACTGCTCACTGTGAAACCAGGTGCAGCAATGCTCAGAACAAGGAACCAGGAAGAGGTTGTAAAGTGATAAAAAGCAGGAGGAAGCAGTCCCAGCATGCTGCTGTGCTGGTTTTCTGATGTTTGGCTATCATTTGCTGCTTGACCTCTTCTGGGCAAAGGATAGGGTGCTGCTCTTGCAACTCTGGCCACAGCAAGAAGCAGTCTGTGTGCTGCTTTGAAGTCACCTATTTGAAGTACACAGGGGGAACACCTGCTGCAGATCTAACCAATAAAAGACTAGACAGCAAATAAGTGCATATAGCCATTGCAAATGTTTCACATTTGTGCAATGTGTTATTTGTAAATATTCAAATATACGCTAAAATATTTTTAAGAAATGAATAGCATAGAAGGTGTTCCTAGGCACTACTGAAAATTTTCTCTGGCACATGAACCAGCTGTATGTAAGTTCATCCAGTATTTCTCAGTGATGGTGGAGCTACTGATATGAGAAGTGGTTAAGAAATGTCATGTGAGCAAATACATAGTGGTTAAAACTTTCAAAGGAAAAGATTGTCTGGGACTTTTTTCTTTACTCCCTCTAGAATGTTTTTAGTTGAAAAAAGGTAATCTTATTTACTTGGCTTTTGTTTCTCATAAAGAACAGGGACACTTCAGAGAGGAACAAAGTGTTAAGTTTCTCTTGACTTTTTTCAGATGGAAAAAATCCTACTGCTCTGCAGTGAACTCTTTTGATAAAATGGTACCTGATCTTAGAAGGCATGTTCTCACATCATAAATTGTACAGTCCTACATAAAGGTGTTAGTGGAGAGTCATCACTTAAGTGAATGAAGTGTAAATAGACCGAGTGATATGAAGGTGAATATATGAAGCCTGTATAAATTGGCACAGTGTCTGGTGTTCTCTGCTGAATAATGTAGTATCAGAATTGTAGCCAAGATTCTGACCTCCTCTGTGGGACAGGTTTGTGTGTACTTATAGTTTGCAGCAAGTGTGGTGAACTTTTCTGTCTACATCAGCAGCTGGCATAGCCAGCCCCACCCTGGGCTAGCAATGGAGAATCCATTGCTGGGATCCTACATGCAAATGCTTGTAGTCCCAATCTTAGAACAAATCCCAGCCCAGGTACAGGAGATGTCCTCCTAAAGAATAATGCAAGTGTATGACATAAGCTCTAGATACTAAAGGATATTTAAAAAGATCTATTAAAAAGATGATTACTGAGTTTTGATCATGGTGGAAAAAAAGCATAAATGAGTGCATTAGTGATAAAGTTTTGAGACACAAACTGCAGGTGATTATTCTTTAGGATGCCTCAGATCTTGTGTGTTGATTCAGATTCTGAAATCTCCATGTACAAAGGGTTTGGGTTCTGGTTGCTCCAGGTGGAAGCACTGGCAGCTGGTGGTGCTCTTGGAAAATTGCCACAGAAAATTACAGGCTGTTTTTAAAACCTGTTTCTTGGTGTGCATTCTTTGATCCACTGAGGTCATGGTGTACCATTTAGTAGCAAAAGGTTGCTTTATGTCAAACAAAGTAATTTCAAACAGCACATGTATATCCTCCTCACTGTTTGTAGCAGTGTTTTACTTTAGTTTGATCACAAGGGCTGGTGTCCTATGTCTTAGGGCAGTGGTTTTCCACTTATTTAAATGAGTGGGCTGCTGCATAATGATTTTAAGCCTGCTGTTTACAGTTTTGTTTTTTCCTATTTGTATCCTGCAGGTTTTTAAAAAACTGTATACAGTGAATGCCAGAGGTCCTTGTCCCTTGGGTTGCAAAACACTGCTTTAGCAATCACAGCAGCAGCAGAGCTACCCTGTAGCATGGCTGGGCAGGCAGTGCAGATTTCTCCCTGTGCAGGGGAACTCTCCATTAGTTGTAATGAGCTGTTCAGTGTACCAGTCACTGTGCCTTTTACCTCAGAGAAGGAAGAGAAGGTCTTTGCAGCAATATCATTATTTATTTTACAGGATATGTTACAGGATTTGGTTAGAATTGCCCCTACATAGCTTCTTTTTCATTCCAAACCATTGTGCTTGGCTTGGACAAGGTGAGTTATGCCTAATATTTCCTCTGTAATCTATCAAGGTTCCTTTATAACATAAAGTGATCTAACATCATAGCTGTCTTCTGTTTTCTCCCTTATGATTAGATATGTATCAAGGGTACTTGATATATGGAGCTGTAGAGTTCTTATTTTTAGTATTATAAAGGTATGACAATAAAAACAATCCATTTCCTGTGAACAGGTGGTTTCCGATGCCTTGGAATTGCTGAGAAAGATGCTGCTTTGGGAATGTGTGGAGAGGAGTATTTCTTTAATAAGGAAATGCAGGAATGCCAAGCGTGTTTAAAGTGTGAAGATGGAATGGTGGCTGTGCCTTGTTCCACTGTCAGTGACACGGTTTGTTCAGCAGCCAGTGAAAACAAGCTCTCAGAGTCCTGGGCTGCAAACATCGTTCTACCCTCTGTAAAATCTGGCGTCTCTCAGGTCTACACTGGCTTGAACTTGAAGATAAAGGAAAAACTTCCCTGTGATATCCTGTCCACTGAAGAGAGCAGCCTAGTATTCAGGCAACATGGTCTGTTATGGACTGACCTAAATTTTGCAGTAAAGCACAACTGCAGGAACTTCTTGCAACTTTCTTTAAAGCTTAATGGCAGTGAGGAAGACTATGAACTGAGTGGTGTTCGGATCGAGCAGCCAGAAGGGAAGTATTTCCAGAGCACTAGTTTAAGCAGTGCTGCTGAAGTGGAGCCCAGCCAAACTCTTTCTGTGTATTTGAGGAGCCCTAATCAATTCTGCAATCAAAGCAAAGACTTAAATATTTATGATCTTCATACCCCACTCAGTTTGTTTTGGTTGTCCCATGACACAGGTGCTGTGGCACTCAGTGCACAGATGTCAACAGCGATGCATTACCAAACCAACTATCGACCTACCTTTAAAATCATTTCTGTTTCTGACCCTTATATGCTAAGTTTATCTCATGATGGCAGAGCTATTAAGTTCACTGAAACAGGCGTTGTCAAATTTGTGTTTCATCAAGCATTCTATTCCATGGGTCATACATGTGTCCGGGAGGGCTTCTCCTTAATTTCTTATATCAATAGGAATGGTACCAACAGAGAATTAATGAACGTATTTAAATCTGGGGTAAATTACCGAGACACATCGATATCTGCTTCTGGGGCCACAAAGGTTGGTGCTGGAGATCTGGTTAGTTTTGAGATACTTTCTCCTTCACAATGTAATGTTCGCTATTTTGGAGATAGTTCTGGAATTAGTATGTTTAGTCTCATCTGGATCCCTTCAGCGGTTTCTAGTGCCATATCAGCCACAGTTTCTGTTACAGGTCTGCCTACTGGAGCGGTGAGAAACAAACTACTGGATTTCACCCAGGTCTCATCCAATGAGAAACAGATACAACTGGTTTCTTCTGGACAACTTGCTCAGAAGTATTTTATTTTTACTGAAAAGGGTGTTGCCAGCATTGCATTTAACTTAAAGCTAATCCATTCCTGCAATGTGCTCAAAGTGACTCTCAATCAGTTGGCCATGGATCACCTGCAGCCCACAACAGTTGCTCAGCAGATTGGAGGTCAGATGCCAGAGGGAAGCACATGGACCAGCGTGTCCCTCCGTACATCTTTTGAGGTGCATAATGGAACACTGATATCAGTTTCTCTTGACTGTGTGCGTGGAAGGATCAATCAGATCACTCATGAACATGGAACCAGTATATCTATTTTATGGATTTCATCTTAATTTCTGTGCAGTGAAGTTAGCATGGGATTGGGGTTTCAACTGCACTTGGATTTTAGTCTGATTCTACACATATTTCACAGTACTGTGTTGACTTGAGCAGTTCATCCAATAAAATGCTCTCAGTTTTAGGAATATACAATCTTTATTGAATGATCACTATTTAAACAAAACTTTAAGAGCTTTTTAAAGAAAATTTAAGAGCTTTTAGTCAAGGTTTTAATTCTGTTACCGTCTTCATACAGGGGAACTTGGAATTCACCTCAAACTCCCTTATTTTTAATAAAGCAGTGTCTTAAAATTGATTATTTCTGGACCACAAAAAATTGCAGCTGAGGGTAAATAGCATTTAGTACTGTAACTGAAAGCAGCACAGCCCAGTAATTGAAACCTGCTTTCATTTTTTTCATGCAATAGGCTAATTAAAAGACTAAATGTACTTTGGGGCTAATTTCTCTCTATCTTACAAAATTTTGTGCTTTCCATAAATGGACATGCCTCAAATGGGTGATAATGTGGCAACACTGGAGTACACATTCTTAATATTGTGGGAAGGGACTCAGTCAAAAATTAAATATTGTTTTTACAACAAAAACAGTGGAACTAATTACTGCTCTAATGTCATTTGGAATTAATCTGCATTTAAGTAATTTAGGGAGGCTTTTCTCTGGTTTTAGTTTTGCTAGTGAAAAGTTGCAGAATGAGAAGGAAGGAAATCTATTCTAACAAGAAAGAGTATATAGGCAAAAAGAAACAAGTACTAAAAGAATGTTTTGAAAATTAGGCTTCTGAAAATTGAGCAAAT
This sequence comes from Certhia americana, assembly GCA_018697195.1. Classification (NCBI taxonomy): domain Eukaryota; kingdom Metazoa; phylum Chordata; class Aves; order Passeriformes; family Certhiidae; genus Certhia; species Certhia americana. The sequence continues at coordinate 16,080,099 of CM031858.1, forward strand.
TTTTATTCCATTTCTTTTAAGCAGCAAAATATTTTTCTGATCAAAAAGCCCCATTTGTTCACAAATCTATTTATTCTACCAAACAGGTACTTAAATTAAAAAAGGCTTTTTTTTTTTTTTTTTTTTTTTTTTTTGTCAAATCTGTTAATTCAAGGAAATGGCATATTTATTGACATTAATTTTTATCTTCTTCCAACTCTTCCATCAAACTAGTTATTTCTTTCTCTAAAGACATTTTTCAAAAATTCTTTCTGTTTTATCCCATTTTCTTCTTTTTCCTCTACAAATGCTTCTTCACTCTCTCTTTTGTTAGGAGTAAACGATATGTCTTGTCACATCTCCTTCCAGCATTCTTTCAGCATTCCTACAAAAGGATAGATGTTTGTGTCACAGATGTAACTATAGAATAGTTACATTAACAATGCACTTGCAGGCTGCCTTAAATTAACACTACTGAAAAGAAATGTTATGCACAATATAACTTTAATGTATCTGCCTGAGCATATGTTTATCTAAAATGTATGTACATTGCTGTGTTTTAATCTGTTTTGGAGTTTGTTGCACTGTTTTTGCTGTATAATGGCCTCCTATAATTTTATGTATTAGAATGAACCCAAGTGCAAGATTTCTATCTGGTCATTGTTTTAATTTGTGACATTATAACTGTGTCCTTAACATCTGAGGTTATTTTTCCATCATCTTTTTTTTCTTCAAGAATATGTTCAAGGAGTCAGGCTTTTGACAAATTGCTCTCCATAGCTCCAAATAGAGAACAGTAGTTTTTCTTGCTTTCAGCTGCAAAATTGAAGCAGTCTGTCAGAGGACACCTGTCTGGGCATTGTGTTGCAGCCAGCATAAGTACACAAACCAGGTGTCCCCAGATTTGTCCCCAGTAATCCTGGTGTCCCCAAAGTCTGTCAGTGACACATCTTAGTGCCTTAGTGTGTAGCCAGGGTCTAATTTGTTCTTGCAAAATCATAAGGAAGGATGAATTAAAACTACTATTGAAGGTGTTCAACATTTGCACCATACTGTTATCATTACAGAGGACATTTTGTAGTGGTAGAGAAGGACTTCTGGAATGAAAAGCATGTTTCTGTGAAAAAGAGCTGTGTTACCTGGGAGCAGAGCAGTTTTTATGGGAACTCTTGGAGTCTGATGAGGCTGAACAAAGATGAAATGGCACAGGAGTTAAAGTTCTTCTGACATACCCATTCTGCTTGATATAGAAGGGTGCATGTGATGTAGGAGAAGCTCTGCAGAGAGCACAAGTGGGTATTTCCATGGTAAGAGTTGAGGGAGAGACAATGTTAGAGAAAGCTAGAAACTATAGGCTTATGTTTTTGTTTTAGAAGAAGTTAAGGAAGCCACTTTCTCACAAACAGAATTCCTTATTATCCTTTGCTGGTTTGTGCTGTACAGTTCTGTTGAAGGCTGTCACTCCCCAGATCCACAGCTTAGGACTCATTCTAGATTTAAACGTGTGTAGCAGAGATCAGAATCTGGTGTTAGAAATAATCTGGTACATCTTTAGTAAAGTGCAGATGTTATATATTGCATATAGCAAATCTAATGGCATGATTTTTATGAGTATGCTTTATTTGAGTGAGATTGTGAGATCAGTGGAGATAAACAGGGAAGAGAATGATGCTACAATCCTGTATTATGCATGTTGGTGGTACTTGCATTTAAATGCACCATTATTAAAGGATACAGAAGCTACAAGAAAGGTACAAGTGAATGTTATTACAACTGAGAGAATTTCCAGAATATAAATTCTTCAGTGTAATAAAACTTTTTTGAGGGTTCTGTGGAGAGTGCCCATAATTTCCCTAAAATTCAGAGTAAGTCTTTAGATGCACAGTGGCAGAAGCACAGTAGAAGCATCCATCTGGTAGTGATAATGCATCTAATAATATTTTAATCATGTCATCTGTGATAAGGTGCTCAGAGAGTGAAAAAAAGGTCTTATCCAATATGTATTATTAATTGCAATTTACAACAAGATTAGGCTTATTTCAAGCAAAAAAAGGCTAATCATTGAGCCTCTTTTGAATCTCTTTCAAAAAAAGAAAAGCCTGGATATGTCGTTCAGGGCACTCCCTGACCTTGGTTATAGCAATAGGAATTTGAGTGAGCATGTTGGAATCAGTATAGATTTATGATAGCCTAATTAATGGTGTAGTATATAGCCTTTGCATCTATGAAAATTATATATACTGCCTTATACCATGCAACATTAAGTGGTGCACTATGATCCTGAATAAGATAAAGTTCAAGAGGAATTGATGCACAATGAATGCTAATCTTATGGCACTTATCCCGTTTGCTAATAAATTGCATGTTTTATTGACAGGTGTCTAATTAATTGTATTTACAAATTTTGAACTTTTTAATTATTATTTTTTCCCATATTTTTTCTATTAATAGTTCAATATAATACTATGAAGTATGGATTTAATTAAAAAAAAATTTATTTCGCATCTTTTGATGCCCCATTCATGAATATGCTTAAAATAGCTGAAGACAGGCTCTTCAATCTTTTCTGCCAGAGAGTGCTTCCAAATGAAAGATCCACCAAGTAATAAAGTATGAGGCTGGTAGATCTACCTGTACAGAATAAGTTTAAGTTAATACATTCAGGAAAGCAGTTATTTCACTCTGTTATGAAGATAATGGACAACTTCTTGTTATAGAAAACTTGACCATAACAGGAGGAAAATAATTAGGTTATATGGTGCTGCTCATACAAAAGAAACAAAGACTTGGATTACAAAACCAGCATTGATTTGTATTGGGAAACATTTTGCAAGTTCAAAACTTTTACCTGAATATATTTATTATCTATGCAAATTTTTTATGCTTTCTGTCAAGTCAAAACTGGGCAGAATATGTGAAGTCTATTTTAATATTATGGATATTCCTCCATTCTGTGGTCTCTGCAGATTGCAGTACACTGTGAAAATTATACTATTTTGTAGTGGTGCTTTTTATGAAATTTTCTACTTTGAAATATTACCTTGTTTTAAAAATACTGTTTAGACACTTGCCTCTGTTAATATTATATTGTAATATGTTTTAAGACAACTTTTCTGGGATAAATAAAATGAAAAAAAAAATTAATTTGTGTTCTTGTTCTATTCAGAGGAAGACTAATGGGGTCTCTTGTGTTTTTTACCACTGATTCTTCTGGGGTCAGCATTTCACAGATGTTATCTGAGTTGGTCACCTGTACCTGCTGAAGTGGCACTAAACAGGAACAGTAACAGTGGACATTTCTGGAGATCTGCCTGCCTTCTGTTCCCATGGTTGAAACAGCAGATCTGAGATGAAAATTGTAATAAGAGCAGTACAGTGTATCCTGGTCATGGCTGGTGCCCAGTCACACAGAGAAGAAAGAAATTTGTCCTGCCTTGGTGCTTCATAGGCTCTCTGTTGTATGTGAAAGCTTTTATGGTGTTGGGGCGGGGGTACAGATCGGACTGTTGCAGTAGCACAGCTCTGCTTCTGTGAGTGTGTGGCCAAGTTAAAACTCATGTATTCTCAGTAGCAATTTCACGAGTATTTTGGATTGTACATCTGTTTCTGCTTTTTGAGGATGTTTTTCATTGGATGTGAATGGAAAGGGAGGTGCTGTCAAAAAGGGATTACAGACATCATTGACATACTCTAAATTACCCAAGGATAAAATTCAGAGGAAGGAGAAAAGAAATATTTGTGAAATACCATTGTAAGTAGTGCTATCCTCCTCCATGCTGGATCAAAACTGCCTCTTCTCTTCTGGCCTTCAGCAGCTGACACTGTTTATACCCTTTCCCTAACAGCCCGAAACATCTTGATGTTTTTCTGCTCCCCATGATGGCTCTCTCAGGGTCACCTTACATTTCTCTTCAGGGATCTGACATTCCCTTTTACAACATCCACATGTACAGGTCTAGAAGCACACTGTGCCACCAAGCCTGGTGTCCCTTCCTCTGCTTGGAGGGTGTGCCTTATGGTATGGCTCCGAAGATACTGTGTTAGTGGCAATGCCTGTGCTGCTTTTGCTGTGCTGCCTGACAGAAATAAGTAGTGAGTGAGCCCCAAAATAGCTGAGTTGCCCATCTGTTAGACCTCAGCATCTCTGTCTGTACCTGTCTTTCACTGGTTCTGGTTGTATGAAAGCCACATGATTGCAAAAGAGAGATCCAAGAAACTCGTTTGCTTTAAATATTAGAATTGTTATTGCTAAAACAGAGTTTCTTGTCCAGCTGCAGTTTGCACAGCTTTCCTCAGCCCTTCCTTGGAGCTCTGCAAGCACCTTGTGACCTGCAGGATTTCATCTTTTGTTCACAGGCTCTTCAAAGGTTAATGAGCTGTTCTCCAGATGTTCTAGTGCAATTCAATTAAATGGCATCTCTTAAAAGTAGCCTTAAAAGGCTGGATGTGATTTCCCTGCTGGAAGGGTGTTTATACCTGGCTTTAGCAGAACCTTGAAGTAAAAGCCTGTCACGGTTAATGCATACATACATACCTGCATACGTACATAAATGTCTGTATATATTTATATAATCTCCTTGGTCTAGGTTAAATAGCATTTTCTCTAGAAGAAGAACTGTGGGAAAAGCATTTTTAAAAGTTCCTGCATTTTCTCATAAAATCGATGTCTTCAACTTTCCCCTTTGCCTTTTTTTCACTGGAAACATCGAGGAATGAAAGGGAAATTATAAAGAGAAGATTGGGGGAATGGAGATAGAAGGGCAGAAAAGTGGAAGAAGGAAAAAGCAATCTCCAGTGTTTAGGTAATTCCATGTATAGGAATTTAAACTAGTTTTTGTCAGAACTTCTTGGGCTTCCTATCAGTTGTATTTAAACATTTGTTCAACTGAGAATTTGATCACATTTAGCTCCATTTCTGTCTCTTTTTTAAAGCACTTCCCACCCACCAACTTTTTAAACTGAAGTTGTATTAGAGTATCCTGAATAGGCTGAAGTATTTTGCTCAGCTGGAACATTAAGGTGGGTATTTTGGTTAATTAAATACCAGCTTATATTGGGAATTCTCTGGATGTATTTGTGGGTTTTGGCATGCAAACCTCAGTTTTCATCATTAACTCTTAACTATGTTTATATTTGGAACTGCTCCTCATTAGATAAATGAGCCTTCTCTGAGCTCCATGTTATCATCACTTGACTGCTAATGGTACCTTTAATTCTCCTTTGGGTATTTTTCTGTTATATTGTAGTCAATAATCTTGACATGTACTAAGTGTCTTCAGGAGCTCTGTGTATATGGAAAGTTGACAGAGTGTCCTGGTCACAGTTGGTTTTTCCTGACTTGCTTCATTGTTTTAAATCACAAGTTGTTTTCAGTTCAGCAGCCTATATGATAGATAGGGGTTTCAAAGCAAGTTTGGCCAGGTGAGTGATTTAGACTGGTAATCACATCTGAGTTGCTTGATTACAACCTTCTCTTGCAGAGTATAAAAAAACTTCTGAGAATACTCACAGATTAAATGCAGGTGTTTTGAGTAAAGAGCTGGAGGTGCTTTACATCAAACTCAAATAAAAGCCTCATACTTTACCCAGGAGGTCAAAAAAATAAAAAGCTTTAATATATACTGTAAAATACTTGATTCGTTGAAGGAGAAGTGCATTTGTTGGTTTTATTAGGAGAGGAGAATGAAAATATGTTCCTTATACCAAATGGAGAAGACAATCTGCTTAAGATGCCTTTATGCCTGAAAACGCTCTATATTTCATTCCTTCTTGAAGATATTCCTAGATTTGTTTAAACCTTTGCTTCAAACTACTGCCACATCAGTAACTTTAATACAGGCTTGATTTATGCTAAAACCTTTGAGGATATTTTCCCCCATTGTGCCAGACAAACGTAATATGTAAATCAAACACCACTGATCAGTCTTGAAAAATAGTGTCCAATATTGCAAGTCTCCCAATAGGCACAAACTCTGTGATCCTGTCTGAGGCAGCAGTTTTTATCTTCAGCCTCCTGAAGCCCTTGTCCCAGGGTGGTTTCTCTTTCCCCCACCTTTTGGCCCTGCTATACATGCACAGTGACAGTTGTATTGGGTGGGAAGCTGCAAACACTTGGGTTTGACCTGCCATAATTTTTTTTTCCCCTCATATTTTATCCATTCTGTCTTTCATCCTCCTTTTAGCCATAAGGCCGAAAATCCACTGTTCCCACATGTCCACCCTTGATGTGCACCTGTACTTCTGCCCTCTCAGGTTCTGGTGTGTGACAGGGGTTTGCTGTCAGCAGGCTTCCCTCTCATACTCATCTGTGAAGCACTACATAAACACCACATACCTCTGAGAGCTCAGATACTGCATAACCAAAGGTGGTTTGTCCTGTTTGGACCCGTACAGCCCTAGGAGACAGAGAGGTGGCATTTTCACACCTAGAGGTGACCTGTTTCCATGACAGTGCTCTTGCAGCATTTTATGCCTTTTGATATCACCCCTTGCCCTTGAAATATTGATGTCCTTGAAAATTTCTTTCAGGTCATGTTTGCACATGCACTTGAGAATTCACCTATATCCTGGGAGAAGAGGGAATACCTCTTTTTGTCTTACCCTTGCAATTACTCCCAAAGACAACTATGGAAAAGATCTGCTTTTATCCAGTCTTCCTGGCATTTGGTTTACAAAGGCCAGAACACAAAATGTGTTTCCTATCTTGCATATAAGATAATAAATACCTTCAGTACTATTGGAGTGCTACTGATAAAATGTATTTCAGAACTGATAATCTCAGAATTTGGCCAGCTCTGTGGGCACATTTAAATTGCAATGCAGGTATCAAAGACTGAAGATTTCTTTCTTTCTAGGTTGGGCATAATATTCTTTGATATTGAAATATCAAAACACATGAAAATACACATGAGAGCACACGGAAATACTGATTAAACAGGCCAGGCTGGCTCTGGGAGAGGGACCCCCTCTGAAGCTCAGGAGTTGCCATGACTGAGGGTCCTGCTGCAGCCTGGCCCTCACAGAAGCAGGAGTTTGTGTGTCCTGAGCAGTCCCTAGGACATGCCAAGGAATGGCTGAGGTGTGTTGAGGTTATTTTGCTGTTGTAGCATTTTTGTTCCTCATTGCTGTACTCCTATGGGTAAATAATTCTTTCCTTGGAAGGTTGCCTGTATTCAGTATCTAATAGCAACTTAAGGGAAATTTGTTCCAGAGCCCATCCTGGTTTGAATATCTGACCAAAATGCCTAGAAATTGCAGATGATGAGGCATGGAGGTCTTCATGGAATGGGCTGAGTTTTCACAATTCAGTAGGAGCACAGGACACGTCACTTGACAATAGAGACTTAGGCTGGAACTGTAACAGATACCCTTAGTTTTTGTGCTTTCAAAACATGCTAACCCCAATGCAAGTATCCAGGCTAAGGTCTGTATTAGGGATTGGGGTATTCTTATGGGTAGTTCTTGACTGATAAATAAAAACTATTTCTGACAATACTCAAAGAAGACTTTTTTCAGTCTGTGCTGTAGTCCACCTCGTCTGCACCCAAATCACAGTGCCTCCCAGGAAACCAGCAGATACAAACTCACTGGACTTGGCACTGATGGTGAAGCGTTGAGGGCTCCTGGTCACATGTATCTAGATTTATGGAGTGATATGTGAAATCTCAGCAATCATTCCTTCCAGCTATCTGAAGGATCCTCATGGATCTGCTCTCTTCTAATAAATAACCACTCTGAAGCAGGGATTTGAATTACTCTATTTTTGGTAAATTGAAAATCCTTACTTCAGCAGTGCTAAGGTTTCTGACAAGATACATCACTGAGGACTGGATCATTGTTTCAGGGAGCAGATACTCAGTCTGTATTCAAGCTCTCAGTCCAGATTTTAAGACTAGGGTACCCTTATCCATCACCAAAGTAGCACTGTAGCCCAACAGCAGTGTCTTTGGAGCTGAGCTGTGGCAGTGGCTGTTGCTACACCAGGAGGATGCTCCAGACCCATCCCCACCCCAGAACACTGGTGTCTCCATTCAAAAGCAGAAACTCACACATCCAACACTGACATTTCCTCTTCTACAGTGATATGGGAAATATATATATGTATATGAAAATTTAGAATTTTAGAAGAATATAATGTGCTTCAGTGGGTGGAGGGGAAACAGAAATATATAAAGCTGATTTAGCAATTTTTAGCAATTAGCAATTTTGTAAAAGTAGAGAAACAACTTGTAACAGAACACACAGGAATTTAGTTGTTTGGTAAAGGCCATAAAGATAAAATGTATATTATGAAAATTCAGTAAAGCAGGACTTAGGTATCGTAAAAACCGGATGAAGCAGAACCTGTGATTTAAGAAATCAGCAGGAACCAGGATCCTGGTTTTGGCCAGGACAAACTGACCTGGGATAGAACCAAACTTCCCCTGCTCCTGCCCAGAGATGGAGCTCAAACAGTGAACACTGAGGAAGATATCTTTTACTTCATCAAAAGACCCCTGAAGACCCCTGCCCACGACCACCATGAGGCGTGGCACCACAGAAGACTAACTATAATATGAAGTGCAAGGAGATGGAGAGTGGGCAGGGAGCGGTGGGTTTGTGGCATCTATGCATATTTAAACCTGGAACCTGTCTTGACCAGGCATGCATGTATGGTGGATAGTCCTCCATGTGTCCCAGCTGGAAATAAACACACTTCTTTACAATTTTAATTGTAAAGTCCTTATTCTACCACACAACAGCAGCCCCAGCCCACGTGCAGGAACAACCCTCTAAATTTCATGTCTTTGCAAACAAGCCAGGCCCTGGCTGCAGCATGTGCCCAAGTAGTGGGGCTCCCTATAAGCAGGAAAAGCTGTGGATGGAGCTGCAGGAGCCTAATGAGGAACAGAGCCAAGAAAGAATTTTTCTGCTTTCAGGGCCACTAAATGCTGATTGTGTTCATGTTGCCCTAGAGGTGTTTCTGTGCCCTTCAAGGCTGCCAGTAGAGGTTTGTCTGCTATAGGGGACTTTTTTTTGTTCCAGTGAAAAACTCTGCGCAGGGCAAGGTTATTTATCACTGCCTTGGCTGAGCAGTCATAAAAGTGGCAATAATAGTTAGTTGATAAGAGCAGGAAAAAGGCAGGTCTCCAGCCCAGGGGAAGGTTGTGACAAATGGCTGCTCACTAGATTGGAGGTGTTGCTGGCTTGGAGACAGATGGGCTCATCAGTTGTATGCAGGTAATGCTACAGGTAAATGCGAGAAATTACTGTAGGTGTAGTTGAGGTCATTACACTGACCTCTTCATCTGCTGTTGACATCTTTTGCCTTCACAGCTAACACATTTTTCTTTGAAAGAGACCAGGGAGTGAGGGATGAGTGAACTGCCTAGGCACAAAGAAAAGGATGTCTCTTGAATTTGGTGCATTAAACAGGTGTGTTTGTGACAAGTCTTTGCCCCAAACTGTTTTGTGGCAAGTTACATGGGCTCCTGATTTGCAATCAGTTAATGATAGATTTAGTCCTTTTACAAATTTTTGTCTTTTCTATCACAATAGGTGGCAGCTGGTATTAACTGTAACCATTTGTTAAAAATTTATGTACAGATTTAGTTGAGTGTTAACTGAGTGTTAAACACCCACACAGTCCCTCTCAAAAGGAGACAGTCTGCAGCTTGCCTTGTAAAATATTTTGAGCAGTACAGATTTGTTATGTTTCTCCTCTCATATTTCTGAATGAGCAAATAATTAGAAAAATAAATGTAATGTTTCCAATAGGTATTTTGGGGGCTTGAGTTTATTTCCTAATGTGAGCATTTGTGCTGATATGCCTTAGGTGCCCTGAGGTCAACACTGAAGTCTTCAAGGATTGAATTAATCTGACAAAAGAAAATACTCAGAGCAGAGGCTGTAGGAATGAAAACAGAGAGTGACACGGTCACTCCCTTCCCTCATTTTATGTGGATTCCAGCTAAACCCTAAACTTTATTTGATACAACAGGATGTGTTGGTTATTAGAAAAAGAGTGTGTGGAGGAAGAAATCTGGGAATTCCTACATTCCCCTTGCCACTTCTCACCTTGTGCTATTGAGCCACAGTTTAGAAATCCCCCTGTTCTGGAGGTTTTCAGAACAGGCTCTGACACTCAGAACTCAGAATAGAGACACTGAACCCATCATACAGCCTGAAATCACTATGGACTTCTCTATGCACTGTGGACAATTATTTAGCTCTTATTGGTGTTCTTTCTAATAGTATCCAAATTTCTTAAAAAGGTCTGAAAGCCCATTACCACAGCCTGTGTTTTCAGTGTATTTCCTGTCATCCACAGCTTGCCCTGAGAGTCCTGTGCCCTTTCTTTTTCTTTAGAAATCTAAAAAAACCCCCGCATGTCTCAGCATAGCAATTTCTACTATATAAGTAATGAGTTTTAATTGTTTCTTTGTTCTAGAGAGAATAAAATTTGCTAGGCATGTGATAGACTAGAAGAGAAAATTGAAATACCGAGCAAGGAAAATACAGCCTGAGAACTGGGTAGATATTAGATGGCCTATTTGCATATAATTGGGCCATTCCTTCATCTTCCCTAAATTGAGAAGACTATTCTGCTTTCTTCTCTTCCAAGCTTACAGAGAGCTGTGCTGGTTTGAAGGCAGAAGTGAACAGAGCTTGATAAAATGTCAGACTTTTATGGGTAATGTCTGCTCATTTCCCTATCTTTACCTTTCCACTGAATTTTGTAATAAAACTACTGATATGCAGATGAGAAGAGATTTTTCGTATACTGTTACTTGATTCAGAAGTACAGAGCCTTGAACTACATCCATGTTTCCCTGCTACATTCTGAGAAGGAAGTGTTGCATTTCCTTGGAAATGAACATGGAACCATTCCCTGGCAGTGGCCTAGTGGCCTGTATCACAAGCTGGGGTTTTGTTATTTTTACGTTCTTCCCTAGAAGTTTATTGTTGACCCATAAGGAAGTCACAGCACTGGCTGGATTGTGGGTACAAATGTTCTGTTCTTGTTTAGATTTCAGGGATCTTACCATAGACTGCTGGTGTGACTGGGCTGGTGGCTCAATTTTGCTTTTGCTACTTTAAAAATGGGATAAAGGGCCACTGCATCACTACAGGGGTGTTATGAGGGTAAAATTCGTTCCTAATGTCTGTGAGGCATTCAGATGCAGCAGTAATGAGGCTATATGGATGTCTGGAGTATGTGCTCCACTGCACATCTGAAGCAAAACACGTCTGTTTCCTTGGCAACCCCTCTGCATCTGTACCATTGTAGCTGCTCTCCAGTGGATGTGGAAATATCAAGCATCATTACTGAATTGTGCTCACATTTTGCTCCATCCATATATTTTGCTATTAAAAAAATTCTGTTTGTCACATTGACACTGTGGGCTGTGAATAGTGCAAGCCTATTCCTCCCTCTGCCTTCCCTGTCTCCCTGCACCTGCCTCCCTTCAGCCCCCCTTTTCCTCAGCTTAGCCCTCTTCTTTGCTTATAGCAGAAGCCTCAAGATCATTCCACCTTTGGTGGGAAGCAGCAGCACTTTTCTAAGCAGAGCATAAATAGGGTAATATGGAAACATATCATGCACATGTCCATGCACTGCCCTTGAGGATATAAAAACAACATGAACTTTCTGAACAACAATTAGTGCTGCCATCTGTTACTGTCAGCAGATGTACGTGATAACCTTGTGTTCATTTTCTTGGAAAGAGCTGTGTGTATTTCACTTATGTTATTCATAAAATCTTTTCCTTTCAGCAATGCAGCAATGTGATATTATCTAGCAGTTTTATCCTGATGTGTTGTGGTTGTATGAATGCCTTTACATAAAACAAATACCACAGATCTGCAGCTCTGAGCTGTATATGCAGTCACTGCTTCCACACTGGGGAGAGTTTCCATCCCATGGAGGCCCAAGGATGCTCCTCTGAGGAGGTGCTCACCACAGCCTGGAAACTGTGCAGCCTCATCCTCCTAAGGCAGCCAGGCATCCTCCTTTGAGCAGCTGTGTGTTAAGATGAGTGGCGGCTGCCAAAGATCCAAACTTACATATGGAGAAAGGCAAATGTGTCGTGTTTAAATAGTTCTCACCGATTCACAATAAAAACTTCAGGTTTTTGGGTTTCAGTTCGTCTCACTGTCAGTCTAGCGCAATTGTCATGCAAAGGTATAAGGGAAATATAGGAAAAAAAGAAGTGTTGAAAACACATCTAAGTTCAAATTCTCATGCTCTGCTTATTCTCAGCACCTGCATCTCTTCAACTGAATTTCCCTGGGATCCATTGCTCTGAGCACTACTTCACTTGCTTTCACCTCTGCTCATGAACAGGTTTGCATCTCTGCATTTGTGTTGGGTAATGAACCATGAAAAAATGCCTAACAAAAGGGTTAAGGTGTTGCATGACTAAACATAAGAATCAATTTCTAGTTAAGAAATGAAAAAGGAAGCACAGAATGTGGGCCAGAAAGCCTGTTCTGTAAATCTGCCCAGTCATTCAGTGCTTATCTGAGCATGATATTACCACAATTATATCTTTAGTGTGAGTGAGACCTCCATCCATTTTCTAAAAGCAGGAATGTGAACAGCTACAAAAGAAATGAGAATCTTCCTTTTTTTTCTGGCAAGCACTGAAGACAGATGAAGGAGACTTTTCTCTGTGAGATCTAGGAAGATTATCCTAACAGTTCCTCCTTAGAGGTTAATGCTTATACATCTCCTTTTGCCTAAAATAGGTTGGTCTCTACTAAAATCTGTTTTCTAGAACAATATCTGCTGCAAATTAAGACATAAGGAATTGCTCTACAGTATCCTGGGAGACGATTTTCCATTTTAAAATCAATGCTAATTAAATGTACATACTTTAACATTGACATAAATAAGCTCCAAACTTATATGCTGCCAATATCTTAAAAAACATTGTTTACCTTGATTCTAATGAGCTCTTCCCTCAGTGTATTTTGTGTGAGCAAATTAATTGTCTTTGTTTTTACATAAATATAGATTCACACACATATAGTATCTATATATGAAGAGGAGGGAAAAATAATGGGGATTTAGGTCTTTTGGCCAGATTTGATTGAAATTCCCCTTAGCTGTAGGACTCCTCCGAAATCAAGTCTTCTAAGACATCCTAAGTAGTCTGTTGGGTAAAATCACAAATCTCCTTCTGTGTGTTTGTGAGAAAGCACTGACATAGATGTCTAATTCTGGCAGAGTAGTCACTTTCTGCAGCTCTCCAGGAAGCATTCAAATTCCTGGAAGAAATGGAACTTGTCCCCACTTCTTACTATTTCATACAATCAGATATACCGATTTTTGTTAGGATGTTCTATTTGTCTGAAAATTATTAAAGGATTTGAGCATTTTCCCAGCAGATGCTTTAAATAGCTGAGCATGGGCACAGCAGCAGAGCTGCACTATAGAAAGTCTATAGAGAACAGCAGAATGTTCTTTGCATTTGAGTAGGTAGCGAGAAAGCTTTGGCCATGTGACAAAGAGATTTTATGGTACACATGTTTACTTTAATGAGGGGCAGGGTAGGCGAACATATATACATATACATATGTGTGTGTGTGTATATATATATATATATATATATATATATATATACATACAGACATCAAAAATATACCCCAGAAATATGCAAGCCATATGGGGGAATAGAGTAATTCCCTGTACTGGGAAAAAGGCTCAAGTGTGACAGAAATCTCAATGAAAATAAACTTCAGGATTCAGTAGGCACTTCTGCAAGGGATTAACAAAGCAAATTTAGACTTGCCTCTAACAAGAAACAGAGTCCCACATTCAATAAAAAGCAATTAGACCATTATATTTAGGTCATGGCAAAACTGTGAGAACCAATGAAGCACACCCTTTCATATTATAAATCATATTATAGCTGTGCACCACATTTCACATTGATTTGACTTCTAGATTGCCTCCAATCAAAGAAAACCCCAGATTTCTTGATTGTATGGTGCCTAATGGACTGCATTTCTGCAGGGAATCAAGTCAAGCCTGTGTGCTGCCTTCAGTGGGAAAGCTGGTTTAACAAACTCCTTTCTTTCTTCATAACAGTCTTGAACAAGAATTGAAATGCTCTGCTGAAGTTTACTGCCTCCAAAGTGTGACATTATGGCTGGTTTGGAGGCCATGCTGTAATCCAGGTCACTGAAACATTTAAAATAGTCACCAGAAGCTCCAGGGCAGATGGCTTTGAAGGCAGGTTTGTCATCACCACTAGCACTGCATAACTGCACAACAAATGTCTTAGCTGAGTGCAAGTCCATGAAAGAAACATGGGAATCCATGAAAGCACATCAAGAATGAAGAGTGCAGTCTACCCTTGCAGCTGTATGGTGAACAGCTACTGGGCACAGCTGTAAAGAGGAAAAGGAGCAGCATCCAGACCTTGATTTAGTTATGTGCAGCACATCTGATCACACCACTCCATTATTGGGAGCTACAGATTTGTTAGCAACCTGCAGTTGTTTCAAAATTTCATCTTGACTTTTAGAACTGTTGTTGGGAAATGCCCCTATGTGATTACTCTCAGGATGCTCTTTCCTGACTATTTCTGAATGGAATGGTTAATTTTTATTAAAAGGTATTTTAATTAATTAAATTTCATTTTAATAAATCAAAATGCTTTTTACAATTTATTTAAAATCAAGAAGAACCAGCAAATTTAAATTGCCTTTACATCTAAAAAGGTATTTCCTTTTATCCCAGCTCATCCCCAGCCTTCTGCTGATAGACTTTGGCAATTGTTTTGAGAAGTGGTCGCTGAAAAACAGATGTAGAATCTTATACAGACAATGATTCCTTTTTCAGAAAACTTCCTCCTTGTAAATCCAGCAGTGATATTTAATACATTGACTTAATCTTTGACCCTTGATTCTGGCATCTTCTAAACAATAATCTGGAATAGCAGCCTTCTTGGTGGCAGCCCTCAAATGCTTCTGTAGGATTAAGGAGTGTGAGTGTAGCCACAGTGTCTCTGATTTTGCAGATTTTGCCAAGCTCCTAGAAATGTTCACTGGAAGCAGCTTTGGGACATTCTCACTTGAGTTCCTGCTCCTACAAGCAGACCTGGAGCATGGAAATGAAAAATCTCTATCCTCCTTCAGAACAAGAATCACTTAGTAAAATCTCAGTGGGGACATGCCATAAGACACAATGTTCAGTCTTTGTGTGTGGGCATTACCTTGGACCAGAACTTACTTTTAAAAGGTGCAATAATGCAGCAGAATCACAAGTTCTTTGCTGCTGGTGGGGCTAAAACCCACTTCATGTGTCCAGGAGATTTCAGTAGATGTGATGAAGGTGAGATAGGGCTGTTCAGGTGTGCCTGATTACAATGTTGGGTCATCACAAGCACACTGAAAATGGAAATTTAACCATGTACCAAGAGGTATTGCCTTCAGCTTATGTTTTCCATAACATCATCTTCTTTTTCAGTGGCTGTCAAGTGTTATAATCCGTCAATTTGAAAAATACTATTCATTTGAGTCTATTCTTAAAGAGGACTTATCCATTACAGCAGGCTGAAAGAGTTTAGCATCATCAGCTGCTCTATTCCTGGATCACTATGTGTGGGTAATTGCCTGGAATCCCAGACTTTCCCATCTGCTTTCACTAAAGGACAGTGCTTTTCTGCCTTCAGGAGATTAAAACCAGATGCTTACTATTTGGGCTGTGAGCATCAGGCATCAGAAGGAGATGACACTAAAATTTTGTTTGAAACAAAACTAAGTTCAACAGGAGTTTTCTTGAGTTGAGTTGCAGTGTCTGTGTGTGTTTAACACAAAAGTGATGCTTTATGCTTCACCAAAGCCTCCAAAATATTCATTGCACTTGTACTGTTTGAAACTGTCTCTGAAGAAGTACCCTAAAAATTCCATTGGGAGGGGTGTAAATACTATTCTTTTTTCTTTAAAGACAAAGATTGACCTTTCCTGGGGAAAAGTCTGAAAATAGACAGTCATGAAGAGTTTCATTTTGGGTGTTTCTTCAATCAATTTGTCTAAATTTGTCATAGAGCAGTAAGGAGGTAAAATGTCCAGTTATGTAGCATCTCTAACAATACAGGACACACACATTCACAGATACAAACACACAGAGCCCTAAAAAGAGTGGTAACAGGAGATAGCAAAATGCACACCCAAAATATTACCTGCATGATTTGATGCACTGAAAATTTCCAGATTCCATGGTATTATGGTATTACAGGAATACACAGCATATTATTTGAACTTCTTTTTTTGGTTTGTTTTTGTTTTTGTTTTTTTTTTACCACACAGACTAAGTTTTTCTTGTATTTATGGATTTGTACTTATTCTTTGTAGTCTAATTCTTCTTGAATTTGGATGGAGGCAACCATCTTCATTGGCCTAAAAAGCAACTGCGTCAGGGCACAGAAGATACCTAAAAGAGCAATTGAAATCTCTGAGTCTGAAGACTTGCACTGTGGATAATCCTGTGTTTCCACCTGCCTTTGCTTGTGACTGGTCCTTTTCAGTCAAACCTCCAGGAGATACACATGCCTCAGAGCTACAGCTGTGTGTTTGCCTGCCATTCACCTCACACTTGCATTTTCTGATTCCCAAAGCTTCCTCAGGGTGTCTTTGTAAACTAGTGGATGGTGGTATTTTCACAGACTTTTAAAATACTGTGATGAGAGATTTGCTTTTTATCAAAAAAGATTTTAGTTTTCTTCAATAACTTTTGAAAGAGGTGCTAAAACAAACTGATAATTAGTCATTCACAAGCAAGATAGTGGAATACACAAAAGTTTAATTCTGCTTCCAATGAAACCAATGGCAAGGTCCCCACTGACTACACTGGGGCAGAATCTGACATTGGGTAGTATGACTTGACCTTCTGTCTTCTAAAGGCAAGGAGTTTTTCAGTGAATATAATGAACACAAAAATAGCCACTAGAATAGCTGTACAGCATTTAGGAACTAAGAAACTCAATAGTCGTCGTACTTAATTAAGAACCAACAAGAAAAACATTTGCTCGGCTCAAAGGAGAATCAGATTGTGTTTCCTCAAAGCTTTTTTTAGAATAATGGCTCAAATACCATTGTTCAATGAAATTGAATAACCAATACTGCTATTTGTTTTACTCCAAAGGGAAACATGGGTAAGCAAATGAAAGAAGGCTGTCAATACATGTAACTATTTAATACAGCTCAAGCTGTATGTGTAGGTGTGTTTAGAGATGCAATGTGTGTGTGTGTGTGTGTGTGTGTGTGTTTGTATTAAAATAGCATATGAATGAAAAGACATAAGCATTTGCTAATTATCTTTAGGAAATGGGCAGAGTCATACTAATCACTCTGAGCTAGAAGAAAACATATTTCTCCCCAGGATAAATATACCTTTCTGGAGTGAGGCTCACTAACATTCTTTTACTCAAAACTCTTATTTATTTTTTTTTTCAGGGGGAAAAAAAAAAAGGAAAAAAAAGGGTCCAGAAATAAGCTCCTAAAAAATTATAGTGCAATGTACTTTTCCTTGAGGTACGAGATTGAATTAATTGAAGCAGAGGAGAGAATGAAATACTGTTGTCCTGTCTCTGATGGGAGTTGCCTGGATAAAAGCCAAAACAGCATCTCCAAGACTATGTCTGGTTTTTGCATGTGAAGGAAATCTGTGGTAGGAGTCTATGGAAGAGATAGTAAGAAATCCAGTTTGTTGTCCAGAAAGGACTGCACTGAGCTAGACCCTCCCCTGCACAGCCACACCAACATGCAGCTCCATCGAGCCATGCTCAGCACACCACCTGGTAGCTCCTGCAGACTGGTCACTGTGAAGAACCGTGTGCCTCAAAGCCTCCTATGTCTCAAGGTAGGGGTTGCAGATTTTGAGGCTTTATTAGTGATTTGATCTAGTTGGTTTTGCCCCATGCTTCAGTCCAAATTAAAACTCTAGTTTGCCATGCTGAACTGGCTGCATAAGTATTTCTGTTTAACTTTCTACACATTACAAAATCATACTGGTGTTTTGAGGTACACAGATTTCAAATGCTAATTGTTGTTACAACAAATAAATATACAAATAACTGTCACTTCTTCACAAAACCCCCTACCTCTTAGAGTTCTTACCATGTCATAAATGTCTGTACATGATAGGTTTTTTGCTTTATGAGCCACAAGAACAATATGGTTTTGCCGTGATTATCCAAAATACCCCCTTGAAGAAAAGCACAGGTTAAGCATCTATTGCTGGCAGACTTGTACATACCTTCTCGATGCACAGAACCCTTGGAATAAGTTTAATAAAGCTTCTGGTGAGAAAGTAGAATGTTTTATGTTGCCCTTTCTCACAGCTTTTCTTACCCTACATTTTTTCACTGATGAGAATTTCTTGGTGTCCCTCTGACTCCATCTTGCTGCTGAAGCACAACAGGAACACAAGCAGCAATGTCCTTCTACATGCACCAATAACAACACGGAAGAGGGAAAATCTTAGCCTAAAATATCATTTTCATAATAGTATATTTAAGAAGAGTTTGCAGTGAATAATCACCTTGGCTTTCTTTGTATAATTTTGGATTGATTTTTTTTTAAAGAAGCAATTACTTGCAAAATTTTTCCCAAAACCCATCAGGTTTTTTTCCCCAGGTAATTCTTTTTGTTGGTAGAAATGTATCATTACCTTCGGCAGAGTCTGAGTATGTTCACATTTGCCTTTGCACAGCTACTTGAGCTTTCTACAGCAGAAGCAGGTAAGATGAGGGTCAGTAACCAGAAATTGGGGTCAGTTTTCCAGATATCACATTACATAGCTCAACCACTACCTCTCTCTAGAATGTTTCATCTAAAGACAGTAAAGTTTAGCTGCCTTTTAAAGCAAGGTCACTCAATTTCTCCTGATTCAATCTCCATTCTGAGACTTTTGACACAAAGACACAAATAAGACTTGCTCACAGCTCTTTAGCATGTGAGTGGGTGTAGTTTGATGGGAGGTGATTTGAGTATCTACAGAAAGTGGAAACAATGTTGAGTTAGTCTCCAGTCCAGCGTCTTAATTTAAAGGAAAGGGAATTAGACCTGAAAAGAAGCTACAATACCACAGCATGATTTCTCCTGTGGGAATTTTGCATACAAGTCACACAATAAATGTGTGCAATTCAGAAAACATATTTTCCTGCTGTCAGGTGGGAGAGATCCACGCATGAAATAATTGGACGACAAATAAAGCAACAGCAAATAAGTACTCGTTCAAGTGTTGTGAAGCTATGGGGAGAACAGAACTCTCTCTGCTGTGCTGTTATGTTTGACTTTTCCCTTGGGGAATTCCCAAGCCCTGGCTCTGACCCTCACAGAGGATGGCAGAAGGGTCCACTGGGAGCTGCTGCACAGGGAGCTGCTGCTGCCATCCAGGGGTGAAGGGCACAGGCAAAGACAGGGCTGAAATATCCTTGTGACTGACTCAGAGGCAACCTGTGTAGCCAGCTCCAGTTCATTCACATGCTAGTCTTCAAAGTAGTCAGCATTTTTCACAGAAGCTGTATAATGACAGAGCCCTGAAATATAGTAATTTGGTGACATCAGAGCAGTGAGATACAGCTCCTTGCCATTGCTGTCCAGATGATTTGTGCTTTTCATTACAGCAGTATGATAATAAAATCAGAGTCTGGAGAAGGAAAATGACAGGCAAAAGCAGATGCTTGCCAGTATTGTGGTATGACAAAGTCCCTTGTTCTGTCTGGAAATATAAACCTTTTACATCAGTAGAAAACTATTTAGTTCATTCTCATTAAATTTATTGGTAGGGTGACTTTATATAGATCTGACAGAATGATTTGGTAAGGCTGGCAAATGCATTTTTCTAAGTGTCTTTTGTTCTAACACTGAAAAAGCCCACCAGGAAGTAAACCTGGCTGTAGTGGTCAGCTTCAGCAATTAGTGGGAGAAAATAGTCAGAAGATGCTGAGGTCTGCAAAGCAATTCTTTTGTCTGTTAATCACACCTTTATGGAAAAGCACTGAAAATCTGAGATTGTGCTACCACAGAATTCAAGCTCCAGTACTTTTCTCTTTAAAGATCTATGCTAGGGAAACAAGAAACACAAGAAAAAAAATGTCGCATGATTAAATTGTTTGAGTACAGGAGAGAGGATTGACCATTGCTTAAAACAGAATAGTAAGAAATTGAAATTTAGAAAGGGTAATTTCTTTTTTTTCCAGTGGAAAAAAAGCTGATGTCCGGATCACAGCAATTTGTCACATTCATTTGCAGGAAAATACATAAGGGAAAATCACAGAAGGGGTAAAACTGCAAGAGGCTTGAGATGGATGTTTAATGAAAGGGGGATGCCTTCAGAGGCAGAAACAGAAGATAGGCCTCTTAGGTAAACATTTGTAATGCAATAGAGTAATTACTCAGGAGCCAGGGGCAGAGTGCTCATGGTTTTATATTGCACATGATGGAAATAGACCATGAGTGATGGAGGGTAGAGCTGTCTGGCTTTGTGCTTAATCTCCTGTGGCTCTTTCAGTGGAATGTAGCAGTTCCTCCTTCCACAAGGGAATCCCCAGGGAATGGGAACCCAAACCTGTGGCACAGAGGATAAAACAAGGCCAGGCCTTGCTCCAGCACAGCAGGGACAACAGGGCTGCTCAAAGCCTGTGGCACTTCAGCCCCAGCAGGCTGGCATTCCCAGGAGCAGTAAGGTGGTCAGCCTGGCCTTACTCCAGCCCTTGGCTGTTCCCAAACATTGCTTTTCTTGCTCACTGATCCATGCCTGTGCCCAAATCTTAAGGGACATCTGTTTCAACAGGAAAGCTTGTTCTTTTGAGAAGAAATAGCTTTTCTGGTTGGTATTCTGAAATGAGCAACAGTGCTGGTGACTATGCAAGACTGAGAGAGGGAACACACACCTGAGCATGGGCTACAGCAGCATCTTTTAGAGCATCCACAGATACTGCAGCAGTACCCAGAATAAGCTCCAGAAGCAAAAACTGAGCTGAGTTATGCTGGATGATTTATTGCTGCATATTAAAATGTTCCATTTAATTTAATGTTCAATGTGTTGTAGTTTTAGGGCTTGGCAGAGAAAAGCTGGGAGAAGCATCAATAGTATTTTGCTGTAGGCTGGGGTATGGTGCTGTATACTGCCATTTAAACATTAGGCCACTTGTACTGAAAGGAAAGCAGAAGTTACCTGCTTCCTATTTGAAGAAGAATATTAAAGACTATGAAGCAGCAGATAGAAAATGAGGACTGATGAATGCTCTGAACATAGTAAGCATTATATAGCAAATATTCTAACAGCCACACGATTACTCAAGTTGTTGAGTTTTGCAAGATTTTGTATCTGGCACTTTATCCAAATAAGAAGTAAGGGGTAAATGCAGTAGGATATGTTGTAAAATAGAGGTGGATCTGAAAATAAATACTTCTCTTGCACCATTTCATAATAGCTTTGTTTACAAAGAAGATTAAACAAACTGAAATCTATTAAAAACCAACAAGCATATGTCTAAGAAAGTAATTGCTTATACTAGAATCAGACTAACAAAATAGTTTCCATTTGTAACTGCATATGCAGTCAAATCCTTGTAATTTTCGTAGTAATCTGAAAACTGAGTCATGACCACTTCATGGTCATATCTTTGTCTTCAGTGAGTGTACAGAAAACTATAATGAGTTTAAAACCACCATTTAAAAACTGGAACATATGGGGGGTTTTTTTGAGTATTGGAACTGGAAAGTAGCTAAAACAACAGTTTTTGGTTTTGTTTGGTTTTTTCCCCCCATTTCATCTCTGTGTAGTATGGCTGGTTGCTTACTACATATAATTACTAAAGACAGCTGTGTTTATTTCTTTTTTAAAGAAAGTAGTAGCTAGAAAAAAAAAATATCCTTGTTCTCTTTTAATTCACACTTAGAAAATGTAGTGATGCCCTGTAGTCTTAGTAGCTTAGAAAGTGAAAGAAATCTAAAGCATACTTTTAAGCACTTTCCAAGTTATTTTGATATAGAGAAAAGTAGCAGATGCATCACTAGCCATGAAATGCAGCTGACTTATTGGAGCTTGTTTAAATGCTAGCAATCATTAATGCCTGGTAAATAATAGGGCATACTCCATAATACACTTTTTTTTTCTATACATGAAGACACATGGGCTAATGTGTACTCTGAGGTTTTCATCGCCCTAGTTAATCTTCTCTTGATCCCTGTCCTTCTGCTTAAAACCTCTCAGGCACATTCCACCTAAAGTTCTTCTAATAGAAAACATCAGGGTTTTGATGATGTTTGAATGAAAGGTAATGAATGAAAGACAGTGCTTCATTGACCCTGGCAGAGTTACTTTACTTCCATTTACTTTCAACAAACACTTGATTTCCATATATGTATTTTTGTATATATATCTTAGGCTCTGAGCACTGCTGTTACCTATTCATGAAACATTTTCAAAAGACTTCTGTTACCCATGCTTTATGGAATTTTGTAGGAAATAAACCACCCTGCAGAATTAAAGAGAATGTAATCCTGGACACAGAGGCCTTTAGGAGGCTTCAAAAAACACAGGCAGGACCTCACAGTCGCCAATGAATGCTCCAGTTTCTATTTTTTTTAAACATAGCAGTGCAGTACTTCTGTACTTCAGTATTTACTGAATTTTCCAAATGATTTTTAAAACATTAGAGAGCCATCATTTTATAAGTAATTTAAAGCCATTTCACGCACTCTTCTCATATTCAGAAACACAAGTTTCCTTGTTTAATTTTTAGTGAAGAATTATTTTGTCACAGTACATTCCACCCAGAATAAGGGGTAATGGCTCACTGTGCTCTCCAGGAGCTGGGCGAACTTACACAGTTCAAATTCTTGTTTCTCTTTACCTTCCTTGGAGAATAAATCAGCATCCATCTTTTTGGAGAGTGACTGGCAGTCCTTTCAGCCTTAGTCCTAGACAATGGACCTCCAATTTGTCCATCTCTGAGCTTCCCTGCATGTTTCCACCCACCACTCTGCTTGGGAGCAGCAGGTTGGAAGCAGCTAATTTTACAGCCTCAGGTCCTTTCTATCCTTCGTGCATGCCCAGGACAGCTTTAAAGCTGAGTTCTAAAAAGTCAAATTGCCAGCCTGTGGCAAGCCAAGGTCAGGGGTGTGTTCCACGTGTCACTGTGTCACTGAGACCATGTTAAAACACCATCAGATACCACCAGCTCTGGGGCCACCAAGCAGCAGATATTGGCCACTGGGGTCCTGGGACTTCTAGAGTCAGCAACACTTCTATCTCTGACTTCAACACAGTCAGTATTTCAACCACCAATCAAATCAGACAAGTTGTAGGAACTTACTTGTCTGGAGTTAGCTTGAAAGCACCTCCTATACTTGCAACTTCTAATTTTAACATCATCTTCTGACATACACTGTCTTGATCTAGAGGAAAGCATTGCCCTAACAGCCAGCTCTGTGGTGCGCTGGGATGCTCACCTGTGCTGCAGCCCAGCCCCACTTCGCTGCCTGTGGCACTTGCAGCAGAAGGCTTTAGCTGGACAAGGTGGGACTGCACTCTCCTCATTCAACACAGCATCCTCACATCAGCTTACCTTGACTTTTAAAAAACCTTCTCACAGACTTAATTTTCATTGGAGCAGGACTGAGAAACAAAAAGGATAAGAAATTTCTCTTCTCTTTGTTGGTCTCCACCAAAATTAACAGTTCTTCTATGCTTCAGCCACTCCTTCTTAGCAGCTAAATAATGCCTGAAATGTGAAAGCTGGACTTCATGCCCTGCCCTAATCTCTCTGACTCACTTGTCCTCAAACCAGTCCATGTACCTATGCTTTGAGCTTTTCTTTTTTAAGTTTCATTATGTAAAATATCTTCTACAGAAAAGAAAATATTTCTGGGCAGAAAGTTAACTGGAAGTAAACAAAGGTGTCTTTAGTTAACAGCTTAATTTGTTTAATTCCACGTTACTATTCATCTCCGTTATGTGCCTCATTGATAAAAGTATTATAAACATACGGTGGTAAAATGTGGATGAAGTATGATAGAAATATAAGCATGAGAGGAAAAAGAAATACAAGAAAATCAGGTACTGCGAATAGAATATTCATGCCTTAGACACATAAAAAAACCAAGATGAGAGGAACAGTTTTATTTAATGAGTTAATATATATTGGTTATAAAAATGTTTACATGAAAATGTGACTAGGAAAAAAAAACTAGGTATCACTGTAATTATGTATAAAATAGTGTTTTATTGTACCAGCAGCTTTGTCCAGATAGCTAGTAATGAAAGGTGAAGTATATCTGAATTGCTACCAATATATTATTAGTCTGCTTACAAATTTAACAATTTAATCATACAGTCCTGCATCAGCTTGCCTCTTTTAAAAATAATGACATTGAAGGTGAGAATGAAACAAATGATTTCATGTTGCTAAATGATTCACCATGGCAAAACTCTAAGGTCTCCTGAATGTAACAGAAATACAGAGAAATTATAGGAAAAACTAACAAAGAAATCCATCTTCTTAATGATGCCACATTTAGTGGCCCTCCTGCATGGGTACTAGTGTGTTAGGTAAATCCTTCAGGTCTTCTAGGCCAGTGGAATTCTGCATTATTGATGTCTGGTGCTTACATCAGCTTTCTATCCCTTCTCCTGTCAAATTCAGACTTCTATTAAGTAGTCAAACCTGCCACTCACTGAAGGCCTTCTTCTTGTGAGAAGAACCAGATCACAATGTAGAAAAACAACTATCTAATCTGGAAACGTTGTTCTTTCCGTGGAGAAAAACCCAAGAAGCTCAGAAGGGCCACCACATGATACCTTTTATTTCCCTCTGCACTGAGAGCACTGCAAACACATGGGAACTTCTACCATTTGTCTCAGTGCACAGTTCAAAAAAGCTTTACAGTCTGCACTTGTGAGGATAGGACCTTTTTCTTCCATGGCAAGTGACTGATCTCAGCATAATGTGATATTGCAGCATTTTTTTTGCAGTATGAGCTTTTCCTCCTTCTGCTCCTTCAGCCAAATTCTTAAAAAGAGTCAGTGGAAGACACCTGCAAAAAATTAGAGATCTTCCCCCCCCCCCCTTCTCCCAGTTTAGAAGAAACTAATTACAGTAAGTTAAAAACACATGAACAAGTGACAGGGGGAGTGCCTGTTGCCCTCTCTCCTGTCTCCAGCCATGGTTGTGTCTGTACTGTGCATTTCAGCTCATACCTCTGATCTCTTCTACTCACTGATAAGATGTTTTGAAATTAACCAACAGCATTTGGTCATCTCTCTCTCTCACTTTTTTTCAGCCTGTCAGGACAGACAGCTGTGTCTGGTCCTGAGGGTCTGAGTGGAGAGAGGGCTGCATGGTCAGAGTGTATTTCACTGCTTCACCAAATCGTCTGTGTGATGCAGAACAGCTGCCAGGCTGCCTCCACCTCTGCAAATACACCTCTAAGGAAACTTAGAGGTGAGAAACAAATTTCTAACTTGATGAGACTAAACTGAGGGAATCTACATTGAGGAAAAGCCACATCCATTGCAGAATATTCCAGATTCAATTTTAGTCACCGGGTAGCGGCTGATGGGTGCTCAGGTCTAAGCTGCTTCTTTTCCCCACACCTTTGCCTTACCCTCACCAACTTGTCACAGGCAAAAGGGTACAAAAAGACAGAGCTGACTCACTTTGCTGTATTCAGTGCACAAACAAGGTCCCACCAGGAGGCAGCGTGAGAGCACCTCTATCTCCAGCTGCCTTGTGGCTGGCTTTGATGGACTCTTTCCCAGGGGCTTGGCAAGTATCTTGGCAAGGGAGGAACTCTTCTAGAAATGAAGTGAGTACGGAGGGAGAAAAGGACCATGGGCTCCAAATACAACTTGAATGAAATCAACTTTGACCGATCTTCTAGCTTTGCTAGACAAAAGTGTGGTTACAATCTCAACGTGTTTAGGATATGTAATTTCTGCATTTCTGAGATGACTATGGGACATTAATTCTTGAATAAGTTTTTGTTGAGAATCTTACCTGTGTAAAAAACTGGCAGATTCAATAGACTAAATGGTTCCCAGAAAAAGCACATTAGTTTTAACATAATTTGGTTGATCAGAAATTAAATTGTGGAAGGACACACATATAGTTTATGTTTCCTCAGTACAAATTCATTCAAGTCAACTTGAATAGAATTTTTAAAAAAAATCTTTCTCTTATCATTGAACTGAAAATCCATTATTCCTCATCTAAGTCTCTTATGTTCTTATTTCTTTTTTTTTTCCTCTTCATAGTTTAATGAATTAGATATTCTTTCTTATTTGGACTGTCAGAGCATAGTAGTAACCCAGTTCCTGGTGCCTCTTTTAATGTATGATAGTCATGTCTACAAATTGAAATTTACCTCCAAAAATTTGTGCAGGTCAGGAAACCTTTCTTTAGTCCTGCAGTCATTTTTAATGGTTTGGCAGCACCTTACCTGTCTAGAAAGCAGAAGAACACCCAACACTGGGCACCACCACAGGGCATGAGGACCTGGCAGGATACTAATAGGATGGGGAGTAGCTGGTTCCTCCCATTCCAACCGACCCCCAAAGCAATTCCTTGTTTGGGCAGCCCCTTGGCTGAGAGGTGAAAAGTGAACATGTGAGCCCTGCCCTGGGAAAGATCCCTGAGAAACGGCTGTGAGCAAAGAGGTGCTTTGCAGCAGCAGTGACACTACAGGCATTTGCACTACTAGTGCAAATAATGACACTACTAGGCAGGAACCTGCCTAGTCTCTGGGTTCAGCTGATTTGTTAGGTGTCACAAATGGCATTGAAACAGATGGACATTAGTTCAGGCAGCCAAGACATCCTGTAAATTATGTTGCTCATAAATTCTGTCCAAGTCCATTTGCAGTCAGTAGGAATTTTGCCGTAGACTTGGGCAGGGCTGAATGAAACTCAGCTTGTGTGGATGGAGAGGGGTGAGATTTACATCAACTTTCCTTCAACACATATCTGTCAGTAGCTGGGGCTACAGCAATTTTTTATCACCTGTTCACAACTGCCCTGGGTTAATTTTCAAGGTGAGTCAGGGTGAGAGAGTATCCAAGATCAACCAGCCAGAAATATGAATTGGAGTCATCACCAGCAGGATTTGGCTTCTGTATTTCATCCAAGACTAGACCAGAACTGTGCTTTGAGGTGCAGCATTAGTGCCTGTCCCCCTTCTCCAGACCCAAGGGAAATTGTACTGCTGGTCCTGCTACCTTGGTCCTACACCCATCCCTACCTGCTCCCTCCCAGTGCCCTGAAGCCAACACAGGGAGACTGTCAACTCCATGCTCTGTTTTATCTGATTTCTTGTAATAGCTATGTAAACAAATTATTAATGTGGTCAGAATACATAGGCAAGACAAACTGACAAATTTGAAACAAATGCAGAAGACTGAGTTTTGTTTCCCTACTCCTCGTTTTAAGGAGCCAAAATGAGCACCCAGGCTACTCCTCCACTAGAACTGCTGGAAGTGAATCCAAACTGACCCCCTTCTCGCTCTCTTCCTGTTTTTACTTTTTTCCATTCAAATTTCAGTCACAATCTGGATTTCTGGTTCTTAATGGTCTCATGGTACTGAGATTTGAGAATTTTTTTTTAAATTTCTGCTACGTTTTGCAACAGTTAGTGATCTAGGAGACAGCCAACTCCATGTTTAAAGCAGGATAGCAGCAGTCTGGGGAGCTGGCAGGTCAGCAGGTCACTGCCTTTGCCAAAAGAGGACAATAAATACAGCTCCTTACATCTGTTATAACACTGATTGGTTGAGATCTCTATGGCTTCCTTGCTACAGTGGATTTTCTAAAAATTAACTTCATGCTGATCCACAGCACAGCCTTGAAAACTGAGAGGCATTGCAGGCAGTCACAGATCAACCCAGGTCTGCTGCCTTGAGGCACAGAAAAATACAGCAGGAGGGTCTCAAGGAAAGCCCCTGGTCCATGCCTTTGCTTGAAGTGGGATCATCTGTTTCTTGCTTAACATTTGTCCACCCTGTTCTGAAGACCTCCAAGATCCCAAAGTAATGTTTTGAGGCTTTATTAGCTTTAACACTTAAAAGCTGTTTCTAATATTGATTTGCATCTTCCCTGATGGAGCTTAAACACAATGCTGTTTTTCTGAGCCCTCATGACCACAGACAAATAAAAATCTTTTCCTCGCTATGGCAGTCTTCTAGATGTTAGAAGACTTCCATCATAAATTTGACATGGTTTTTAGGCATACAGTTGAACTTTTACTATTTCCTTGAAGATTATATATTTTTAGATTGCTAATAATGATTGCTCTCTTCTTAGTATCTTCCTAGAAGTGTGACGCCTAAAACTGAGTATTATGTCCTCGTTGAGGCTGTACCAGTCCTCACTGTTGCCTAGGTCTGAGGGATGACTCAGTCTGTGGGGCAAGCCATTTTCCCACTCATGTATTCCAGGCTGACTATGAACTTATTCTTTCAGATAAGACATTGTTCATCAATGATTGAGACCCTTTTTGGAAAGTCTTTTGTTACATAAAGCACCTTTAATCTATGACTGTGATTGCTGGCAAGGTCTTGGTAGCAGAGGGGCTACAGGGGTGGCTTCTGTGAGAAGCTTCCAGAAGCTTCCCCCATGTCCCACAGAAACAATGCCAGCTGGCTCCAAGAGGAACCTACCACTGCCCAAGTCTGAGACAACCAATGATGGTGGTAGAGCCTCTGGGATAAGAGAGTTAAGAAGGGGGAAAACAATGGTGGAGAGTGAGAGTATGTGAGAGAAACAACTCTGCAGACACCAAGGTCAGTGCAGAAGGAGGGGCAGGAGGTGCTGCAGGAGCCAGAGGAGAGATTTCCCCTGCCCTGTGGTGAGACCATGGTGAAGCAGCTGTGCCCCTGCAGCCCAGGGGGGTCTGTGGGGGAGCAGAGATCCCCCTGCAGCCTGTGGAGGACCCCAACCTGAAGGATGGTTGTGACCCTGTGAGAAGCCAGTGCTGGGTCAGGCTCCTGCCACGTCCTGTTGACTTGTGGAGAGGAGCCCACAATGGAGCAGGTTTGCTGGCAGGACTTATGACCCTGTGGGACACTCACTTTGGAGCAGTCTGCTCCTGAAGGACTGCACCCTCTGGCAGGGACCCACACTGGAGCAGTTCAGGAAGGACTGTAGTGTGTGTGGGAAGGACTCAAATTGGAGAATCTGGTGGAGGACTATTTCCTGTGGATGCAACCCCACAGAAGAGCAGGGGAAGAGTGTGAGGAATTCTCCCCCAAGAATGGAGGAATGGCAGACACAACCTGATGGACTGACCCAAGTTCCCCACCCCACTCTGCTACTGCAGGGTGGAGGTAGAGCAAATCTGAAGTGAAGCCCAGGAAGAAGGGAGGGATGAGGAAAAGATTTAAGATCTAGTTTTAAGATTTAGTTTTTATTTTCTCATTATCATATTTTGATTTGATTGGTAATAATTAAGGCAATTTTTCCAAGGTGTGTGTGTTTTACCAGTGATGGTAACTGGTGAGTGATCTCTCCCCATCTTTATTTCAAACCATAAGCCTTTTGCTAAATTTTCTCTCCTCTGCCCAGCTGAGGAGGGGAGTGCTAGAGTGGCTTTGGTGTCCAGTATCCATCCAGGGTCAACTCACCACAGTCCTGCTTGAAGTGACAGCATTCACTTGTGTTTACTGAAACTCAACCTATGTTTTCATCCTATTTTCCCAAGTTGTCAAAATTGGTTTGAATTCAGCTGTTACCTTTCCTCTCTTCTTCCCAGACTTCTGCCCCTCCTTGCACCACACCATCAAGTCACTTGATAGACATAGTCTGTATTTCACAGTCTGAGTCATTGGTGAGGAGCTGGACAAAATCAGGTCTGTGACAGACTTATGCTGAGCTATTCTCTGTGCCACCTACAGAAAACCTCTGGGTACATTTATTTAACCAGTTTTGTACCAACCCCATCACAGCTTCACTCAGATTACATGTCCTCTGAAGTAGGATTAAGAGCATTTCTTACCTGTATATGCACCAATAAGCGCTTTATTGGAATGCTGGTGTGGGTTCAGATCTCATTTGACAAAATTAGGTTTGGACCCAAGACCTCATTACATTATTTTTTAAAGTCCCAACAACCAAAAGGCTGAATGAGAGAGGAGACCTTCTCTGTGAGCCTTTCTTCATCTTCAGACTATTTTTTCTGCTTCTCCTCTTCTTGTAGCAGTCCTTCACAAGCATCAGCTGTAAGTCAGTTCATGTTCAGTGACTATGCAGTAATGCAGCAGAAGATAATGGACAGCACAGTCCATTGCTGTGTCTTGGGATCGTGGTTTAGTGGTAGACTTGGCAGTGTTAGGTCAATGGTTGGAATAAATGATCTTAGAGGTCTTTTCCAATCAAACTGGTTCTATGACTCTATGAGTACCAGGAGGGCTCTGTTACAGCCTGCAGAATGACATCTTTGTGCATGACACCAGTGTATTTTTGGGTATCCAAGAGAGACTGTGTTAACACATATGCTTCTCTCCATGTGTCTCCAAGTATCCCTCCCCCCAAGTATGACGTATTTATCCCCTCCCCTCCCTGTCCCTGGAATGTTTATCCCATTGGCTGATGCTGTATGCCTCCCCTCCTCTATCCTGAGGTTTGAAAAACTCCGGGAAAGCCTCTCTCGGTCTCTTTCCCTCCTGGACATCTGCCAAGAATAAACTCCAGCCTCCATCCCGGAGGAAAAGCAGCCCTTGGTCTGTACTTCAGTTCCAAAGGGGCCCTCCTGCCTTCCCCACTAGCTGGGGAAACTTGGGAAGGACAAGAAAGGGGGCTCCTTCAAGAGACCAGGAGTATTTTTTTAATTGCAACATCCTCTGTGATGCAGAAGTCAGACTGGCAGTATTGGTGCTGTCTGCTTGGATTAGAGCTTGTGATGACCTATCCTGACAAATGTGTCCAGTTTTCAATAGGAGTTGTTTAATTGGTTCACTCTAAAAACTAGCCTGGGAGCAAGTGAAGCTGCCTACAATGTGAGCAAAGAGGAAGCTTTCTGTGCAGGAAATATGAAGGCTAGTGATCAATAGCTGCAATTTATTTAAGAGTTACTGCCATTAAATTGCTTTCAAGCACTGTAATACATCAATAATTTCAGCTGTGTTACAACTGAGGCATCTACAATCAGCTCCAATCACTGGAAGGCTTTTTGAGTTTGATTATTTTTATCTCTTTTTTTATAGTGACTGTAGCTGAACTAGCAGAAGAAAAGGAGAAAGTGATTGCAAATTGTCATCTGTAGAAGACGAAGTCTGTCACAGTGGCAAAAAAGGGCAAGCTGTTTCAGAAGCAATGGCAAAGTGGTGAGATGATCTGTGCATATCTCTTGGGTGCCAGTGTCATTTCAACACTACACGATTTGCTTGTAAATTTTTCTGCAACACCAGGTCATAACAACGTGAAATAAGAGATGGCAAAGAGAGAAATGAATCGACACAAACTGAACTGCAATATGCACAAACAAGACCCTAAGTGTGTGTCTGAACTGACAATTTTGACCACTACCATAAATTGTAAGTATTTTGTATTCACTTAAATATGATTATTTCTTTCAACTACTGACATCTATTGAAATTTTGATAAATGTGAGATGTAATCTATTTGGTTAAGCAAGGAAAACACTTCTGTAGTAGTCACTATTGCAACTCATTTTTATTGAAGGTAAAAGGACAGAGTGAGACATGGAGGCACTTGTGCTATATCGTAACAATGCCATTTGTCATTTGCTGTTGGATTTGAGTTCCTGAGGCAGCTTTTTGGGTCTGTAGTCTTAAAACAGGAAACATTTTTTTTTAATCCAAAGTTATAATGGAAATAACACAACAATAAACTTGTAGTCTAAAAATTTCTACTAAAGCATCTATTCAGAATTTTCATGAATCTCACTGAGTAGTAGGATCTTACTTCTGTCACTCTGCATTTTATTAATGTCCTGCTCATTAGTATCACTGTTAATACAGTTTAATTCTCAATCTCCCAAATTTAATGTAGATAGACTAATTTGGAGTAGCCGCTCAAAGTGTTGGTGCAAGAGCCAATAACCATAGGGTAAGGGATGGGGATTCATAACTCATTTCTATGTGTTCTGATCCCAGAAGGGTTGTAGGTGCCTGCTGCAGAAGGAAGGTGCACAGTCCCCCCAGATCCCCAGGAATCCTCTCTGCAGGCATTGTGCAGAGCTGTTGTCCTTGTTTCTCTGAGCTTTCTGCAGCCAGGGGAGTTTATCATGCTGGTAAAACACTTGGTGGAAGTCATGCATCTGGGGACTGGTGAAAAGAAGCTACCTATTTCCCGAAGTCAATTTCATTGAAAGAGGAATCCAAACAGAGAATCGCCTAAAAACTTCATATTTTGTTTCCAGAATCCCTATTGTTCAGAAGGAAATACTGGTGAAAGAGAAAAATCGTCATGTGAGACAAAGTCCTGGGAAAAGTTCTGTGTCCCAAGTCCTTTCCATGTTTTCCAGTCTGGAGCTGAGAGTGTTACAGCTTTTACCGCTGTCAGGCTTGGGCTTCCACTGGCTGCCAGTGCAATACAAACAGCAATGGCTAATCTGAATGGGGAAATTAGCTAGAGCTGTTTGGCAGGAACTGCCGTGGAGTCACTTTCTGTGGTGGGCATTGCCTCCCAACAAAGCAGCACCTGGGGAGCTCTGCTGGGCAGTCCTGGTGCACACAGTCCCCAACCACACGACACCATCCCTCTTTCTAGGCTGCCTTTAAACAGCTGCAGGCTGCAGCTAACTCTTTTAATATAGGCCATTTTTAGCTTTTCAGAGCAACAAAAATGTGTTTACATCAAGTCCCAAGCATCTCTTCTTCCATTACCAGGACAGAGGAGGATGGGTAGGAAAACAGAAGTCCATCATGAAGGGAGTGAAGAAGTGTGAGAAAATGGAAATTTACTGATACAGGATTATATAAAATAATAAGATTTTTCAGGGTAATGGGACAAATTAAGTCCTACTGTTATACTCCCTGTCCCGCTTGTTAGTTTAATGTTTGTATCTTTTGGTTGCATATAATTATAAATATAATTAAAATCTGACATGGTTTTAATGTCCACTGCAGGTCAAATGTCAGTGACACTCTAGATCCTGTTACTTGTAAGGCAACATCCAGCATTTTAGAAGCAATTCTTTTTTATGGAAGGTGAGGACTCCTTTAGAAATTTTACATACTGCTGAGTAGTGCATTGAACATGCCCTTCCTGATCATTAGTCACAGATCTACGGAAAATTAACCCTAGGGGTATAGGGATATATACCCCATGTACCTAGGGGTACAGGTTGCAGGGTAAAAGTGAGTACTCTAGAGGACTGGGATTAAGCAATCTGGGTTAACATCACGGAAGTAAGATATTTAAATGTTTTTGGAATTCTCAGCATCAGCCATCAGCTGGAGTGGGAACATGAGTAGGGGCAGCTGTTGGAGAGTAGTGGGAGAATGGAAGGTTTCCTTCTTTGCTTGGCTTGTGACTTTTCTGTGCTTGGAGAAAACAGCCTTTGCTCTGTTCATGAAATGGGAATTTACAGAACAGGGGTTTTTTCATCTCCACTTGTAATGCAAGTATTTCAGCAGCAAGGCTTTTATTCTATTACAAAAGAGGTAGATATTCCTTTTCTTCTAATCTCAGACCCAATTTCTTGCTCCAAAATACAGTGTTAAATCTATACACATGCATCCTATGGTGCTGTAATGAACAGTGCCGTGACCTGTAGGTGTTCTGTCTTTTCAGTGAAGAGCAAAGCCAGGTCTGTAATTCTTCCAGCTGCAGCACTTGGCTTTCCCTTGATGGCTGAATTAAACCCTTCAATTAGCTTGGCCAGGTGGAAACATGATGGTTCAGACCCTGTAGGACTCAGACATTAGCGTATTAAAGACAGAGTTTCGTGACTTTGTATGGGGCTAGCTTTCTGTCTAGAATGAATTTCTTCTTGGCAATTGGCCTGGCTAAGTCAGATAAAAAGATACACATTTTCTTGAGCTCTGTATTGCTTTGTTCATTCCTTAGCAATGCTGACACATGAGTCAAGTACAACTAACCTGATATTTAAACCTGCCTTCCTTGGAGATGTAGGCTGTTGGGTAGGTGAGGGGTTCCCTCTGGGTCCTGCCTGGAGGCCATTTGCATCATCCACAAAGAGCCAAAGTCATCAAGAGCCAGTGACTTCATCAGCCATGTCCTTGGGTGGTCCATCTTGTGTTATCAGACTAACAACTCAGCTGGACTGACAACTTCTTCAGCCTCTCATCTGCCTCTCAGCCACTCTCTTGGCTGACAATATGGCACTAGGGCCAAGGATTTGCAGAAATTGCACAAGAGCCCACCTACACTGTTTCTTTCCTGCATTAACTCCCCAGCAACTATTAACTACTGGGTACTGAGGCAAGTCAGTCACTTTTACAAGCCCAAGCTTCATCCTGTGAGGGTAGTGCTCAAAAAGGCTAGACCAGTGCTCCCCTTCCCAGTGCCAAATGGAGAGTTTTACTGGGATAAGGACAGTAACATATCCTCGCAAATTCTCCCTCTATTTCCTTACTGATCTCCTAGCTGGGCTCTATACGGGTATTCAGCACAGATGTTAATATTAAATTCTGCTAGAGACTTAAAGAAATTATAGAAAAAATCCCATTTCAGGCATGAGCTTTCAGACCGCTGTTACTTTAACCGCATAGTTTTATTTCTCTGCTGCTGGTACTGCACTGGGCTGTACTGCAGAGTGTGGAAGAGAAATAGAGCAGATTGGTGGTAGATTTTGAAGGGAGGTGGCCTTGGGCCAGGAGAGACATAGAGATTAAAATCTTAAGTTTTCATATTGGTTGTTTTGTCTTTTTTACTTCATAGTTGTGTTAAATTGCCATTGTATAGTCTGTGCTGTCCTGGCAAGTGCCCTGACTGCTTTCACTGCTGTCCTGAAGGCTGATTTGAGTCTATGGTTAATTTGGGGATAAGTACTTGTGAAATAAAAAGACAAAACAGAGCATAAAAAAAATTGAGGCTGTCTGAGGAGTAAGAAGGAACCAAATCCATCTTGTAAGATAAGGTGCAGAAATACCAGAAAGCATATTTACCCTTGTATAGTAATGCCTCCAAAAAAGGTCTAGAGTACTGACTCAGAAAAGGTCTGGTGGTGGCATTGGTCTTTTTACGTTACAGTAGTGAACAGAATGCATCTTGTAATGAAAAAAATCCAGCAGGAGACATAAAAAGTTCCAATTAAACATTCTCTTTATTGGGGCCTTGCTCCGAAATGGCACAAGTGATAAACGCTTAGAGTGCTCATCAGTGCTGCTAATGAAAAGACCCAGAGTCACATGTTACACTTTTATTTGGATTTAGATCAACACCACAGATAAGATACTTTGGTCAAACACAAGAACAGATTGCTATGCTGCTCCTTCCTGGCTGCAATAAGTACAGTAATGTGTAAAAAAAAAAAAAAATGCTGGTTCTCCTGGAACACCTAATGTAAATCTTGGATTGGCACATACATCTAATAAATACGCTGTTTGCACTTAGCACTTTAAAATGTAATTGCACATGCAAGATGTAACCAGGCTACTGATCACCTTTGTCATTGTTCCTGTCCTATTTTTACTTTATAAATTCTTTGCTTGCCTTTTTCCCAGCAAGAAAAAAGAATATAATTTGCTGCTCTACTCAGTATTTCAGTGATTAATCTGCTGATTTTGACACGTTTAGCAGAGGTCACATGGAGGCCTTCCTGATAGAATTGTTATCTCCTCTACAGCTTGGCTTGGAACACTATGCAGGTAGCAATGGAAATCCACTGAAGTGAGGTGAGGGGAGTGCCCAGAAGCTGATGAGGAGAGGTTAACACCAAGCAAAGATACAGTAGAGGGACAGGCGTGAATGCAGTTCTTACAATATCAAGAGTCAATACTACTACCACACAAATAATGACATATCAATAATATATTGTACAAGCTTATACAGCAACACATGTTGAATTGCAACATTGTACAGTTTAAATCTAAAGTGCACAGCCTCAATCTGAGGTGACAAAACAGTACTATCAATATAATAAAGGCAACACAATTACAGACACTATTTATTTCCTCTTACTTCATGTCCTCATATTACATTGAATCAATACTCCATTTATCTATTTTAGATGAAATTAAACCCACATTGCATTTCTTTTTTGTCTTCAAGTATTTTAGAGACAGCAAAACCATATTGCTTTACAAACACAAGTTGGCCATTTAGGCAACGTTAAAACCAAAACTTTAGTAGGGCTATAAGTAGACAGGCCTAAGCTGCAGAACTCTTACCAACACTTCCAGATGTTGGGGGAAGAAAAGAGAAATTTAAGTTTCCATGCCAGAGACACCTCTAAAGCTAAGGAATGATGCAGCAAATAATTTCTGCAAGAGCTGTGCCTACGGTTTCTAAAAAGGTTGTGAGGCTCTGTAGGGGTTTTTCTTTGGCAGATGTAGCCATCTTGACTTCACTGTAGACAAGGATGGAGTCCAGCACTGTGAAAATCCTTTGACAAAACAGTTTGTACTTAGACCCCATCCCTGTTACTCAGATTACAGTCAAATTTAATTTAGGTTTTGTCTTGCAGACCTGTACATCTGTAATTAAGTCTTCACCTTCTTAATGTAGCTGTGAGGTTTTCAATGTAGTTTGTGACTGCTCACAGAAGAAATAGTTTTGAGATAAGAATTTACTCAGATGTGACCTTTTTTTTAATAGGCTTTTTAAACACAGAACACAGAAACCATCCAAATACAACCTTATTTCAGTTTTGGTTAGCACTGTATATTGATTGTGCATCTGCTCAGGCCACGTGGGAAACATAATTAGGAATAATAGCATCCTATTGTTGTACTGTAATTGATCTTATTAAGTGGTTGTAAGAGCTGCAGTCCTCTTGAGGTTTTTCAGTAACCAACCCTGGAGATATACAATCCATATGAAATGGAGAAAGAATGTGTTACGTGGGCTTGTCTTTTAAAATAAGCAGTAATAAATATTCGAGGCACCTCCATCAAAAGAAAAAGAATGCCATTCAATTTTCAGCTTCTGTACTTGCAGTTTTATAACCCATATAAAATAAAAATATATAGTTTACAAAATAGGATTTTTATATATATATATATATTTCCTTTTGTAAAACTATACTTATTTAAATACATTTGAAATGTTACTATAGGTAAATTAGAAATTCTGTTCTAATACTACGAAAAAGGCAAAATCCTTTCACTTTTAAACATACAGCATGTATATTTCTGCATCTCACCACCCCCTCCCACTTCCCCCAATCTGATTTTGTCATAATTTTGGGCAGCTTTGACATCATTCAGTCTGATTGCTGTTAATTTAAAGTAATAACTGTGTTAAAATTTAGGGTAAAATTTTAAGTATCTTCTGGTCTTCCTTATTTGTTTCAATGAAGCTTTTTTGTGCAGCTAATTATTAAGGAGGCATTCTAAAACTCAGGAAAGGACTTTAAAGGAGCCATGTTTCTTGATTTTAAACTGTACTCTACTCCAATGCCACAATATAGAAATAGATTTACTTTGGAACAAACTACAAATACATTCGCACAGTTTGTGACAACTTAATTGTCTACTTAGAGGTCCAGGAACAGACTTTCACACCCAGTTATTATAAATCTTGTCCCAGGCGTTCTATTTCATCAATCAGGAAATCAATGTCTTGGTGAGTGGCCGCAGGGTTGGAGATGACCATCCGGAAGAAGTTCACTTTGTCTCCCAGGGGTTGATAGCTCACCATGGTTGTGCCATACTCCATCATCCGGGCTTTTATCACTGGTGCCACCTGCAGAGCAACAAAACATTGGGGATAATGATGATGACTATTATTATTGTCATTATCATAATTATTTTTATCATTATCATCACCCTCATTATTATTGAAGCAGAGTATACTTCCTTTATTATAGAGGATGGAGAGCTACAAGCAGCTGAAAAGAAATTATATCCCATATTAATATAAACACTAACCCCCAGTAAGGACTAAATGTGATATTGAAGAGACATTCAATTTGTCCGTTTCTTTGTCATGCTCTTTAAATGACTGGGTAAATTTCCCTCTGCTACCTCCTCCCTTGCTGACAGGGACACAGTAGCTGTTTTTTGTACTAGTCATAACACATGTCTGGGTGCTGTAGTATTGTTGAGCTTTTCTGCCCTTCGTGGGTTCAGTGCCTGCAGCTCACAGTAGGTTTAGTAACATAAACACGGAACAAATACATGCTCTGGAGATAGCCAGGGAATACCACAGGGTGGGACCAGAGCAAGGGGGTGCCAGATTGATCTGCAGTAAGACGACCATAGAGGTGTCATTTGCCAGAACCTCACTTCCCTGTGCCCTGGGAGATCATTCTGGAGGTTGTCTGCTTGCAAGGGTTTCACTGCTCACCTTCATCAGGCGGCTTGTTCTCTCTTCGCTGTCCTCCATTCCACGCAAGCTGGGAGGTATGTACCAGAAGCAGACATTTGTGTGCTGAGGCTAAGCACAGAATAATAATAATTAATGTGGTAAGAAATGCTTGTAATATCTCAATTGCAATTAAGTTCATGCCTACTCTCCCTCTCATATATCATCTTGTGACAGCAGTCAGTGGTTTTCATTATTGTGGTCCACTGAGAGTCACCATCGTTATTAATGCTGAAAAGATAATTTTAAGCAATTTATTCCCAGGGTGTCAGATGCAGAAACACATCATCCAGCTGGGCAAATATATTTACACCTTTCTGAAAGGCATCTGGATTCTGCAGCTCCTGTCCCCTCCAGGGGCTGAAGGGATCGTGTGGCTAAGGCAAGAGTCTATTACAGATAATTTAGAGGTGAGGACCGTGTCATTTACTTTTATTACATGACAGAATAATACAGAATCTGATTTTGTAAACAGGAGCCACAGGTGGTGCATAAGACAAGTCTAAGATTTTCTTAGATTTAATGAAATTTATTACTTCTCAACTTGATTCAGCTAGCTGCTGTATTAATATGCATGCACCACAGCATCTTAGCTCATTTACCATCTATGGGAGCACTAAGCAGAAAGGCATAAAGTGAGAACTAGTGTTTTGTGCATTTTTCCAATCTCCCAACAGTTGCCTGCCTTGCTATGTTCCTCTTTGATGGATGCTAAATGTGTGTTACAGCAACTCCTCCTGCTGCCAGTTCCTTTACTCATCATCAGACCCAGTGGACCAATGATGACAAATTCAATGATGACATGGGAGGTGGGGGAAAGGAATTCCATAGTGGTATGTGGATATGAGCCTGTAATCTCTGAAGAAACATAGTGATGTTCATCCTTGTTCTCTTACAGACAGAACACCAGCTAGCTTTGTGACAGAGGTTTCTCCCAGGCCCACCCCCAGCCCTCATAGCTGGAGAGGTTGCCCACACAGTGATGGCCGAGCACAGCAGAGGTACAGCCACCCAACCCAGGCTGCACTGCCTTGCCCTGGCCACTGTGCTCCAGCCAAGCTCCAGGCATCCAGGCCTCCCGTCTCAGCTGGAGTTTCTCCACATAACATGCCTGGAGATATCTACACTCCAGACAGTGGTGCTACCTCTGTCCTGTGAGGTAGCTGGGCTCCCAAGCAGCACCAGCCCCTGCCCTGCTGACTGCATCCCATCACAGCAGGGATCTCAGTGCAGATGGTCCCTCCAGGTCACCCTGGTTCCCCTGTGACTGCCTGCCTAAGATTGCTGATAAAACTGCTCTGCACAACTGTCCTTTCAGATGTGCATGGGGTACTCTACCCCCACTCCTCATGGACCCTGTTATTAGGAAACTGCAACTTGTTTTTTTAGCATAAGAGCTGGTTCTGTGTGTTCATCGTGTCTCTGTGTGTTGTGTTAGGCTGAGATACTGGTGTTCTGTTTCAGCAGGGTTAAACTGAGCAAACTGAACACTTACGCACAGCTGCCTCATTTCCCTTGTCCCTGCATTCCATGAGGAAGAGAGGAACTGGTACAACAAGAGGTTTTGTTACTGCTTTCTGTCTCATGCTGTTTGATTTGACCTGTTGGTGGCATTCCAATAGGTAATGAAGCAAACACTGTTTACCAACTGAGAAAAAGAAATTGTACTACATACCTTTCCATCAAACACCATTTCATACCCTTCTCTGTTCTTTATTTTATTGTATAAGTATTCAGCAAGTTCCAAGCACTTATCAATTTGTGCTTCAAATCCTATGGTTCCCTTTACAGAGAGATGAAAAAAAAGAAGTTACGTAAATATCTGTTCTATTAATTAAAAGGACAAAAGGACCCCGCAATACTTGCCAGCACAACAGCACAAGTCACCTCGAAAGTCTCTGTGAGATCAGTTGAGGATCTGATTCTATATGATGAAGGGCACTTTGATAAACAGAGCTCATTTGTCTCTAGCTCTTGTCAGACACCCCTATAGCCAATTCTGCAAATTGAGAACCCGCTTGGTTCTCAGGAATATTTTGCTGAGAACCTGAATAGCACCTCAAAGGGTGCCTTCGGCAGATTTTGCAGAGGCTGAGGATGGTTTTGGATAGTTTGGACGGGCACAGATGGGGGGTCTTCAGGAGGTGTTGAGTTCTAGACATGGGGAGTCTCCACCTATTTTCAGTATAGGGGATTTTAATCTTCCAGGAATGGTATGCTGGGGACTTTCCAAGAATAATTTTTTCCTTTTTAGTTAAGCACAGAATGGGTAGATACACTTTTAGAGCCCAGTCTGCTGCCTGTGAAAATGCACACATTGCTTCAATACTACCCTGCCTCTGTAGTGTTCTTCTCTCTTCTTTCCTAACAAGCTCAGAAGCTGTGTTTTTAAGAGCTGCAGAAAAGCCTGCTTTTTCTTCACTGGCAGAAGTCCTAATCCCCTGTGTGACATCATAATTGTTCCTGCAATCACCAACTGTGATGCCTCAAACAAAGGATGCAGCTTCAAGAGGGAGGAAGGGGAATAAACAGCTGGAATAGATAAACTCTTTAAAAAACACACATCCTATTTTGTAATGTTAATATTACAAGCAGAGTGTGAAAAGAGAAAAAGCAGTACAAGGCATATTGAAAAAACGGGCTTTAGGAGTAATGTCTCTGAGTAATGGATGCATGGCCCTGCTAAATCTGTTCTGGTAGTGCAGAACTGACTTAAAAGCCTGTGTCATTATCCCTCTGTGTATAGAGATTTCAAAACAGAGTAGAGGTAGCCCTGGGAGAAAGGCTTGGACTAAAAGAGACATGTGGCTAAAATTGCCTGCCACTCTGCAGAGCTCAGTTAGCACCACAGCTATTGCATCCTCCTTTACAGACTCCCACACCTCCTCAGAGGTTTAATGAAGCACATGAGAATCTTCAAGGCTTTCTGGAAATGAAAACAGTGATGTCATCTCCTCTGAACCAACCTTAAGCAACTTAATAATAGATTAAATAAATACACGCAAGTACTTATTTAACAATATAGATAAAGTAATCATTAGAGCTGGTGTTTGCAGATTTCCCAGTGAAGAGTTTTTGATGAATTTTCCTCTACTCCATCAAAACATTACTTAATATCTACTGCATGTAATGAAACTAGGTATTCCAGTCTTGATTTACCATGTGTAATTTCTGAATATAACTAAAACATATTTTTATTTCCAGAAATCTTTGTAACAACATTCCTAGGAATGTGATTTATGTTGTTAGACTCCTACAGTTACACAAGGCAAATACTATGTATGCAAAGCCATACAGTTCAAGTTTCAAAATCATGTGTGTTGCTTTGAAGCTCCACCGTTAAAAATATAAAACCCCCAGAAATTATTAATGTTCTTTCTTTCATGTTATATATGTGAAATTCAGGTCAGGTATTTTCTAAAATTATGATTACAGAAAAAAAAAACCAAAACCCCTCACGTGTATCTGGTGTGCATTATTTTAATACAAACAAATGTGTAGCAGGCAGTCCTACCTTTGCCCTCCACATCAGCCATAGCTTGAAGACATCAACATGCCGTCCACACTGCAAAGCCTTGTCTCCCGTGTCGTAAGACAGGTCATAGTGCTTGTCTTGTTGAAAGAGGTAGGAAGCATGCATTTGATTGCAACTCTGCATCAATCCCTTAAGGACACAGAGACACAAGCACAGGGATGTCAGCACAGATCTGACTACTGCTTTGAGGTTTGCTTCGGGTGAAAAATTACAAACACCCAAATTCTGTTGAACGTGTCCAAGCGCAAAAGGAAGATAAAAAAAAAAAAAAAAAAACTGCACAAAACTAGAATAAGTTGCTCAATGGACCAATCCCTATCAGTGCCCAAGACACCTTGGTACCTGAGCCAGCAATGTGTAATCCACTCCCAGATCCAAATAATTTTTTTAAAAAGCTAGACATTGTGCTTCTTAGCATTCTTATACTTAACTTCATTTCTGAATCTTGCCTTTTATTCTTTGTTCTAGTTCCTTTTCTTCCTTTCCTTTGAAGGCTTCTTTTCTGAGTCAGACCAAGACAATTGGTGACTAATCTAAAGAATATCACAGCACTTTTCAATGGCTTTGGTCTCTAAAATTTGGATTTTTATTGTTTTCTTTCATTGTAGGAACAGTTCTTTTCTGCAAAGCCCTCAGCTGTAGATTAGATGCTAAAGTGGTGTAGAAAGCTTTGAACAGACAGAAGAGCATATGGCTGTTAAAAACCCATCTAGAGCTGTTTCTGGGTTGCAACATTGTAAGGGGTAACTTTGTGGGAGGGACAGAAGCCAACAAGGTGAGGAAACCTGGCTCATGAAAGCATGAGGTTTTCTTTTTAGCTTTTTAAGTAAAATGCAGAGAGCCATGTTCTGGCTCTAGTTAAGATCTCAACCAAGTTTATGGTATACTTTAGGTCTGTTGCCTAAAATGGCAATTTCCAGTCCAAGAAGAATCATAACATGGCTGTTTATCATCAAGGCTAATCTTTCTGTGTAACTCAAAACTGAGAGCAAAATGAGAGGGGGGAAAAGAATTGACTTTCTCCTAATCTGAGCCGTCTGTTCTCACTAGAAGTCAAGGATGGTACTGACTTCAGCTGGGCAGGCTTTGTCTTGGGGAACTGACCCAGAGGGCAAATAAAAGCCAGTTTCTCTCTTCCTAAGTGCAATCACTTTGTATACAATCTGTTGTACAGCTGTTAGCAAAACAGCAACCAGCTTTTTGATAGCTGGTCTATTAAGTGGTGGCTGTACGACAGCTGTCCCAGTAACTGATGGTGTTATGAAAATTACAGGCTTGAAGGGTAATTCAAATTCTAGCACTAAATGAAATGTCAACTTTCTATTCCAAGTGCACTTACCATTCCATTTTTACTTCTATGTGCCCCCAAGGGGATATATAGATCAAAGCTGGGTAGGAATATCATAAATCTAGAAAGTGTAACGATGCCTCAATTCTGGACCAAATGTTGTGCTGCATGTAAACCATGACTTTCACCCCAGGAGGACCAGAGTTCACCTGCAGTTACATCTTATGGTACACAGCAACTAGTGGAGTTACATAGTTATGCAGACAGAACTTAACCATGGACATTTAGAATGGAAAGTCACATAACTCTGTACAGATATTGCCATTGACTGCCTTATTTTTGCTAGACATCTGCTTTAATTCCTTTTGCAGCCACAAGTGAAGATGTAAATAAAGGTCTTTTCTCAGTTCCTGTTATAATCCTCATCACATTAGCAATTAGCAATGGCACAGTTATGAAGAAAATATCCAGGATTTTCAGGAGTAAAATGCCAGAAAAAAGCAGAGAAACAGTATATTGTGACATACCTCTTCTCTTACTAGCAGAGCTGAACACTGCAGTGGGACGCCCATCATCTTGTGAGGGTTCCAGGTTACTGAGTTAGCCCTGGGGCAGAAAACCACATGACACTCAGACACTGTACTATGTGATGAAACCCCAGAGGCATTTAGAAATAATTAGAATAATACCGAACGTGTAGCAGTACTCACTTTTTCCTTTTTCAGAGCAAACAAAGCTGAAAATAATTATGGCTGATATTAGGAAAGCAGTACTTTCACAGGGGACCTAATCCGCTCCAGTTGGCTTTTGGATGACAATCCTGGCAATTTACCACACAATAATTGCTCTATCCACTAAATTTAATCAGTACTAAACTTTCTGGGGAATCATCTATACTTTACAAACATAGGGCAAACTTCCTAAAAACACACACTTGACTGATGAACTTTCTAAAATTGCAGTCAATTAAAGATGCAGATAGGAAGCTGGCAACCTAGCAGATCTCCCTCCCTCTGATTCCAGTTTCAGCTAGATTTTACTAATTAGCTCACGCAGACATTTAAAAAAATTCCTTGAAATACTTCCGGGTATCACTAAGTCTCTGAGTAACCTGGAAAACCTGTCCCAAAGTAATTTTTCTTGTTGCTCTGATGATGGCAAATTTTCATAGCTCCTTAATTTTTGCTTGGCTACAGCAATTCACACAACTACAGTAATAAGCATGGAACTGACCCATCTTGCCAGAAAAGAGTCTGATCC
The DNA here is from genome assembly GCA_018697195.1 of Certhia americana. Lineage (NCBI taxonomy): Eukaryota > Metazoa > Chordata > Aves > Passeriformes > Certhiidae > Certhia > Certhia americana. The sequence continues at coordinate 16,124,607 of CM031858.1, forward strand.
TGCCTCCCTTCAGGACACGTGTTGGAAATACTGCTGTCAGCCTAGGTTTTGGGAACAGGGAGTTCACACAATACGATTAGAGAAGAGGCATGTGAGACTGTATGAGGGCTGAATGGAAGATTGTCCAGTTGTTTATCATTTTAATTTTGTGTTATGCTTGACTGGCTATTTTATAATTACTATTGTTACATATGATGAATTAGTGATAAATGTATATATTTGCATCCTATTTGGCCAGCTGTCAAGGACACATAGTGCAAGTGACTTGATCTAGTGCAGTGATTTGTATTTTAATGGTACAAACTGGTATAAATCAGTCAACTGAGGCTTATGAAATCTTAAAGAACCCAGGACACACTTGCAGTTAACACTGATGTGAACAGAGGTGAGCATGTTAGAATCTAGAAGTGTTTTCCTTTGTAGGACTTGGAGATAGTGCTACAGGTTTATGGCACCTCCTGCCAAATTGCTTCCACTCCTTCAAAGCAAGCAACTTCAAAATTCATATGGACATCAGGCAGTACTTCTGTGCTTTCTTCTTTGCTATTGAAATGGGACTGTGCAAATGCCTGATGCAAAATCTGTGGGGAACAGTCTTCCACAGGCAACATCTGGCCACTTGGCTTGGCTTTTTGAGTATTTGGCAGCTTTTAATCAGCTCAGTCAGTCATCTGATTACAACATCAAAGCTAATGATTCTGAGCATCCACTCAGGTCTATGAATTTCCCTTGATATGATACTTTTAAATTTTATTTGTGCCTATGCAAAATCAGACTGAAATTCTTTAAGAGACCGCTAAGTAGCAATACTGGTATGCACTTTCTCAAGCAAAAGGGTTACTTACTGATAATAGCCAGATGTGAATTATCTGTCTAAAACATTTAATTTACATTATGGACACTTATTTACCTAAATATATACCAATTGTACACAGAAAAATAATTCATAATATAAAACAAAAATCCACAATTTTTCATTTGTTATCAGTTATTTTGGGCTTCTGTCATCAGTATGTGTTTAAAGAAATTGCTGACCAAGAATAAGCAGTGAAGTAAAGAAATATACAGGAATCCACAGATGTTTTCCAAAAGCATCTTGTGTTTGCCCAAATAACTGAGCACCAAGAACCTATGCGATTTTTTTGGCTGTGCGTCAAAGATAGAAAAAACCGAAATGTTTTTCCTTTACAGATTTCAAATGGATGGCAGGAAAGATTCATGACTGGCAGAATTTGTTCCTGAGCCATCATTAAATACAGGCTGATGCAATCGCTGACCAGCCACAGCTCCGGGAAGGATGCCCAGACCCACTGCACACATGCTTTTCTCATGTGGCTGTCACCCCCTGCCTGAGCCTCTGGACAGGGGACACCAGGCTGGGACTCCTGATGTTGGCCAGACCTATCTGCTCCACACACTGGGGCTCATGTTTACTTCAGGGTGCCTTCCAGCACCTTGAAATATGCCATGGGAGACTGGAGGGCATGATAAGGACTGTCCTGCAACTTGTCCTCCTGTGGCAGGAGTATTTCTGTTGGGCTGACTGTTACCAGAAGGATTTGAGTTCTCAGATCACAGTGTGCTGCAGTAATGTTCCCTCTCCTATCAAACATGAGTAACACCTTCAGTTCTCTTCTACTCAGACCTGGGATGACTCCGTTATCTACCATGAAACAGAAAGGTTCATAAAAGGTCTGCTCTAAAGGTTCCCACACGAGATCTGGACAAACTGAAATGAGCCACTGTGTCCAGCAAGCAGAGGAACAGCATTCAAAATAACAAATTTCCTTAATTCACTGCCAAACATACTGAGATGGTGCTTATCAAACCACTTAATAAAATCCAGTGGAGTTCTGGATCTAAAGCATATTATGTGGAAAATGCCCCAAAGTAAATTTAACCTGAGCTTCTCATTCCAGCACAATTTAGACAGCAATTTGGGAGGCAAACCCTTTGTTTTATACTCTGCCCTCACAGGCAACAAGGTAGATTTTTGCTAGATATTTGGATATATGTCTTTTTACTGCATGTTATATAAGTCTGGAGTGCTGTAGGCAACCTTGACTAAATGGAATTCATAGAATCATTGGCTGCTTTACAAAGTTTGCATGAGAGATGTATGAGAAAATAACTGAATCATCAAGGTATCCTCCTAATCTCCAGGATCAGGATGAGGAAGTTGTTTGTAATTTTAATTGGCAAGGAACAGCAATTTGATTTAGTGACAAAGAAGGAGGAAGGAAGTAATGATTCACTCTCAAACATCATGAGCTTCAGTAAGTAGAGAAATGCAATTGACTCCCTCTAGCCCAGTATACTGCCTCTAGAAAGGGGACTAAATAGGTGACTGGGAAGAATACAAAACAGGGCAAACACCTATGAACTTTCTCTAAGTACTCTCTGAGCTTCCACTCATTTGTGGCTCACAGATGAGCCTGAATGGTTTTTGTCTTTCCTTGAATGTAGATAAATCTAAAGATCCTATAGAAAAGATTTCCATGGCTTAACTAAATGTTTCTGAGTAAGCAGCTGTTTTTAAATTTAAGCTCAGTCCTTCCAGCCTGGACTAGCATCACTTATGTTCATCTACTTTATCTACAACGTTATCACCTCATAACTACAACTGTATATATCCAAGCACAGATTTACTGAAGATATCAATAACACAGTCTGGAGAGGGCTGTTCTCTCCAGAAGTAACAGAGCAGGACATCTGTCTTAACTGCAGGTACACCCATGATTTATACTTAAAGTTTTATACTTCAGTGTGTAAGACCAACAAGATTCACTTCTTAGAGAAATGAAATTGCTAATTCATGTTGGATGCTGAATCAGAGAATGCTGCAGAAACTACTATATACCTGTGAATGTATGGTGGGAGAACAGAGAAACAAGCATGAAATATCTGCTGTTTATAATTCAGAACAAATTGCCACACTTCTGTAGCACATAGGCACTTTGCAATGCTGCCTCAACTGGAAGGGCAGTTTATATGATTTCTCCCAGCTGTATCTCAGCGATAAAATTGATCCTTAATTTTTACAGGCATTGCTATGGCAATCACAAGTGTGTTAAAATGCATTCAATAAATTTCTTTTATATGAACACTTTTATACTAATAAATCATACCTTTCGATGCCATTTAACTTCCATTTGTGTTTCCTTGACATCAGGAGCCCACCACCCCATGCTCCCTGTAAGGCAAGACACATTATCTTAATGAGAGCTCTGCTCTCCTCTGTGGTGACATCTGTGTGTTCCCATCAGTTTGGGACCCTTTTTATCTCACTGACATGGCACATTCCAAAATGACCAGGCAGATGGGGCCTGAGGCATGAGCTGTGCTAACCATTTTCTTCCAGTAGCTTGGAAGCAGCAGTTAATAGCCCCTAATCCAGGTGCCCACCCTCATCACCTGCAAAGCCCTCACTCACCCCCTCCTGTGACACCAGCACATCGGGCTGCCCCATGCTGTAATTAACAAATTGCAGAGCTGCTCGTGGGTCAGCTGCCTTTTCTCTTGCAGTCACCAAGTTATAATAACAAGCCAGGCTGGGATCCCAGCTGCTCTGGGGGATTTCCACCATATTTTGGACCCACTACTGCTTGTCCTCTACTCATTTGCCTTCCTTATAAAGATCTGGGACAAGCAAGCATTTCATGCAACTGAGAAGTATTTAAGGTAAATACAAATTTTTCCTTTGAATGGACTGATTTTGGCTGACACAGTAATACAAAATCAAGACTCTCAAACCTATGTGAAGTCAATTACCAAGCCTTTTTGGAGAAAAGATTTGCAAAAATGACATAGAAGATAATCTAGGGATGAAAGTTGATCCTTCAGAAAGATTTCTTGGCAAGAGCCTGGATAAAGCTAAGTAGCCAATCTGATAAATTTTCCTAGTGCTTGCATTAACCTGATCAGCAATTTTCAGTACTTTATTCCAGACAAATATATCCTTTTCCTCATGTATTTATTTTGCAGCTGCCACAGAAGCTGAGCCAGTGCTCAGTATGCGTCTTAGTATTTCTTTACTAATGGCATTGAAAAATAAAGCTGAAAGCCAAAAGCACTCAAACTAGGTCATCTTAAATGTCCCAGTTGCTACAAGTACAACTACAGTCACAGCTCCTAAAATATCACCCTGACCTGAGCCTTTCAGAGGAATGGGAAGTCAGTGCTTGGATGTTAGACTTAATTACAGAACTAAATACAACAGATTTTGTGCTAGATGACACTCTCCAAAATGAATAAATTAATGTTAATACACCTTGTAATCCAGCCCTCCACGTACGATGGTACTTACATCTACATGCATCCAGATTTTGTATTTCTTGCAGATATCTGCAATAGCTATGAGAGGATCAAATGCCCCGTACACTGTTGTCCCAGCTGTGGCACTCACCAGAAAAGGAACAAATCCCTGTAAGAAAGCAGAAAGACATTTTCCATGCTCGGAGTACTGCAGCTCCCTCGTCCCACGGCAGCCCCAGCTCCCTTTGTGCTGCCTCCACTGAGACCCCACAAGTGTCTCCCAGAGGATATTCCCGCTATGTTACACTGGTTTTCTCCGTTTCGATGCCAGCGACATTATCGTTTCTACCTTAAGGTGGCAGCAAACTTCCAAACCAGTATCCTCCATTTATTAGGATGCATGAGACAGGTAAGGGCTCAACAGAACAATTCTGCTTCACACCACCTGCCTGAAACAAAACAGTCTGCACTGCAGGATGTCACATAAACAAACCTCATCCAGGCACCACAGTGACAGAAGCATTTCTGGTGGACTGTGCCTTGGGCTGCATTGCAATTATCCCAGGGAATGTCTGGCCATGTGGTGCCCCAGTTTTGTCAGTGGGAACATCGTGTCTGAGGGTGTCTCCTGGGGCAGTGGGCAAGGGAGGTGTGGGGCTCGCCTCCAGCCCCATTCCTAATGCAGAGCAGGGACATAGCTCTTCAAAGGGAAAAGCAGCATCCCCCACAGAGGCCAGAGACTATCTCTTGGATTCCCTCTGCTAAATGCTGTGCCTCACAGCACAGCACTCACTGGCCATCACTTCTACACGATGAGATCTGGGGTCTGCTAGAATTTATACCAGTGTCTCATTTTAATTTCATTCTTAAATACGTTGATTTCAGTAGGAGTACTTAGAGGTCAAGAGTGGCTACCTCTTTTTGCAGAACTGGGGTTCAAACCATCAAAAAAGTCCAAACCTCCTTCTGCAACAGTCAGTAGGTTTGAGTGGCACTCTATTGTCATTTTGCCTTTTTTTTTTATCTACTGTATTGCTTTTCTTCGAAAAAATGTGCTTTTAATGAAGATTTGTGTTATTAATCAGCTTTGGCTGCTGTGTGTCTAGTGAATATGAATGCTAAAGGCACAGGGCTGAGTTCATTACATACTTTAATCTGATGTTTTAGTTCTAGCTTCTCAGTGAACAAATACGAAAGTGTGTGCATTTTTAGACATGTAGATTTTAGTTTACCTTCCATTGATTTGGTAAGTCTATGAAAAGTATTTTCAATTCATTAGAATAAAAAAATCCCCCCCAAAATGATCACTCTGTTTTTTACAATATTCAGCTGAGAAATTGCATCATAGGCTGATAATACAAAAGAGGAGGATGATATGCAAAACATCATATAAAAATAAATCCGAATAGCTTATGGGTATTACAAAGTAGCTCTAAACCTATTTTCTCAGCAACTCTTGCCTCATTAATAGGCAGGCTACATTTCTAAGAAATAAATCAAAACTTAATGGGCAAGCCTGTATTGTTTTACCAAGGAAACAAAGAACTGGCTTTACCATTCTTTGGGATTTTTATTCTTCTTTGGAAGCATAAAACTGGTAAACTTACTTTTTGTTTGGCTTCCACAATTCTTCTTTCAAGGTCTGATGGGATCATTTTCCCTCTAGAACAAGAGAGAGTTATATCAGTATCTTGATCTTGAAATCAACTTTTGCTGTTACTTTTTCTAATAGGAAACTCAAAGAAGGAGCAAAGTGATTTTTTTGCCCAAGAGTTATACTGCATTGAAGAGCACAGAAAGACTCTGTCCATTAGTCTGAGTTTTTACCCTAACTATTTAGCCAATATATTTGCATCAATATGGTGATGGTAACAGAGAGAAAGTATCTCATGGCCACCCCATTAAAGACTGATGCTGCTCCTTGGAGCCTCTTGGTCCTGTCTGAAGTTACAGTCCTGGGAATAAGCTTCAGTCTCCCAGGGAGAGGCTCAGCCCAGAGTCCCAAGAAGTTCACAGGGTGTCAGAACCCTTGGTCCTCTCTCAATAGGCACAGAAAAAGCCAGCCAAGCTGCATGGCCTTGAGTAGTGCAACTCAGCTGTGCTGTCATCAGTTGTCTCTGTGTTCTCCCTTCCCAGGGATGAACTCATTTCAGGGTGACTCTTCCACGGGTGAGTGAATTACATGTTTGCATTTGCTGGAAGCAGGGTGTGAGAAGCTGTCAGTCTAGACTTGCTAAATGCACTGTCAGGCTCTTTGCCTTGACTGTTTGCAACCCTTCTGTACCAACCATATACTTCAGGTTCAGACTCAGTCGTATAAGGCTTGAAGGCTAATTTACGAAATCCTGTAAATTAACTAGGTGCAAGATAAAATAGTGCTGATACTGAATATTAAGGCTATGGTTTTCTTTGCTTTAGACACAAGCAAGTCTATAAAAGAAGAGGCAGTATGAATACCAGCAATACAAACATGATAGATAGATTCCCATACTACAGAAATAAAGTCTTAATTGGCTTTGAATCTTGTACATTTAGATTGATATGAAGTTTTAAAGACTTTTTCAGATATTTTTCTTTCACTAGGCCCTCATTTCTGGCTGCTATAAAAAAAGAATCCTAATTAAAGCTCAGAATGAACTTACACGGAAACTAATAAACCCATTAGTTTTAGTTTTATTTGGCATAAAACCTGTTGTTCTCATGAAATTTGGATGTACATTCTTTTTAAAAAATTATTAATTTATAGTAATAAGATGCTATTGGTTATGTAAGTTTTCATCCTCACATAGCTTACAATAAGATGGCATTTATTTCAGTAGAAATGGGTTTGTACTGATGAGATTTTTTGCAAAATCTCTCCTGCATATTCAAAACACTAAAATACTGAAAGAATAGCTAAAAATAGAAAGCTTTAAACATCTAAAAACTAACCCTGATTTTTCTTGCAGAAGTGCAAGGAAGGTCTAAAGAGTATTCAGCTCCTCATGACCCCCCCTAGACACATGTGCATGTTCAAAGAAAAGCAATAGTAGCCTTATCCTCCAAAAATGTTCCTGGGATCATTAGAGGAGTAAAGAAAATAAAATCATGTCAAAGGAGGGCAATGGGTCCCTCCTCAGAACATAATTTTGGTGTTGATCTTTAGTAGTTTCTGATTTAGTGAGCTTGTGTGTAGAAATATACACAGAACTGGGCAGATGTTTTTACTGCCCAAATCTTTTTACCAAAGCAAGCGATTATCCAGCCCCATGTCACATCAAGTAGATGCAGGAATTGATGGCCATGAGAGTGCAATACTCAAGCAGTGTCAAGGTTTACCAGCTAAACAAGGCAAACTTGGCAGGTGTGGGTCAGAAGGGGAAAGAGCCACTAGAAAGTATGCTTGGTCATACTGAAAACATCAAAAAGATATCAACGTGCTCCTTCACCCTTCCACAGGCCCACATCTTCACAGAGGGTCTTCTCAATGACACCAGCCCACATCCTGTGCAAACAATCTGCTGTGTCCCTGTGGTGTCTGTGGGACACACAGGAATCCTGCTGCTCACTTCAGCGCGGGCAGGCCAACCATTGTGGCCTTCACAGAAAACCATCACGCTGAATTTGCACAGGAAGAAAAGGAAGACACGGCTTCATTGATCCACATCCATCTCTAGTGAATAGAAACTACTGGGGATTTATTTTGATATGTGCTGGTCCTTCTGATGTCATTAAATCCTCCTCAAGGTGTGTTCAGTCTTTTGTTAATAAAGAGATAATAGGACCATAAGTCAATACGCAGGCACTGTGATTAGCACTGTAAATTACTTACTTGATGCTCGTTTTTTAATGTAGGAGCAGAATATTTTGATAGCAGCAAAGCCTTCAGTTTCTGTTAGAGATGTAATTAATCCAATACCTTATAACAATGAAGGACTCAAATAGCATTTTCTATTGGAAAGACTCTCAATAGAATCAATGCGAATTGTTCTATTAATTTTTTGCCCCATAGAAAGTGTTTTCCCTAAATCAGAAAATTTTTATCGGAACATGTTGATTTTGTTAATATACTTTTTTTCTCAAAATGGGTTTTCACAGAGGATTGAAACCTTTTAGTTGTGTGAGTTAAGTAAGAAGTTATCTACCACCCTTTTTCAGAGCCTGTGTGAGCTGCAGATTTGTCCTCCTGTGCTGTTGGTTTCCAGGGACCACCATCCTCCTTAGCCTATGCTTGTTTCCCACAGTGTTGCCAAGATTCTTCTCTTCACATCCTATCACAAACATTTCCCTATCAAGAGCACTGAGGGAAATGAAATCCAACTGAGAAAGACAGCAGGGTCATGAAGTAATAGAATTATATCAGCAAATACTCCTAAATATTTTATTCCTTTAGAAGGCCCACTGGAGCTAATTTTAAAACATGAGATCAAAACATGAGAGTCTGATTTGACCCAAACAAGCTTCCTCCTGGTTTCTTAGCCAAAATGTAAAGAATTGTATTAGTTTGATATTCTGTTTCATATCAGAATGAAAGGGGGAAAAGAAAATCAGAAACCACTGAGGAAAGGAACTTTTAGATTTAAAAGATCTTTTTAGGAACTCCAGAAATGGACCCATAAAGAAGCTATTAATATAGCCAGTTCCTCAAGTGGGATAAATTAGTGCAAAGCTGCTGAAGATGACAGTGGTATAACAAATTATACCAACATTCTACATACTCTCTCAGGGATGAGCACCTGATGATCCTCTGTTATGCACCACAAAAAATTTGACATCTTTACTTACCTTTCATCACATCTAATCAGAATCACACTATCTGTACCAATACCCAAGGCCGCAGCTCCTTTCTTCACAGAAAAGTGACTCTGAAAAAATACATTTATTATTATTTATTGGTTTTATTATCTATTATCTAATTTAATATATGACACTACCCTCTTGCAAACCCTTCAGCAAGAAGTCCCACGAGGCAGTAATTACATTCAGAGCCCTTTTGGAAACTGATCACTGTAATTTGAGGCTTCAAAGCAGGTCACTACCATCAACTGGAGAAACAGCAATCACTCTAATCTGGGTTTACTCCGGGAATATTACATACACAATTGTGATCAATGTTGGACCTTGATGCACACCTGCAGCTTCTGCTGCTTGTACAGATTCAGCTATTAGCTAGATTTACTGAAACAAAACCGTCTTCCTTAGAGAATTCAGTAGTCTGTGATGTCCACAGTTATGTGCTACAATGTATCTTCTGCTCAGACAATATACTGAGAGAAATTAATATAGGAAGCCTAATTGTGATCTCATGCCAGTGAAAGCCAATCCAAAGCTAACTCCTATTAATAAATGGAGCTACTGAAGTTTAAAATCAGAATAGGGCTATTATTATTATTGTAGTAAGACTATTAGTTAATTTGTATGAACTAAATAAAATGTAGAAGCTACATATTGGAATGCATGTCGGCCTAATTTTCTCTCACTCTTAGGACTTAACTCCCAATCCAGTGTTGTTGCATAATTCTAAATTAAATCCCAGTGATTATGATAATGCAACAGTTTTATATCAAATAATAGCCCAAAGAATCTGATTTTATATTAACCCAAACTCAGCTGTTAACAATATTGTCCAAAGTAATTTTAGCTACAGACTATTAAACATTAAAAAAATGGCAATTCTTTAGATACTGAAGTACCATTAGCTTAGGACGTAACACTATAAGAAAGATCCAGAGGATAAAAAGTTAACATGGCTTTTTAAGTGTCCAGAGGTTTAAAGAAGAAATGAAGACCTAGTTTGCAGATCACAAATGATGGAAGGAAGTAATTACTACTGCTTTGTCAAGGGAGAATTTGCAAGCTGCAGAGAGCTGTAGGGAAAGAGACGGCACAATAGTTACACACATGGACTTCCCTTAAAGGCCATGAGGGCACAGATTCACTGCATGCTAAAGGAGTCTATAAATAATGAACACTTTGAAAATTACAGTACTTCTAAACCAACTTATTGAAAAAGGAAGAAGAGTAGAAGAACTGTAACATGTACATTCAACTTATGAAGTAAAAAATCTCTGTGTTTTAAAAATTGCTCAGGGAGTAGTTTTCATTGAGTCTTGGCTGCTATGGTTAAGAGTTTCCAGTAAAAATTCCTTTTTTAGTATGCCATAATCTCACCATTTTGTCTGAAATTCTTAACATTTTCGTGATGTCTGCTGATATTTTCAATATCCAGAGATTTTGAAGAAGTTCGGATGGCTCTTAAGTCATGTTTCACTGATGATATATGGAAAATTTGAAAATACTTCCTCAGGTAAATATTTTTAATACCACACTTATTTTTTTTTAATGTGCTGGGTTGGGACAGCTTTTTCCCATGGGATACAGCTGCAGCATATGAACAATGTGTATTGAGCAGCCGCTGAACACATTGCCTAGATGTAAAATCAGTTTTTGAAGTCTTAGTACAGCAAACCACCCCAGCGCCTGAACTAAGCACTCTCTGAAATGTAAACCTACACGCATTGGACTTACTCTTGAATAAACCAATGATAAATGAAATGCATGCTCATCACTTAGATGAGCCACAAGGGATCTGTGCTTGTACTCAAGTGTCCTGCTGTCTTCCTTGCAGGAGACCTAACCAAGCTGACATCATCAAGTAGGCTTCCTCTGCATTCTAGGGGCAATGGGCACCTCCAGGCAAAGATTGACTGAGCATAAGGGTGGCTGGTTTGGAGCAGGTGCAGAATGACATCAGGTGGAGATATCATTCCTCTCTCTGAACAAAGTCCTGTGATATGTGCTATGAGAATGGAAAGTGTACAGCATCTGCAGCCACCAGTGTTCCACACTGCAGATGTTTAACACCCAGACATTGTCCAGCCTACTAAAGCCTCTGGTATGTTCATCTTGAAGTTTGTTCTGTTATTTTTCTAGCTGGGAGTCACAAGATGCTAGGAAGTATTTACAAGCTGAACATCACAGCTCGGACATCACACTGACAATTTTCATGGCATGATATTTACTTCACAAAACTGAATTTTTGAACAAATGCATTTCCATGAGTTTCATCAACTTCACTAAATTCAGTGGACTTTTCCCCAGCACAAACACACTGTAGATGAAGGCTTGGATTGTGACCAATCCACAAACCTCTAAACATCAAAGATACAAAAGTCTGTTCCAAGCCTTGTGAGCTTTCCTGAGCCCTATGGGGCAGCAGTACAACTTTGTCAGAGTGAGGAGAAGAGGCCAGGAAATGGCTATAGGCAGGAGAAGTCTTATAAAAACTTCCCAAGTTTAGGAAAGTATCTTGGAACTTCGCAAAGATTGAAAACAGAGAAAGAATATTTCCAGAATAATCTCAGTTCACTAATATGCTATGATATGAAGATGGAATTAATATACTTTTAAAAAATTAATTATTTTTTAATTCATGTATTATACAAACTGATGTGCACATACTAGGTGGTGTAAATATATAAATGCAGGTAGAGATTTAGGAGTGAAGAGTCACAGATATATTTCACTGGGGTTTGAGTCCATGACATTACATTCATTAATTTTTCTCCTTACTCCACTCTAGTTAAAAAAGATTTACTGTTGCAATTTGTTTTTCTGCTAGAAAACAGAACTATTCAAAGTGCCTTAAAAAAGAAAAGATAGATTTAAATCGTCTACTATGAGGAAGGAAATTAAGCCCATGTGCTCAAAGGCATCTACTGGAATATGGCCAAGCTCAGCTGCCTTGCTGAGAAGTCTCATGGTACTGCTAAAAGAGCACTGGGGGAAAAAAAATGAATATAGTGCTGATAGCTCACTTGCCTGAAGGCTTTTTGGACTGAAGGGAATTCAGTGGTCAGGAACCAAAACTGGTTTAGGAATAAACTGGGAAGAAATACAGAAGTCTGTGCACAGAAAGCCAAATGCAATTACAATTTCTAAACAAACTCTGAATGTGAAATGGCTCAATCTATGTATGCAGTCACATATATATGACTGCTGATATGCTTTCATGTTTTAGGGCAACACCACAGGAATTTTTCCAAGTCCTCGCGAGGCTCTGAAAGACCAAGGATGAAAGCAAAATAAATAAAAACAATAGTTGTAGGACCAAAGAAAACTTTCACAATGATAAGTATTAAACTTTGGTTTAATATTCCTGTGATGGTGCTGAAAGTTTGGTTGCCTGTGTAATAAAATGCTAAACACAGAAAACTATAAAGGAGATGAAAAGGTTTGCAGAAATAAACCTGATCAGACAGAGCTACTCACAGATGATTTAACTGGGTTAACAAGGAAGGACATTAAATGTGACCCCTTTGCAAATACCAGGGCTACAGACTTTTCAGACACACCAGGAAGGGAGCCTGAACACCATCTTTCACAACATAGGTGTGTAAGAGTTCACAGAGGAACCGAAGCCTTACGGTGGGAGAATCAGGGAACAAAGGGAGGACAGGTGCAGGCTGCCTGATGCCAGTCCTGAAGGAAATGCCAGGCTTGGGGATGCTGGAAAGTCTAGGGTTTTACCACTGTCCTGGGCTTGCAGACAGAGGAGGACATACAAGTGGGAATGGGCTGTCACTTCAGCTTCCTGGCTTCCTCTTTCCCTCTCTTTCTGCACTGCAAAGGGTGCATGGCAGTCTGCAAATACATCCCTAATAGAGAGGAACCCAATTTCTGTATGGAAACAAATGTGGTAATAGTGGTGAAGGAGAAGGTATGGATATTAGTGACTAAGAGTGTATTAATGGTCAGAAAAAAAAAAATTGGTGAATCTGAGCCAGGGGAATTTTTCCTTTATCTAAAATTTCAAATGCTGTCAAGTATAGGTTTGTTTTCCAGATAGCCATTTTCACATGGTTAGTGTTTTAAGGTAGAGACGGTATAAATATATTACATGTGCAATAATGAATAGGGCTTCTGAAAAATGGAAGAATTAGAATAATTAAAAATGCTATATACAGATGTTCTATTTTTACAGCTTGCTCAATTACTTGCTCATCATCTGGCATGGTTGAAGCTGTCACGAAGAACCATCCTAATGCCATGAGTCCCATAAGGCATGGATGTTTTTCAGATTGCTGTTTCTCCTTGCTTACATAAATCCAGAGTGACATGAGCTTTGTGGAGGTGGATTATCAGTAAACAGTTCCCAAATGCTGAGCAAGCTAAGACATCCTGCAGCTAAAACTCCCCCAGGGTCAGTCACTGGCAGCTTGGTGCCCTTGAGATCCAGATCCCCAGCCTCAACCCATCATCTATTCACCAACAAAGAAGGTGAATACACTTTCCTCTTCTCCTCTCCTGGGCTTTAAGCATCGTGCAATTCCTGGATATTTAGCCTGGGCTATTTCTCTCTTAATGATCTAAAAATGTGTGGGTAGTCCAGGCTTGTTGTTTGGGCTCCCACAAAAGGGGGGGGGGGAAATGTGCCTCCAGAAGGCACTGATCTATAACGCTTTGGTGTCTGTTTTAGACTTAAGATGAGTTGTCTTCTACAGATCTTGCTCCTTTTTATTGGCCATAAAAAGTGTATAGACTCAGATTAAATTCCTACACTTCAGGTGATTAACGTTAAGCAACATGAATCCTGTCTTTATCATCTAATTTCAAGATACAGTTTCTCCTTCAATTACCTACAAAAAGAGCATAGTGTGTCCTATTCAAATTTTAAATACACTGTAATGAGAGATATATTTGCTATGGTTTCATTTGCCTACTGCTATTCAGTTTTTAGTTATCTATTAGTATCAGAAGAGAAATGAGGATATTAATGTTTCTTAACATACTAGTATGGACATATTTGGCATTTTTTAAACACACAACTTCATGCTGTTTTTCTAATCAGAAAGATTAATTTGGGTTTTTCCTAGTGCAGATAGTTTTGCAGCATTGTATGTGATAAGAAATGTTGCACTGAGTTCAGGAGGATACTGAGGCAGTATCTTGATACTTGAGATACTTGAGGCAGCAAAAGCCACAAGGTATTGACCAGATGAAGGATTAGATCCAAATGATGATTTTCTCCTTCAAGATAAACTGCACTGAAGCACTACTTTTCTAGAAAACGCTTTTACTTTGATTTGAATGGTGCTACCTGAATTAAGTTTTCTTCAAATAAGACCAAATTTTCACTGTTTGTCTTGAGCTTCAAATACCATAAAAAAACAATTTTCTAGTTATTATGCAGTAAGTAATGCAAAGGAAAAATGTGTGAATCCATCAGTTTGATTTTAAGTTTCCTTAGGTGGAAACAAATCTAATTCCTACCTACTCTGTATGCCCAGAGTGTAATTTACAGCTTTGTAAACTATGCTACCGAATAGAAATCAGGACTTGCAGGTTCCTCAAATCTTTCCCTGGAAGCAGTATCTCACACAACACCCCTTGGATTGCTTCTGGCAGGTGGCAGCTCTGCAAAGTGTCTCCCAAGTTGCAGGGACAGAGGGCAATGCCCTGTCATGGTGGTGGTCCACTAGAGATCAGATTTTCATTCATTCTACACAGAAAACAACCCAAAATCTTCTATAGCTTGTGTGAAATGGTCTATCAAGCTACAGACATAGAAGTCACTTTTTAAATTACTTCTGCATCAGCACCAAGAGGCTTCTGAAACTGCTCAGATAAAAACTTCCCAAAGCCACTCTCCTCCCACAGATACTGGAATCGTTTGACACATTCCCTGCAACTAATGGGACTTATCCACAAAGGGAAAGCAGCATGCACGAAGCTGAAGAGGTGAGTTATTGCTAACTGCCTCCTCTGATCTAGCTGCTGTGTGGATGCTGAGTGCACTATTGCTGGGAGGGTGCTCCCAAGCCACCTCTCCCAGTGCTCACACAGAGGAAGAGGCTCCCCCAGGTGTGTCTACAATGCTGATACCTGGAGAGCCAACAAACCCCCCCCCCTTCAGTCAGTACATGCCAGAGCTGCCCTCACAGTGAAGTCTTCAGCAGCAGCTACTTCAACACAAGAGCAGTGCAGATGGAGACATATCAGAGGCAAGGAGAGCCTCTTCTGTGTCCTCTGTGGTCTCTAACTGAGTAAAGAGGTCCCTTATTGTCAGATCAGACTCAATCATCTGCCAGTTCTTAACTCTGCATTTTGTTTTCTAAACCTATCATAAGGAATAGTGTTGTTATTCCCTCACTGAGTGCCTGACATGATGTTCCTTCTTAGAGGGCTTCTAGATGAGTGGGAAAGTAAGAAAGCTGTTGTGAACCACGTGAGAACAGTCTTGCTGGTTGGAGAACAGAGAAGATGAAAAAAAATCTGTCTTTCCAATTATGACCAGCCTTTTTTTCATTCTCTGAACTGTGGATTAGGCCCACACAGTCCCTAATTAATCAAGTCCACAGAAATTCTTTATTTTCCTACTATCAATGAAAAGAGACAAGGGCTGTTTTGTGGCTTGAACACACCTAGTTCTCTACAGCTAAACTTCTCCTTTGCACACTTTTCCTCCTCAGGGCAGCATGACTGTTCTTTTGCCTGCTAGGTGTAATCCCTGCTCCATATTATTTCCAGCTATTATTGAATACTCTTCAAGAGAGTGCTGGTTGTGTGGGTCAAAATCACAATAGGGAATGGATTAAAATTTAATGGGTCTTGCCTCATACACAGATGGAACAACTGAAATATTCTGAGAAGGCAGCTATCCCTTTCAGTAGCTTTCTCCATGCTGAAAAACGGATAGACTCCTCTGAACAGTTGCAGCAGCCTCAAGATGATATGCTGGAACACAGGAAGCTTTCACTTTAGATTTTTCATTGCATTTGAAATGATAGACTGAAATAGGTTTTTACAACTGGCATCCATCACTTTTTCCCCTCTGCGTCAAGGTCTCTTGCATCATGTGCAGCCCAGAACAGCTGCCCTGAAGGACATCACTGCTCCTGCATCAGTGCAAATGAAAGAAGACTGATGATATCCTGTTGAGTATAGTGGACAGAATTAAATCCTGAGTGCAAGTGCATCTCAGTGAAATTAAACCTGAGGAAGACTGACCCAAGTAGTTGCAGGGTACGTCATCATCACTGGTGAAACAGAAACAAACAGAAGCAAGATGTGCTAGGTTGTGGATTGGGGAAGATTTGATGGCTGGGAATGTGCACAGTTAGAATAATCACATAACTTATTTTAGGCACCAAATGTAGGTTTCATATATGAGGAGACTCTTTATGGTCAGTGCACAGAAGTAGGTGAAGCCCTCCCAAAGGTGATTTAGAATATTTAAATTAAGGAATATTTAGGTTCCTAATTTGGATGCTCTGAGTTTCTCTCCAAAGGTACTTCTCTTTACTGGTTGTGCAGAGAGTGAGGCTCCTAATTTTGGAACGATGCACTCCTAAATTAGGGAGGTAATTATTTAGAAGCTGTGAATTACTCCTCCCTTCCCTTCTCCCCCACTGGCAGCTGAACCTATCATGGCATCAGACTGAGACAGATTCTGATTACAGTAGTAGTGGTGGCAACAGTGACACAACTTCATTCATTTATAGTACAGGAAGCTCTAGGCTGGTAGTAATGAAAATAGAGTCTCATCTGGGATGCTGAAATTCTTCACTGATAATTGCTGATATTGAAATCTTTGCATCTGTCTGAAAATTTCAAAACCAAAATCTCAGTTTCTAAACACATACAGTTACTTTAAGCTTTGTTTTCTATCACACCATGCATGCAGGGCATGGGGAAATGATACTATGGATCTGCTCCAGCTAGATCCTTACAAATCTATGGGGCCTGATCCCTACAGATCTATTGGGCTTGAAATCTCAAAGAGCTGGGTGAAGTCATCACAAAAGCCTCTCTCACTGATTTTTGAGTGGTCTTGGGAATCTGGAGAGGTCTCACCTGACTGGAAGCTGGGGAACATCATCCCAGTTGCCAAGAAGGGAAAGAAGGAGGACCCCAGAAACTTCAGGCCTGCTGGTTTCACTTCAGTAGTTGAAGTAAATTCACACAAAAGATATTTCTGGGAGGTGCTGAAACACAACACCTGGAGGACAATGCAGTCATTGGTCAGAGCCAGCAGTTTCATGAGGGAAAGTCCTGCTTGTCAAACCTGATTTCCTTCTACAACAGGGTAACCCACAGAGCTGCTCTAGGAAAGCCAGTAGATGTAACTGTTTTGAACTTCAGCAAAGCTTTTGATGCTGTCTCTCACAGCATCCTTCTGGACAAAGCATCCAACTCACAGCTGGACAACCCTGCTATACAAAGGGTGAGCACCTGGATCATGGATTGGGCACAAAAGGTTACTGTAAGTGGGATAACATCAGCCTGGTGACCTGCCACTAATGAAGTTCCACAAGACTCCGTCCTCACCCCTGTGCTCTTTAACACATTCATTACTGACTTGCACACAGGACTGGAAGGCATGCTAGGTAAGTTTGCTGATGACACTAATCTGGGGAGAGATATTGACTCCCTCAAGGGCAGAGAAGGCCTGCAGAGAGACTTTGATAAATTAAGAGGACTGGGCAATCACCAACCATATGAATTTTGACAAGCCCAAGTGCCAAATTCTGCACCTGAGATGGGATAACCCTGGTTGTGTGTAGAAACTGGGCAAAGAGAAGAGACTGGAGAGCAGTGCCACAGGAAAGGGATCTGGGTGTCTGGGTCTATGGCCAGTTGAACATGAGCCAGCAGTGCCTTGGCAGCCAGGAGGGCCAACCCTGTCCTGGGGGGCATCAGGCACAGCTGGGCAAGGGAGGGGATTGTCCTGCTCTGCTCTGCACTGGGGTGGCCTCCCCTTGGATATTACATGCAGTTTGGGTGCTACAATATAAAAAGACATTAAGCTGTTGGAGGATGTTCAAGAGAGCCCATGAGGATGTTGAAGTGTCTGGAGAGGAGGCTGTATGAGGAGCAGCTAAGGTCACTTGGTCGGTTCAGCCTGGAGGAGACTGAGGGGAGACCTCATTGTGGTCATCAACAACCTCATTGGGGAGGCAGAGGGGCAGGTACTGATCTCTTCACTCTCATGATCAGTGACAGGACACAAGCGAAGGCACAAAGCTGAGTCAAGGGAGGCTTAAGTTTAATATCTGGGAAAGATTCTTTACCCAGGAGGTGGTTGAGCCCTGTAACAAATCTCTAGTGAGGTGGTCATGAGCACCAAGCCTGACAGAGTACAAGAAGCTTTTGGTTCAAGTTCTCTCAGTTCAAGACTCTCAGGCACATGGTGTGATTCTTGGAGTGTCCTGCACAGGGAGAGGGATTGGACTTTATGATCCTGATGGCTCCCTACCAACTCAGGGTATTCTATGATTCTATAGTCTGCTTGTTCCATGGCCATTATCTTTCAAAAGCATCCAACTGTGGCAGAGAGAAATCTCAGTCATGCCAAGGATTCTAAAAGTAGGCAGATTATCTGCATGACATGATCAATGAGACAAATGATATTTGCACATATTGAGTGTCTGTTCAGGTCCTGCATGACACTTCCTATCTTAAAAAGGATTGTACTTCTAGACCTTTGTAATTTCTGTAACAGCTTTTGTTATTTTGAGGGTTAAACCATGATTCCATATACTTTGGGCAATTAAGGGTTAAAGGGTCCTGTCTTCACATAGTGCAGTTTCTTAACTTCTCTAGAGGATGAGAATATACTTTTTATAAAGCTTAATTGAGGAAGGGACAAAACTGCAATTTCAAGATACTTTTAAAATGGAATGGATTTTAGATGCCGTCCTATGAATTCTCCAGTCTATTAGACTTTTGAATGTTTAATTTGCTAAGGGAACTGCTTCTTCCCTGGCATGAAAACACAATTTTTAAAGCTCATTTCATTATTTTGAGACTGATAGCACAATTTGGGTCATTGTTTAACACTCCATCGCTAAGAAAACAATAAAATTCTCTAATGATTAATAGGATTTGTTACTTTAAATAATCATGCTGAACCTTATTTGCATGACTTAGGCTTGTTTCGTCCATATGAATAATGTATCTCTAGCTGTACATCCAGCTTTGGAAAGTTGTTACTCATCTGTAGACTGTCCTCTTTGCTATGGGGACAGTAATTCTGCAACATGGAGTCCACAGCTGTGTATTGTATCTCATCCCATCCTACTGCTATGAAAGGCATCCTTGGAGAGATTTCCTCCTGCACTTTAGTGATAATTTTTATAGTATTGTGTTCTTCACACTTGCATATAATGGAAGCACATTCTATGGTAAGTCAAAATAGGCACCAGGAGGACATTGTTACCTAACATGGATAGTATCCTGCTGAGCCTTGCCCACAAATGAATCCTTTCTGGCTGAGCCCACACAGTTAGAGAGAAATTTAGACGTGGACAATGAAGTCTGAAAACAGCTCACAGCTCTTTCCTTTCCTTCTGCACCCACATTCTAAGCTGCAAGGAGTTTTAAATGGTCGTAAAGCCAAAAACAACCCCCCCAAGAGAGACTTCCATATGGCTGTACAAAAAGAATTCTCTCTTGTTTCTCTTGTGCCCACCTTCCCTTGCCTCTGGCACTGCCAGGTCCCAGCGGTGACGGTGATGAACCCCTGTGTGCTGAAGTTTTGCTCACAGGCAGAAACTCACAGCAAAGCCCAGTTGCCCAATAAATACTGCAGCTGCTCTGCTGTACACACAGCATTGCCATGTGACTGTCTTCATGTATGTTATCACCTTCTCATTAAATAACAGCAGGCGTGGTTTCAGATGGAAAAATTTTGACTCAAAAGTATTTTCTGTTGCCCCTGACCCAAACAGATTACATTCCTGGCAGAAAGTGCTGAAGCTGAATTATGAGCTCTTTTCGTTTGATGTGGTCCTTACCACTCACATCAACATTTATATGGACACAATTGAGCAAAGAAACAGCAGTGGTTTGCAGAGACTGCTCTGCCTGGATTTCAGCCACAGAGAAATGCAGAGATCATCTCTATAGACCAAAAAGCCAGCCTCTTCCCATGTTTTTATTCCCAGTGAAGGAATAACAGAAATGAAGACAGTTGTCAACAAATTCCTGTTCAGCTATTTTCTTCATCGTAAATTCATACAAGCAGATGTAACAGATAAGAAAAAACAGAAACACATACATGTTCTGATGTGAAGGCAACCAGTCTGGGAATAGCTGCCATTCCTTTTTCTTTAACTTCTGGGAACATCTTGAAACGTGCAATCAACATAGCATACATGTTAGATATGGCACCACCTGGAGTCCACAGTAATATACTGTTACTTTTTCTATTCATTGTAATAATCATATCAGAACAAACAAGTCTTGCAATAGTTTTTCTAACTGTAATGCTAATGTCTCTGCCTCATGGCAGAAACAGACTCTTCTTCCTAATGCTCCTCACAGCTGGGCTGTGTAATAACAGGATCTACTACACACAAATAACAACTTATGCAAAAAGCACCACTGCAAAAAATGACTGGCATTTCCTTTCACCCTCATTCTAACTACCATATCTCCTTCAGCCCCTAGTCTTAGCTTTCCATGTGCCATCATCACATAATCCGCACTCCATTTCATCTCCTAAGCAGATGCCCCCACAAGTCATCCTAAGTGATTTCCAAGTGCCACCTAATCAGTGCTCTCCCCTCCTAAATCAGGGTGGTGTTTCATGCCCCAGCTTTGAGCAAACCCACCCAATGAAACCCAACAGCCACTATCTTCTGGATAACTGGAGTGGGAGGAGGGAAGAGGAAGGAAAAAGGGTCATTCTAACAAATATTCATTTTAGTTGTCCTATGATATAAATAAGGGGGAAAGGTTAAATGTCCCTAACACTTTCCTCAAAATCACTGGCATACATGCATTTAAAATTGCCATTTCAAGATGGGTATTTAACTCACTTCAAGATGGGTACGAAATCTACAGCTCTGCAGTGGTCTTTTTTTGAGATTTTTTTACAACCTGAGTCTCTGTGTCTACAGTGGAGCAGTGTTTGGCTTTGCATTAATGCTGCATGAGCACTATGGGAATACAATGCAGTACCTGAGGCAGAAGCCGAGAACTTTCACATTTGTATGCATACAAACACACAGACAGACATGTATACATGAAATCCATCAGGTTTATCTTGTATATATGCATGTGTACATGTATATATACATATATATATATATATATATATACACAGAGATTATATATCCATGTTTATGCACATATATTTATATAAAGCAAAGGTTTTAAATGCCAGTGAGGTAGAGTTCAACTATTGCAACATTCATCCGTCTAAAAATGGAGTGAAGAGCACAAGATATGCACCTCCAGAGGATGGTTCAGCTCATCCTAAGGCAGTTATTTGTGGTAGGTAGAACTTGCCCTGCAGACACATCCCCCACTTTCCCTTGAATACATGAGAGCTGCTGTAACTAGCCCGGGGTAGATATCCAATGCTGGGACAGCCAAAATGAGATAAGATAAAGTCCACCCTTTGAGCAGATGAAGGAACCACTGGTGAGTATCTGTGCTGGCAAATTTAACATTGTTTTGACTTTTGTAGGCTTTGTTTTAATCTCACTGGAGATACACTGTTACACAGCCCACACAAGCTGTGCCCTTCATTTCGTATCAGTATCCTAGCTCTGCTCTTGCAGTGAGGTTGCCCTGCTCTGGGCTTTCCCTGACCTCACTGGTCCAAGGGAAAATGCCACAGAAGAATGGCATTGCTGGCATACATGTCAGTACAGGCTGGGGTTTTTCTTCCCCTTTTCAACCATCTTGAGAGATATGAACGTATCTCTACACCTCTCTTCAGAAATGACAAAACAAGAAATGGAGAGATTAAAAAGAAATGCTCAGGTACTTGTCCCTAAAAAATGCAGATGTCATGCAAGAGCTGGTATTGATGATTTATGTGAATGAACTAAATCGAAGTAATTTGGCCTATCTTGTCCAAAGTCATTGGCTCAGTGTCAAAAGAATCAAGACTGAAATGTTAAGTTTCTTCAATACCAGGGTTTCCTATCAGCATTTATTACTCGGTCATTTAACCTTAAGTTTATTAATAAGCCTGAATTCTGCTTTTAATTTTGTAGTTGTGTTCACATCCACACATTTAGTTAATTGCATCTAACAAAACACACCTACAGAATTTGGAGGAAATAGTCAGGCTTTTATGCTTCACATGTATTGACACTGTATATTCCATTCCAGGGAATGCAGAGAGAAAGAACCTTTTCTCTGCAACAGTAAGGTCTTCAGCTAAAGCCATGAAGTAAGAAGACAGCACAGAAATTATTTTGAGTATTGTCTGAAAAAGCAAAACCTGCACATTGAGTACTGCTGCCTTAAGAGAGAAAATTAGAAAGACGCACTTTGCACAAACCAGAAATTGCAGAGAAAGAAAGAATGAGAGGAGGCAGCCCTGCAAATGCCAGTGCAGATACATGCCTGACAGAGAGCCTGTCCCCACACAGGTTTCTGCTTGATGAAGTGAGCCCTGACACACCAGCAATACCCTGGCCCCTGCATGCCAGGCAGCATCTTCCACAGCCCCAGCAGGGCCAGCAGTTCCTCCTGAGGCACACACCTTTCCTTACTCACACAATCTCTACCTGAGTTTCCCAGACTTGGGCAGATCTGGCACATGCACTTGAGCCTTTCACCCAGCCTGCTGCCATGCCCAGCTCTGCCCTCCAGAGTGGCTGGGCAGCATTGCTATTGCTCTTTTCTCACCCTGCACATCCCTGACCAGCCCAGTGGGAAGGTGAGGAACTAAGGGCAGCTGTACTGAGTCAGGTCAGGGTTGGTAATGAATCACTGCTTGGTTTCCAAAAGCTTTCACTTTGGTCCTGGGCTCATGATACACACTTAGACGTCCATTATGATGGAGGCCAAGGTTTTCAGGGGGATCTCTAAGCACCACAATAAAAGCTGTCAGAGCTTTTGCTCTCCAACTTTTTAAGTAAGAACTCATAAAAAAGCAATGCCAGTTCTTCTCATCTATTTCTCTGCATCTGTGGAAAGGGCCAGAATAAAATTCCCAAACCACTTCCCATGTGTGCATTCAGATGTGAGAAGCTGAAGCCTTGCCTGACCTTCATGGCCTGGGAAAGCTGAATGTCCTAAGCTGTTATCAGTGACGCCTTTCCTTTACTCAAGAGTGGAATCTTTCTGTCTCCACTAAGTTAACTAACTTCCCTTCCAGAAAGGCTTCTTCTACAACAGCTAACAGTCTGTTCTCTTTTGACAAGCCAAGATATTGTACCCAATGTAAATACTTCCAGTATTTTGCAATTTTGTCAGATAGACAGGCCAAAATTTTTGAGCAATGAAAGTACAGAGTCAGAGAAGAGGTGACAAAGA
This sequence comes from Certhia americana, assembly GCA_018697195.1. Taxonomy (NCBI): domain Eukaryota; kingdom Metazoa; phylum Chordata; class Aves; order Passeriformes; family Certhiidae; genus Certhia; species Certhia americana. Next base: position 16,148,121 of record CM031858.1, read on the forward strand.
GTATAAATCAAAAGACTAAGTGGAATGATTAAAAATATGAAGAAGTCTTAACAGTGTTCATCAATGATTTCTCTACACTAACTTTTCTCCCTTATTGACTTGGCCTGAAGGAACCAGGTTTCTAAGCCTTTAAGCACTCAGATTAACTAGCCACCCAAGTACCCCACTGAGAAAAACAGGTCAGCTTCACATGGAAAGCTAACATCATGCTGTAAATGCTGGCAGGGTCTTACTGACTCTACTAAAATTGCTGGAAGGTATGCTACGTCTCTCCCTGTTTGTTCCAATTTCCCCTGCAATGATGGAGAGCTTTGTTGTGTTTCTTCCCTCCGTTATTAATACAATTGTCTTTCTATTTCATGGAATCCATAAAAAGTGGGGGCAAAGCAAAACTGCAAGGCAAATGTCTCTTCTCATTATGTTTCCCATGTGCCATTACAGCTGCTCATCATGCAGTGCAATTTGCTCAAACAGACCCTCATAATCACATCCCTGAAATTCATAAACATGCAATACTTTATCTCAACGAGGCCACTGGTGTTTACTAGCAAGTGTCCTCTCAAACATGCATATTTAATTATATTTACTCTTTAGCTACAGGGGATGTCATATACCACAGTCTGAAAAATAGAGAAAGCTTGAAATGTCATGTACCAGGTGAAAATATCCCATCGCCACAGCCCCCTGGCCAGCCAACCATCTCTCTCATTTTCCTTAGTGTGACATATTCCAAAAGTACAAACACTGGAGCAATTTCATAGGTGAACCTGAAATGTAGTAATGTCCATATTTAATGCTTTCATCTACAACACTAACACAGCTTTTTTTCAATATTACATTACATTATAGCCACAATATACTCTATCTTATACTGGGTAGAGTTTTGTTTAACAATATTTTCCACAGTCTTCCTTCTGATTTGACATCAAATGCCTAGAAGGAGAAATGCAGGGGGTGCTTGAGAATCCATTTCCACCCACTTCAATGAATAAAATCTTGCCCACCTCTTCCAGGTTCAAGGCTTTGCCAAGTGATCCAAGAGATGCTGGGCAGAGCCCCTTTGCCTTTCACAAACCCGTGTGCATGTCTAGAGGCACATGTCAGCAGTCCTATTCATAATGGCCAGACAGTGCGTGAAGCTGAGTAAGTACACAAAAATGCTTCCTAATCCCAAAATGAAAAAAATCCCACATTTTAAATTCTGCATCTCTTTCTTACAGAAATCAATGGCTTTGCCTCTCCAGATATGGATTGTACATAACCCCTCTACACGAATGCAACTGTTCACTCAGCACCTCTTTCATTTTACATATTTATGCATGCAAAATGCTAATCTGTATATACTTTTTGTGTGCTTTTGTGAGGTAGCACAACTAACATCATATCATGATGATGAAATTTTATAAATAACAGCCTACAGGAGAATGTTGAAAGTCTTCTTATAAATAACTGTTGTAACCATTTAAAAAGCAAATAATTTTTTCCACAGCAATTTTAATATAAAACTATTATTTCACTCAGATACGGCAACTAGTATTTTAGAGTCTAACTGTAATATTATATTAAATATCTCTATATTAAATAAAAAACATTCTACTTACATATTAGTATTTGCCGTCGATGTCAGCCAGTCTGCTGCCAATCCAACCATGTCCAATCCAGTTGAAAGTTGATTAAAATATCTAGGGTGCCCTGAATAAGATAGAAGATGTTATCAAAAGGCTGATGACTCTGAATGAAACTATTCAGTGCTGAACAGTATTTTTACCTCCATATTTCTATAGAGAAGGAAGCGCTTTCAAGGTATGAAACAAAGCAAACTGCATTAAATACATTTCTTGAAAAAGGCAGGATAATTTCTCTTCTTTCTCATTCCAAAATCAGTAAAATCAGAGTAATTATACTCAATGCTGAATAATGAATTCCAGCATTCCCTATTATCCTTTCAATATGCCTTGAAAATTAGCACATTGCTGCCTCACAAAAATAGCTGTTTGCTCCCGTTAGTGTGTCACATGTTGTCACTGGATATGGTTTTGCCTGACTAGGTTTGAAAGGCACACATGAGACACCATCTGAAAAGCTTGCCAGGACATATAACATCAGTGATGAATGGCTAATGATTGTAATAGACAGGGCGAAATGAGAAAATGGAGTATTTTGGTGACTGCTTTGCACATGACTCAATGGCTGATGATTGTACGAAGATGGCAGGGAAGGTGGTGGTCCTTGTAATTTCTTCACTGTCAAGAGTGTAATTACAAATAGCCTGGCTACTTGCAATTGTGATTTTACTCAAACACCATGAAAACCACCACTGCTGCCCCAGCAGAATGATGCACAGGACTATATTCAGTGAGCTGTTAGTCTCTTTACTTGGTTAATCTAATTGGCTCCCACATTTTTTTCTAAAATCCTCCTAGAGATTTTTCCTTAAAAACGTGCCTAGAGCCATTAAACACAGGAAGCATTAAAATTCCATTTTTACTAGTTACTTCCCACAAGCCCCTGATAAGTGGCATAATTACTGGTACAAATTAAGGATGGTACACAATTACTTAAAGGCCATCCAACTCAAAAGAAGGCAGTCTCTGCTTGGAAAACACCTGTCCTGACACTTAGACAATGTACTGTTATTGCCATCAGAGAAAACAAAAGATAGAGCAAGATGATTGAGCAAATGCAAACCCAGCACTGAGAGAAAACTTATCTTTGGTCTCCTGCGGCCTCTTATCAGGCGTGGACACATGGCTGGCAGAGCAGCATGGGGAATTGCTCCCCAGCTCCCACCCTGCAGCACACAAAGGCAGAGTAATCAGGCTGAGCAGGCAGACCAGAGCTGAGGATATGGAGCAGGGGACACATGCAAATTCCACTTGCCTGTGCCCTTAACCTGAGACCAGCCCTGTGCTATTGCATGGTGATCCAGCCTGGTTGCATTTTGCACAGGTCTTCCCCCTCTCACTGACAGGAATTGCCTCCTTTCCCTGGTGCCAAAGATAGGCAGCCAAAGTCCCTGAGCATTGAAGAATGATGCTCAGATACAGCAGAATGAACTGGATCTTACTCCCCACTCTTCACAGAGTGGGGTTGGTGGACCTAGGACACATGTGCACCCCCATTACCATCACCACCACCACAGCCTCAGCCATCCTGCTCCAGGGTCTCTGCCTGCAGAGAACTGCACCTCCCCTGACAGGGATTTTGAAGGAGATTTCCATATTTATAGCTTAAGTTCCATATCACATTTGGAAGACAAATTTCACCTGAAAGCAACAGAAAATCAGGATCTAATAGCCTTTAGTGGGTCATGGCTACAGGAGGACTCAAAGAAGGCTACAAAAATTCCTGTTTTGGAAATAAATCCACACTGAAAAGCTGGGGAATAGCAGAATTTGTATCTGCAGCTGCAGTGTCTTAGCAGTTCTCTGTCAGCCCCACGCTGAGCCCCAGGCGACAGCCCTGTTGTCTCTGCTTGTTTCTTCCAGCAAACCTCCCAGCACAGCACCTGCTCCGGGAGCGCCGCAGGAACAGGCCCGGGCACACACGGGGGTCAGGCAGCCGCACCCCGGAGCGAGAGAGGTGGAGGGAGCAGCGCTGCACGGAGAGATGTCAGGACAGAGAAAGCAGCAGCTGCTGCTGCTGGGAGGGCCCCCAGCACCCACACCTGTGACACAGCCCCCTCCACTCCGGGTCCTTCCCTTCCGCAGCTCGGCCGTAACACGGAAGGGCAGGGAATGTACCCCCCCCCCAACCTGACCCAGCTGCAGGGGTTTGTCTGTCCATGTGACACCTCAGTACGTGAGCAAGCGAGCTCTCTTCCCTTGGCTGGATGGCCGTGGAAAACTGAGGCTTTGCTTAGAATACAGCCTTCACTGTCCAGGTAAGAAGAGTTTGTGAGAGGTGCTCAAAAACTCTACCCGGGTACCTCTGCCTGAAATACACATCCTTTGCTGGAGTTGTTCCTGAACAAAGAGGTACTAGAAAAGAGAGTGTGCAGGGTGAAGAATTGGTCGAGAGGTGAAAATGGGAGATTATTACTTAATGGTTTGTTTAGCAATACACAGTGCATTCACTGATATCCCAGAGTAAATGGGGAGATGATGGCCAAGGCACAGGGACACCTGAGGCCTGGATTTCCCTACTGAAGGCATGGCTCTGCTCCACACACCCTTATCCACACACTCCCACCTGCCCCGGTTTGAGGCACGGGCATGCCCAGCGTGAACACTCGGCCTCCACAGCCCCCACAGGGAAGCGAGGAGAGGGGCTGGGCATGGCCAGACGGCACGGATAAAGGCACGGCTGGGCGCTGAGTCTGGCTGTGCTGCAGCCTCGCTACGTGCTTGGCCGGCACCAGGGCCTGCCAGGGAGCAAGGCTGGGCCAGAACCGGCTCCTCGCACCCTGCCTGTAGTTTCCAAGCCTTTTATAAACGCTCATATTTCAATTCCTCTGTCTATCTTCAATTGCACGGCACACAGTAACTGAATTTCACACCCATCTTCCCCTGCATTCGCAGTCACTGCCTTTTACATCCTCTCAGCAAGAATCTCTGCTGGTAAGGGGGCAGAAAGTGTGGCCTCCCCGGGCACCCCAGTGAGCCGCGGCATGCAGGCAACACCTGGGAACAACCCACACCTGCCCCTCGGCCGAAAAATCAGCCATCTGCCTCATTGAATCCCTGGACCTGAATATCCAGCTGTGAGGGTAATCTATGCAACACAATTTATTTTTCAATCAGCCACCCGGGCCCCTGCAGCCAAACGCCGCCCAGGAGGGGCCGTGTCCGAGAGGCTTCTGCGGCAGGAGAGGAGGCAGACGCTGCCGCCAGAAACCTCACCATACTGTCCTTCCTCCGAGGGTAATTCCAGTGTTTTACTCCGAAGCACATGCCGAAGGGCTCCAGGTGTAAACCCCACTCATTTCCTGAACCCCCTCCCAGCCTGAGGCTGTCACCCCAGGGTGCTGAGGAGCAGCAGCAGCCAAGCGAGGAGGCTCTGCATCCCCTGGACTGAACCCTGCCATGCCACCACATTTCACAAAACCCCCAGCACCCGTTTTCAGACTTCAAAAACATTATTTTCATTAAAACGAATTATAAAACTCCAAGATGGGAAAGCCTCCGATATTAAAAGAGAGGAAGAGAAATGTTAACATTGTTTTAAAGGGTCTTTTTTGGATGCACGAAATTAAATAGGTCTGTTATGTGAAAACAGGCTATAACAAGAAACGATTAATGAAAATCATCTAAGAAACCCTATTTTTTGATTTCCCAGAATCACAGATCCCACATTCTACATCATTCTGTGCAAACACGTTTCCTTTGCCCTATCCAGACACATAGATCACATAGATCACTGGGCTGATCGACTTTGTTCCTCTGGATATCATCTACTTAACTATTTAATTCAATATTTTACAAACATCTTGACAGCACCCGACCCATGCATCAAAACATGCGTATGGTCATTTCTACACCTAAACGAGGATTACACAGATCCCTTACAATCTTTACCGGGTTCAGTCTGTTCTGTTCTCTCCTCAAAACCTGAGATTTTTTTGTTTTCCACTCAACCTCTAGTCAGAAATCAGCCCTTTGTCTCTTTCAGTAATTGCTTCACATTTATTTTTAAGCAATTTCTCAGTAATTCAAATTCCCACTAAGAGCTCCCCGGACTCCCTATTATTTCCCAATGACAGCCGTAATTGAGGCTCCGCTTTCTGCCTGCTTCGCCGCAGTTGATTTAAGGTGGCCCCGGTGCGGAGTCGGGCGCTGCCCCACGCCTGGGCGAGCCCTATACTGCCTTCCCCCCACGAAGTCCACAGGGCGGCACGATTAACGGGGGATCCCAGGCAGGCAGGAGCTAACCCGTCCGCTCTTTCCCCAGTGAAAAACAAACAAATGTTAAAACAAATCGGACTTTGGTTTATTGCTTGAGCTTCACGTTAAAACAAAATCCTCGATGTTTTTGTGTGAGGTTCTGCTAAATTCTTTTCATTTTATGTCCTGCAGGCGAAGTGAGAGACATGGCAAATGGCCGCTCAGAGCCCGAATTTACAGGCCGTTTACTGCGATTTCTGTTAAAAGGGCAGGTCCCTGCTGCCCCCGTGCAGGGACTCCCCTCTGCCCTGCGCTCCGCGCCCATCGCACCCCGCTCTGCAGAGAGCAAGAGGCCATCGCCGGGGCACCGCACGTGAAATGGATGAAAAGGAACGGCAGAAAGTGGTGAAGGTGGTGCAAAGTCTGCTCAGTGGCACACTCGGCAACTCTGACACACAGACGCATTAATTTTAAATCGGAAGGAGTGTGCGAGGCTGCACTGACAGCTACAGAGATGGAGCTGCTGGAGTGTTTTATCATTTTGGAAAACGATTTCTGTCTCTGCTAGAAATTGCTTGGAGCTGACAAAGTACAGTTGCTGCTTCAATCTTTAACGTTTCAAGCTAAATTGAAATGACACGTTTAATCAATGGATGAGACCGTACAGGGTAGAAAATGAGCATTGCTATTACCTGTTTTAATTGCATACTTCAGAGTTGTTCTGCAGTTCAATAAAATTTCTTCCAAGGTCTGTGGCTGGTCTGCCAGTTCCCAGTTATATTCCTGGAGCAGCTCATTTGGGTAATGGAAATCAATAACTTTTGTTGATCTATCAAAACTTTTCACCACATACTGAAGTAAAATGTCCACAACGTCTTGTAGGAAAGACATAGTAGTTATTTCTCCATTGCATGTCGGCAGAAGATCTGGGAAAGGAGAAATTTAAAAGTTTACTTCGTTTTATGACCACATGCCTAGATTTTGAACAAAGCCTTCTCCCGTTTATGTTTACAAAACCTTTACACTATAGTCAATTAAAATAGGTTTTGTTTTCATTTAATGAGCAAATTGGCAAGATTGTATCTCGAGGAATGTTCTGAGAGATAACAAGATTTAATATCCTATCTAAATTGGTCAATTCTGTCCACAGTATATTTCAGACCAATGTTTAAGACGGCGAGCAGGGAAACAAGAAAAAAGGGAAAACGAATCTCGTAGGAAATAAAGACTGAGCAACAAATGCTACAAGCAGCCGCCTAAAAACTGTCATTTGCCTTGCAATAAAACATCTTCGTTGTGACTCTCCTATATAAGTGACTTGTTGATAATTTAATGCCTTTTTTTGAGGCAATGTTGCACGGGCTCTCGGTGTACACAAAGCTTTTGTTTAAGAGCGATGGCTCAGTCAAAGCCAGACTGTAGTGGAAACCCCTAATTTGGGGTCCCGGGCTACCGAGCAAACGGGAGAGTTCCTGGCCAGCGCATGTCGGCGGGAAGATGGGATCTACCCACTGGAGGAGACGCTACCTCCAAGGTCAGAAAAGATGAGGTGCAAAAATATCTCAAATTAAAGCAAATGAGAAGGAGAGCGCTCTATCTCCCTCCTCCCCTCCAACCTTAATTACATCGCAGGGTCTTCAGTGAGAAGGTCGATGCTGTCAGTGCTCCTTATAGAAAGAAAAAGCCGCGGGCACCAGTACGCGGGATTTTACTGCTTTGGGTTTTTCTTTTTGGGATTTTTTGTTCTTTGAGTGATTTTTAGCAGATTTGAGAAATGCTCGGCGGGGGCCAGGGCTGAGGGCGCAGAGCTCCGCCGCGCACCGCCCGGCACCGACGGACCACCCTCCCCGCGTCCGCGCAACGCGAGCGGAGGAAATTTCCCGACCGAACCGCCGTTTTTTTCTTCTTAGTTTTAGAGAAACAGCGTGCCCCGGGAGTGCTGTTACCTGTTGAGTGCAGAAAGGCGTAATTCACGTCCGCTTTTTGGCAACCGCAGGGTTTTTTGTCGCAGGTGCAGGTCGACCTCGGCTCCGCTACCCCCGGAGCTGCTGCCCTGGCGCCGGTTTCCACGGGCTTCTCGGCATCTCCGTAGAGCAGGGCTTGACAGCGACACAGACACCCAGCCTCATTACTGGAGCACCGACCCTCGTCCCCCGCCCCCCCGGCCCGGGGCAGGTCCCGCGGCGCTCCGCGGGCGCGCAGCCGCGCCCCCGCCGCGGGCTACCGGGGCCTCCCTGCCCTTACCGCAGAGTTTGTTTCCGATCCCTCCCGTGAACTTCTGGGCAACCTGACACCAAGCTCTGGCTGTAAGAGAAAATCGAGCGGAGGGTCCGTGGGGCGGGCGTGGGCTGGGGGCGTCCGGCCCGACCCCCGTCCCCGCTCCCCAGGAACCCCCTGCCCCGCAGAGCCCCGCGGCGCTGGCCCGGTCTCAAGTCGCCGTCGGTCCCAGCCACTCGCACCGCTTCGTCCCGCCGGTCGAGCTGTCACAAAGGGGACTCTGGCGGCCGGGCAGCGCTGTCACGGCGGCTCCGTCGGGCCGATCCCGCCCGGCCGCTCGGCATCCCCCTACCTGTGCCGGGGGTCTCGGCGGCTGCGGAGCCCTCCTCGGCTCCGAAGGGCCAGAAGCCGGAGCCGGGGCTTGCCATGGCGGAGGCGAACCGGCGGGGCGGGCGAGGAGCGGCGATCTGCAGCCCAGGCGGCCTGAGCGAGTGTGCGTGAGTGTGAGTGTGCGGGTGTGTAAGTGCGCGCGGCTGCGCCAGGCGGCGGCAGGCGGAGGGGCGGGAGCGCCCCGGGCACGCGTGGGTGGGAGCGTCTCCCGTGGGCGCCCCCGGGGCGCGCTCCGCCGAGCTGCCGCGGCCGCGCCCCGCAGGGGCTGCTGCCCGGGACGGGACGGGCGGCTCTGCGGGAAGAGGTACCCGCTGAGGCGGCCAGCGGTGACGCCGTCCGCTGTTCTAAGGGGTGTCCGCACCCTGCATTGGAGGAGCGAGGGGCGGCGGTAGGAGCACCATAGCGCTGGGACAGACCCGAGCTGTAGGCGCTACTTGAGCTGGGGCTGCAGCTGCTTTGGGGGTGAAGGCGAGCGAGGGTGTCTGTGATGTCTTCACCCTACCGACGGTCCATGCGGCCGCAGCCCGGCGGGGCGGGCGGAGAGGGCTGAGCCGCCCAGTGCTGCCGAGCGGAGTGGAATAGTTGTTTTCCAAGCGTTGGAGTGGGCGGCCGAGGTGGTCCAGCCTGGTACCTCGAGGGGAAGGTTGGGACTACGGAAAAATGTCGTCAGTCCTTCAAGATGCAAAGTGAAGGGAAATTCCCCCTCTCACACACCTCCCACTTTCGCACCGGGGCACCTCCGCACCTGCGAGCAGGTCGCTCCTGGGTGGCGGCGCCGAGGCCAGGACAGCCCGTGCCCCCGGCGGTGCCGGGGTGGGGAAGAGAGAGCCCCCGAGCCCCCTCCGTCCCATCGGCCCGGCCCACAGCCACCGGTGGACGCCCCGTCGGGCCGGGCCGCCCCGGAAAAGCGCTGGTGGAGGGGCCCCCACGGGGCTGGGCTCCCACTGTCCCTCCTGCTCCCGGGGAAGCCAGGCGCGTCCTGGCTCGCACGGACGTGCTGGAGGAGCCTTGCTCGACGCCGCGGCCATCCCCGCGTGTCCCTGGAGCCCCGGGGCACTCCCGGAGGCTTCCCGCAACAGTCCGAGTTGGGGGCCCCGGTGGAACCGCCATCCTTGCTCCAGCCCCCAGGAGGCAGAGGGCCTGACGGCCAGGCGGGAAGAGCACCAGAACAATTGTTCCAATTCCCTTCACGATGTCTCTGAAGGCGGCCAAAACCTTCCTTTCCTACCCAGCCGGGTCTCCGCTGGAGCCTTTCCCTGCCACGGCTACCTTTTCCCCTGGCACAGGGATTTCAAGCCCTAGCCTTGGCAGGAGGCAGGTGGGACCACACCAGGTCAGGATGCGGCTCTGCCGGGACCGCTGGTCACAAGGCCCCCACGCTGCTTGCAGCCAGGCCCTGTGTTCAGCCCGGGGCATCTCTCTGCTTCCCGCAGGCACCCACAGGGTTATGAGGAGTGTCCTGCCATGAGACCTCACAGAAATGTCTCAATGCTCGAAATCACTGCTGTGGTGGGAAAGCAGAAGAAAAGCAGACCAGGCATCTCTTCGTGTGAAATTACAGTCTGTTCCACTTGCCGCATCACACTGGCTTGCATGTAGACAATAACTCCAGCTTTCCACGGCCAGAGGCTGCTGTGAGCCTTTCCCTGCCTTACTCGCTCATGCCCCAGTCCACAGTGTTTTGTCGGTTCTGGGTGTAATTCAGACACAACCAACTGTATCACTGCTTTGTAAGTTTTTATTTACTTAACTGTTTTAACAATCTGTGACAAAGCAACTTTAAAACAGATTTCCAATTTTCAACAATTTATAGCAAATTTTACATTGCAACACATTTTAATCTGGTGCACAGCCTTGTAACTAGTTACAGATAAGGAAGTGATGGTTATCTGTCTCTGGGGAAAAGGCCAAATGTGCGTGGGGAATGGAGAAAACCCAGCCCCTGTGGCTGACTGCTGCCGCCAATTGTCACGTTTAGGAGAGCTGAGGAACGGAGTAGGATCAGGCCTTTATGCTGGCATCATGAAATTTGCCTTCTCTCGCTTTGCAGCTGGGAACCCGCAATTATGAATCCTGAAAGGAAGTGCTGTAATTATCTGTGTGGTTTCTGTGAAATAAGGTCTTTTGAATAAGGAACCGGGGAAATTTGAACACTGTGGCTATTGCTTTTATTTTCATTTAATTTCTGGTGGAACTGATTAAGAATGATCATTGCTTTTCAGCAGCAATCAACCAGAGAGTGTATTTCTATTCCTTTCTTGGTACCCCAGAGATTAAGATTCCTAAAAATCTAATGCAAATGAGAACAAAGCAAACATGATTTAAAAGTTCATCACTTAGTCACAAAGCTCAGAGGCAGAGAGGGCTGGATATACTTCCCATAAATGGACATCTCCAACATAAAGATTATACACACAATATTGACCTTTAAAACTGGCTACTAGCCTTACAGTAAAGTCAGTAATAAAATAAACTACCATAGTATGCTATCCAATTAATTTTATATGTTAATTTTCATTAGCGGGACACTTGCCACAAATAGGTCATCCCAAAATTTAGGCAATGTAAACTAAAAAAAGCAGAAACTCCCCCATGGTGCTCTTGTAATTTTTTTCCCTGTAAAACAATTTATTAGAAACAATAACTAAGGTTTTCTGAAGGTGCATACTTGAAAATTTGAAAGCCTAACTAGGGAACTATAAAGTAAATTATTATTTTGATTGGATGAGACTGATGAAATGGAAAAAAAGAAATATACACTGAAGAAAGTAAACTAGATTTAAGCTGTTTAATAATTTTACGATGTAGCAATGGTACACAAAGCTGATTTTTATATTAGGGAAGAATATGATATGTGACTGATAGTGTCCCTTTGCAATGGTGTTGGGCTGTAAACCACAGTAATTCGTACTCACATGAACACACACATAAACTTGAAACATTGAAGATTTAAAAAAAAAAAAAAAGGAAACACATGGTATAAAATGATAAAAAAAATATGCTAATAAAAGCCAAATGGCACCAGGAACAGCAGCAGCAGCTAGAACTGCTGGATAAGGCGCCGGCGCTGTGAGGTCTTGCGCAGCAGTCGTCTGTAGTCATAGGGATTATCTTCGGCTTTGCTCTCTTCCAGGGGTCTTTCTGCAACCCTCGACCTAGGAATTAAGCACAGAAATGTTTTAGAAATTAAAGTCAAAACATTTACCTTGGCAAACACTCCTAATCGACTGCTTAACCTCCACCCTTGTGGGGGAAAAATAAAAGGAGAAAGAAAAAAAATCAGCTGATGTTGCTAGGCCTCTTCCTGTGCTGTACAAAAACAGTCACCTCGGAACAAACACATTATATGCCAGAAGCAGATGAACACAGAAGAACAACATGTTCTCCTATGAAGGGGACATAATAAAAGGACATAAAAACATGGAGAGCATGGGGATGCTTTGCAGTAGCATTTGCCTGATGGCTACTGCACCAGATTTTCAGTTGGCATAAATTTGTTTGCTCTGTATTTAACCTGCCTGTGGAGTTCACTGTAAGCATTCATCTCATTTTATTTTATTTTCAGAAGGCAAGATGCATTTTGGATGCCATCTCTGACAGGCTGGAATAGTGACGTGGCACCAGCTGTTACCATGGAGCAAGATTAAAAATAAAAGACAGTTATTTAAAAAGTAAATTACTCTGAAATAATTACAAAGAAAATTATAGTGTTCTACACTTAAGGTGCCCCCACCACTAGTCCTACACTAATGTCAAAGGTAAACTTCTAAATAAAAAGTACTCAATGCTTCACTTCTGTAGATTGAAATGGCTATACAGTCTTTATATCCTGGTGATCCTATTCAAGAGATATTGAAGAACAAAGATGTTTATTAATTGCATTCATATGCCCTCTGAGGTAACTGAAATTTAGAATATGTGTTTAGAAACACATATTTTGTTTCACTATGGCTACTTAGGCTGCAATCAGAGCAGCAAACAGTGAAGCGTAAGAAATTCCTTTTAGTAAGCTCAGTAGCAAAACTTTCACTCACCTAAACCAGACCTCAGGGTGACGGATTTGGTGTAATTAACCATCTTAGAAATGCAACATTTTCTAATGCTTATAAACTACATAGTAATTCCCTGATATTATTACTTCTAGTTACACATCTTCACTTTCCTGAAACTAATTTAGATCCTACATGAAAAAAAGGCCAGAAATGAAATACGTAAGGTGCACAAAACATTCTACAATCTAAACGTTCTGAAAACATTTCCTCTATTACTACAGATACATTTTTAAATTCAGCACTCATCCCAGGCTTAGCATTTCCCTTAAGACTCTGACATAGTTTCCCAAGCTTTTCTTACATTTAGGAACATGCAAGAAGATACAATTAACTATACTAAGATACATAGATGTATGTTTGCATGTGCAGTGTGTGTGAATGCATTGGCAAGAGTGAGAATATGAACTTCCTTAGCCTGGCAGTGGTCACCCTCTATGAAGTCTATGTGGGAAGAGAGGCACTTGAGTGAACCCTCCCTCTGGGTTTTTTCTCCTGGCTATCCACCTTGGTGAGGTGCATGCAGGCTGCAGAAACCCACGCTGCTGCAGGACAGCAGGAGAAGGAGGCAGTCAAGCTGGAATCTTACCTGCAGAAAACATGCAGAAAGTCTGGTACAAGTCCACCCTATTTAAAACCTAACTAATCAGAAATACAGTTTTAGGTTCTGTTTCAGTTTCATTTTACTTTAGATCAGAGTTGCAGAATGTCTGTCCATCTTGGGAAACCAAAATCTGTCAGGTAAGCTGAACACCAACCACACTGGCATTTATGCCTCTTGCATAGGGAATATTTCAGATATTCCCATTCTGAGATGGAAAATTTTAGCTAGATGTTTTGCAAGATAATTTGGCAAAATTTCAGGTGTAAAATACTAGATTTATGTGTAATTTGAAGGTGCATTTCTTTTCTTTTTATGAATATTTTGATTATGTCAACAAGGATAGTATTTATTTTTTCCTATTACTATTTTGTATGAATTACCGCTCAGTAGCTCGTAAAATGGAAGTCCTGCGCTCAATTGGATATCTCTTCCTTCTTGTGGTAGTACTGCTGTCCTTGGAGGTGGAGTCAGTAGATGAAATTTCTTGGTAGTAGATATCTAAATCTAGCACTTTGCTCAGACTGTCAATAAATAAGAACACTAAGTTAACAGTTTAACTTTTCAATATTATTTTTCAACATACAAACCCAAGGCAGCCCAATATCATATCATTTTTAGTTCTGTTTATGTGTTGAGGATCTAAGGAGAAATATATATAGGCACAAAAAATCAGTCTCTGAAGTGTGACTGCTGTGTAATGTAGATATTGAGAATTTTGAAATGCTAAATACTTTCATATATTCATAAAGGAGACACAGATTACTGAAATTGTTTGGGTTTGCCATTAGACTCAGTAGAGATGCATTTTTATGGTATAATTCATCAGGTCTATTTTAGATACCTCTTTGAGCAAGAGATGAATCATTTTCCTAAAGATGACTATTTTTTTCTCTGAGTACAAGAAGAGAGTCTAAAGCGACTAGTTCAGATATGGGTGTCAATAATGCAGATATCTCTTATTTTGTTAGGTGAAAGCTATCCAGGTACTATACATACAGAAAAAAAATCAATCCCAACGTCCATTTTAGTATGGCTAAGGAAAGAAATAATATCCTAAAAAAGAAACTGAATAGACAGAATTCAATCCTCACATTGTTAGAAACCAGAAGTAATTAATTGATTTCACTCGCTATGTTCTACTAATACAGAGTCAGCACATGAAAGAAGATGCAGTCAGGGAACTGGTTAACTTCATTTATAATGAGTGAAACCTAACTGAGGCCAATGAGGGAAAACACTAGATTTTGGTGTAAACACCAGATTTTGGCGTGTTAGTTATTTGTTCCTCCTCGACTGGAGTCAATAGGTGTGAAATTTTTTTAGGATCCAAATGACATGAGGAAAAAAAAGCTGAAAGAGACCAAACATGGGGGACATGGACATTAGGTCAATCCTTTAAGCTGTGGCATAATCAAGTGCAATTTAAATTGCGGTTGAATGAAGCTCAGTGCTGTGAGCACATTTTGTATAGATGTAATGTCATGCAACAGCCTCCCAGATACGTATTTTAGCCACAGAGTTTGTATTCTGCAACCTCAGCCGAGGGTAGTGCAGAGAGTCCATTCATCTGGCAGCTATGAGCAGGCTGCCATCACACACATGGTGCCACAGCAGTGCCAGTGAGGGGGCAGCAGAAAAACCTCATAGAGAAACACAAATAAAATAAAGCTATGATGTATGTCAGGAGCTGTGAACCAGGTCTGCAGCACACATAAGGAGCTAAGATACGGAAGGACAGAATATACCTATTGCTTCCTTCTGTTCTGCAGACATCCATCAAAATAGGATAGTTACACTGGGAAGAAAACACTTCGGGTTCAAATTTCAAGGGCTACTCTTCTTTAGCTGTTATGCATAGTTACTGTTTTAATTTTTTATTATCCATTTCCAGACACATATATTTTTAGGAGAAAATTTTGACAGTCTTTGTAATTTTGGTGACAAAAAAGGAACTAGTTGCCCGTTTGCTTTGACTAGAATTTTAAACACCTTCAATTATTTTCTGTGTCAGAACTATCTTTGATGTGGACCTTATCTTATTATAATGCCTGTGTTACCATGGTAAAAGACCATGTTTTAGGAAAAATGAATGGCTGAATTCTATAATAGATTTTAGGAAAAATGAATGGCTGAATTCTATAATAGATTTTAGTCAATGAAAATTACATTTTAACTGTGTATACATGTCCCCCTGTGAATCACCAAATTATTATTCTTTTTTCAATTCTTTATTCTCCTGGTTGAAGTGCAGCTAAAATCTATTCTAAAGTAATAGAGTGACAATAGTGAGATAATGAAAAAAATTACCTTTCTTTTCTTGGTTTCCGTTTTTCATCTTGTATTGATTTCTAAGAAAATAAAAAGTAATTAAAAATACTAAAATAAAATCTTATGCAAATGTACAATTTATCAGTGTTAGGTAGGAGAGTGTTGTATATTTTTTAGTAAAAGAAATCATAGAAAATGAGCAAATGTCCCAGAAGAACCTCTTTCAAGAACTTTTGAGGCTGAGAATGAGATTAGCATTGTTACTCCCAAATTTGTTGCCATACAGTGAAAAAAAGCCAAAGTAATGATGATCAGAACTGAAAAAGGAGATCTAAAACATTCAATTACCTATAGCTGTTTTAATGAAGTTGACAACGCTATTTCACTGAGGAAAATTTACTGTGATGCCATGAGAATTTCCATGAATAGAAGCAATGCAGTGGGAAGAGGCATAATCCTATTCTCATTAATGCCAGTGTAGTCTTCACACAGGTTTAGCAGAATAAAATGGACAAAGGCCCCATTTAAAAACAGCACAATAGGTGACAAAAGAACCTTTAGGATACAAGATTTCTAAAAATGCAGAGGAGAGAAGATTTATAGGGAATGTGAATAATTCCTTATCTCTAATAGAGTTCTATCCCTACAGCCAAAACAATGCTATGTTGCAGCACCTAACACATCATACTTCAAAGGCAGTATTTTTTAGTGCAGCTTGTGGTCTTAATTGTGTTTCTTGCAAATGGGTGAAACGTATCAGAACTGGGGACTGTAAAGTCACTGATAATCAGAAATCCTGATGGACTTCAGTATGCAGGCAAACAAACATGACATATAATTCCAAAATGATAGGCTGATTTAAAGAAATATACCCCAAAATAAAATTCTTGTGCCTTATATGAACAATGGGCTATTGTCAGGCTTCATTTACACCCGTATACCCCTTCAGATCATCTGATATGCAAGGAGATGTGTAAGAATGTAAGGTATATACTTAACTTCTGTAGCATAATGTGAGATAATTATCTGATTTTGAAAAAGTTAATTTTTTAAAAAAAAATGCACTCATATTGTGTTTCTTCACTTTCATATGATCTGGGCTTGATAATATTCTGTGAATGTCTGAAGGCCACAGAGATTTTTAATAAGGTAGAAAATCCATGATATCTGGAAAAGCTGACTGCCCTCTAAAGCTGACTACCATCTAAAGTTAGAGCTTAATGACTTACTCAAGATCTAAGAATTTAACAACTAGTAAGTCTCCTTTTTAAGCTTCAGTGTACAGATATTTAAGTTGAACCTTTCCCTGACCAGTGAACTTCATGTCAGGAGGACAGGTTTCTCTTTTTCACACCTTCTTGAAAACACAATTCATTGAAGGTAATATTGATTAATACCTTGAAAAGCTGCAGCTAAAAAATTGATTAAAAATCTCCTGGCACTACTGCAGTTTTTGTTTGCACTGATGCCATGGCTGTTTTCTGGTACAGAGCTGACCATGTAACAAATTAGCTCTCAGAAAATAGACCTGACCCTAGAGACTCAGTTTCCTAAATAGGCGT
This sequence comes from Certhia americana, assembly GCA_018697195.1. Lineage (NCBI taxonomy): Eukaryota > Metazoa > Chordata > Aves > Passeriformes > Certhiidae > Certhia > Certhia americana. Next base: position 16,165,033 of record CM031858.1, read on the forward strand.
TTACTTCAGAATTGCCCTTTTCAGAAATTTCTGAATACAAAATCTGTGTCATGCCTTTCATTTCAGTCCTTTATCTCATTAATCTTGCTTTCACAAAACAGATTTTATTTTTACACACACATTTATTTTTAAGAATGTAATTTCTTGTCAGAATATCACCTTTCCAAAGCTGTGTTATTTCAAAGCCCCAAAATAAAACATAGCTGTATTTGTCTTTTTTTTGGTATGCCAGACACAACCATCCCTACAGGCCCTGGTGACACCTTCTGTTGAAAGGAGAAGCAATTGCTACAGTTAGTTTATTAGCTGGGATCTTACCGGCTGTTAAAATAGGTCACTAAGATTCAGGCACCTCGAGCAAATCAGTTTAATTGCTTTTTTTGTTGGAAGTGCTTTCTGAGCTGCTTTTACATTTTCACTCCTTCTGCTTACTTTCTTGCCTTTTTCCCTATATTTAAGGGCACAGAAGTCAAGAGTGGAAAGCAGCGCATGGTATCTGAACTTGAACCAAAGGCTATATATAGTGACACTCAAATCCATTAGTCTCCTGAGCTGTTGGTATTTGCCAATGCCTCCATAATCACAATCTGACACATTTGTAAAGGAAGTTACAGTGTGCATAGTAATACAACTTATTTTAGTATTTGCTCTCTATGCAAGATCAAGCACTAATTTAGATGCTCAAAATAGCTCCAAACAAACCTGTGCCTCTCCTGGTTCTCTCCTGTGACTTACAAAGAAACTATGGAGACAGGGCACTAGATTTGGGTATTGAAAATGCAAATGCTACTTATGCACATAATGAAAGTATGTATGTTTAGGTACAAAAGTGAATACTGGTCTGACATAGATCCCCAGTCTGGGTAACTCTGTATTTCCATTTCAAGTCTCATTTGAAATGTGCAGTTTGTGGCCTGCCTCCTTTCAGCAGGACAGAGGTTTTATGCTGCATAAGAAAAGAATAATTGGAATTGGGCAATTAGAAAGGTAGTTTAGGTGGGAATTATCTGACAGTTTTAGCCCAGAAAAGATTCTTAAACTCACATGTATTAGAGTGTAGTAGGTGGAGTCTTCTGGATTATTTAATGTCTTGGGCTTCCGTGGCCTTCTGGGGGGTCTCTGCATTGGGCGAGAGTCTTCTACTTTGGCCACAACTGTAAAAAAGCACAAAATAACAATGCTTATTTTTTCACAGAACTGAAGGCCTTTGGAAAAAACAGGAGAGAATTTCACCAAAGAGAGAAAAAAATCCACACAGCCACTTTTACTGCTTGCAGTAATTCAAGTAAGCAACTGGTTTGGGCATTTTCATCAGCAGAGAATGGGTTTATCCATTTGAGTCCTGACTGCCCACAGGGACAAATGCCACATAATGAGTGCCAGGCTGGAACAGCCCAGAGGTCTGCCTGGCACAGGCCTCTCCTTCTGAAAAGGGCTGATACTCCACGTTCAGAAAAGGGCTCTGGAAGGTAATGGCTACTGTGAGGTTACTGCCTTGTAATGGGGATCTGTGTGGCAGGGGTGATGTATTTTCAGACTCAAATCAATCTTTGAGGTGCTGAATGGGGGAACTAGCATTAGGCCTCTGTTTCAGAGGTTGTCCTCTACCTTATCACAGCGAAGATTTTCCTTCAGGTGTCCTGCTGAGGCTTTTCATTTCAAGCCAAGTCATATGCCACTGGGCAACACAGCATGTCCATATCCATCACATCCAATACAGTCTATGTTAGCATACTCAAATTCTGGTCTCTATTTCTACAAAAACTTTCGGCAAACACGTGAAAAATGCCTTCACTCTAACAGAAATGAAATCAAGATTTTAACACAAAATGGAACTACTGTCCCCTGGCAGTCTCCCAAATCAGAGTTAGGCACTGACTTGCAGGTTATATTCGCTGGCACATAGAGAGCTAGAAAAATATCTTGGCATTTGCTTGTTGAAAATCTATATGCAATTCTGACAGTGCTAAGATACAGGGCTGCTTGGGTTCATCGGTCATTTGTCACAGAGACATCACTGAGTGCAGGGTTCCTAATGCCTAGGAAGACCACAGAACTGGCCCTGGAGGGACAAGAGACCACAAACGTACAGCCTGGTGAACCTGGTCTCCTTCCCTTCAGCTTCAGCTACAGGAAAAGTTAACAGTGATAGCAATTCCTTGATGATGAAGGAGAAGGGGATTGCACAGCAGCAGAACAGCAGTAGCAGAGAGGGGTCATACAGACACATACGGGGTAGTGAATGAAGTCACAGCACAGTGAACTGAGTGTCTAAGGTATCTTGCATTATCCAGTCAGGTTTGATCTTGCCCTTGTCCCATCACAGATATACTAAAGACAGTCCATGAGAAAAAAACATCTCCTTATTCATAAATGAATATAGTGTGAGGTTGGAATGGGATCTAGATCCCAGTGAATTACTAAAGTGTGTTTTGCTGTTATAATTCCACTTCCACATGAAGTGATTTTAACGCCATTTTGTTCCTCTATGGCCATCAAAAACCCTTTTACATGATAAAAATAAAAACTCTCCCATGTACAGCAGACATCTTTTTAATTAAGCAGGTAGAACGATAATTTAAAATAAGAAATGATCAGTAATACATCAGTGTTGACTCCTGCAAAATTAGCTGTTTAAGTTTTTTGTTATGTGTGATAAATAAAGGCTTGTAAAGGTCATGGGTATACAGAGGAGCCAGAATGAATAATCTGAATTTAAATTGTAGTTGGATAATGATTACATTTACTGTTTTAGTTTCTTATCTGAAATGCAGACTGCTTCTTCTGTAATGAATGAACAAGTATCTTTTTAACATTTTGCACCCAAGAGAACAATGGTATTTTTCTAAGTCAGGTTACAGATAAATCATGTTAAACAATGAATTTTAGATGCAATAAATTCATTTCAGTAATCTGTATTAAATATAAATGACATTCCTTGATTTCAATAGGTACAGCAGGCTTGACTGGGCTCTTAATGTGAGCTGTTGCTACCTTGCTGCATTTCAAATGGGCCACCTGGAGTTATTTGACTTTCCATTTGGTTGAGAGAAGAGTTGTACCTTTCCTATTTTATTTTTAAACACAACAGGAGTCCAAAGTGGAAACACTACTTTAAAAAAATCCCTTAAAATTCAGTGCTGATGAATAGAAGCACTTAATTCCCTGTCTGTAGGACATTCAAAAATTTTGTCAGAGATCATGACTGCATGAAAATCTGAAAAAAGAAATGAAGCCAGTTTGGGGGCTCTAGGAAAATCCCAATGAAAAATCTCTCATTATGCCTAAAAATCTTTTACTGTCCCCTAAGAATTCTTCACTGTGTATGCTGTTACATTATTTAATTCATCAATGTCGAACAGATAAAGCTGTTGTATTATTGTATTCTGGATTACAATTATTCCAACTGAAATTACTTGTATACTTCTTGTGTGTGTGCTCTGCAAAGAAGACTGCTTTATACATTCAAAAAATACCATTTTGAAAATGATAAAGGTTTCAGTAAAAAAAGTGGTTTTTATCTCAGCTCTTGTGTTGTACATATGTGTAATCTGTGCAAAAGAATTGAGGGTAAAGAAATACCAGGTTGGGGTTGGCAGCCTTCTAAGCTTGGACCTACCTCCCTTATTTCTTAAAACTGAATATAGGGCTGAAAACGCATTTCTGAGTTTTGCCTCCAAATTACACAGTAAGGTTTTGCTTTCTTTGTTTCATCAGAAAGTGAAGCTATGATTTTCTTTTGCACTTGGATTTGCATGTTCACTGCTACTGAAATTCAGCAGATGTGATAGTTACTTGTATTGGATAATACAAAGCAAAATTTGATTTTTTTATTAGTTTCTTCTAAATACACAAATAATTTACTTAGTAAAATTAAAGGTTGGGGGTGCAAATTAAATACACAAGTCTGATAAATGGTGAGTTTGATGGGCTTGTTTTTCAGATGCCTATACTTTTCTGCAGCAGGCAATGAAACAGAAAGGACTGAAATAATTCACTTATTAACAAGGCAATTATGTTACTTCTGTATTCCATTAAAAAGAAAAGGTTTTTATTGAAGTCCAGTCTCTCCATAGTAAAGTCTTGTAGCTTATTTTTATTTAAGACTTCAAGTATCTCTAGCAAGATCTGGCCATGGGCTTTCTATGTAAAAGGAAAACTGATGTTTCCTCTCAAACAGTCATTTAAATTGATATTTTACAACACTGATATAAAAACCATTCACACTGTAGCTGTTGAAGCACTTTGGAAGTACCAGGTTGGCACTACCATCCCTATCCTATTAGAAGGGAAAATAAGATGCAAAAAGAGACTTGTGTAAGGTTACATCCTAGTCATTAGCAGAGCTAAGGACTGGAGGGCTGTGCTGAGACTCCCATCTCCGCTGCCAACCCACACCTTGCTTCTGCATCTACCTGAAGAGGTGCAGTTAGTGCTGGGACACACACCTTAGGAGGAATGTGTAGGAGAAACTGGAAACTTTGATGTGACACAGACATTCCCTAAAGGGTTTATAAGGAGGAAGACAGATTGAATAACAGGTTGAAATGGGGGAATTTTCATCCTCAGACTTCCCATGTGTATCCAGTCAGTACTTGCTTAGACAAAAAAAAAGAAAAAAAAGAAAAAAAAAAAGAGGTTAAACCAGTGATGATAATAAAAGTTTAAGCTCTTCTCCATGAGAATATATGAAATACAGAGTTAAGGGTCAGGAAAGGCACGTGAACAGTGTGGCTGACACATAACAGTCAAGAAGGTTTAGTAAATCTACGAAAAATTCTTCATTCATATCAATATCTCAGCTAGCGCATTTAGCACTACCACAAAGGTTCCTTACTAAGTTGCACACACTGTCAATTCCATAGCAAATGAATACTTTCATACTCAGCCTTCACTGAAAGCTCCAAATACTCTGGAATGTGTATACAATATGTACGCACATCCTGAACACCACCACAAATCACAGGAACCGAGGAGAGCTGCATGTGCTTGAAACATTCAAGGATGAGCAAGAAATGTTTGAATAAAGATGAGTCAGTATCAACAGTCCTTTAGGTTGAACTGTCTGTACATTCTGGCGTACAATGATAAGCTTGGAAGACAGCAATCTTGAGGAATCAACATCGGTGGAGGCTAATGTAAATTAACTATGACTTACAACAGAGTTTATACTGAAGACTGGAGAAATAGTGTGGTTACAGCTGTGATAAATATCTAAGAGACCAAAGGTGTCTATTTATTAAGCCACCTGTAGAAACAGACAAAGCCATCTTCAGGTCATTTAAGTGAAATGTTACATGCTTGATTTAGAGCTGTTCCACATTTTATGTTGACAGAAGTATAAAGCCAGGCTCAGAATTGAGCAGGAAGGGAAACCAAGAGTAAAAGCAATAATTGTATAGGTTTTGTAGAGGCAGTTGAAAGTAACCAGTAAAAATGGAAATACGGAAACTGCAATCCCAGGACTTGATATTGAGAAGATAACAGGCATTACTGCTTATAAAACTCATGTGCACGCCTTTTTACTGTTCTAATTGTACACAGCATGAGGTTGTAACTACTCAAGTTGGAATTTGCACCAAGAAAAGCACTGCTCTTTAACATTCTGTTTAGTAACTTTTGGGTATTTTTAATTCATGGGATGTTTAACAGTCAGATTTGGAAATTACTGCTGATGGCTGCAAATTCTTTGCAAGCTGGAAAAAAATCAGAGGGATTACTCTGGCACAGATCTCAAATTAGAAACTGCAAGAGACTGAGAACTTTCAGACTGTGTACTGCAGAAGTTGGCAGTGTTTGACCTCTCACACATGAGTCCTACAGTCCCATGGAGGGAAGCAGTTTTAGTCTACGGCTGACCCTAATACAGAATCACAGAGTAATAAACATTAGAAAAGACCTCTAAGATCATCAAGTCCAGTCTTGATCACCTTGCCTGGTGGACCACGGCATGAAGCACCATGCCCAGATGTTTCTTAAACACCTCCAAGGATGGTGACTCCACCACTTCCCTGGGAAATCGATTCCAATGCTTAACAACTCTTTCGGTGAAGAAATTCCCCCTGATGTCCAGCCTGAACCTCCCTGGTACAGCCTGAGGTCATGTCCTCTTGTCCTGTCACTGGCTGCCTGTGAGAAAAGGCCAACCCCCACCCAGCTGCACCCTCCTTTCAGGCAGTTGTGGAGAGTGATGAGGTCACCCCTGACCCTCCTCTTCTCCAGACTAAACATCCCCAGCTCCCTCAGCTGCTCCTCACTGGACTTGTGCTCCAGACTCTTCATCAGCTTTGTTGCCCTTCTCTGGACTTGCTCCAGCACCTCTCCATTCCCTGAGTCTGGTGGCCTGGATTACTGCTTTTTAAGAGAGGATATTTAAGGAAAATGGCTGTATTCCTCTTCCACAACCTCCCAGATCCTATGCTCTGCCATGGATCTGAGCAACTCCCAACACAGATCTTCTATGTCCTGGCTGTGTGGTGCCTAAAGGACCACTCCTGTAGCCAAGAGCCACCAGCCAGCAGTGCTTGCCTGCCCTGTTTTTCTCCAGTCCCATGCCTCTGTGCTCCCTGGCTGACTACTCACTTGCAAAGAAGAAAGTCTGGCTGCTGAATACTGCTCTGCTCTCCAGTGTTACACAGGCTCCCTTTTCCTTGCAAAGCCTGCCCATGAAATTCCCGTAAATAGTGCTTTGACAGCCTACAGCAGGAGGAATCCTGGATGAAAACCCTACTTGTCTCACTGCCTCATTTAGTTGAAAATGTCCTCAGCAGCATTGGGGTTCCTCATACCACGTATATTTCATTCTAAATATAGAAAATTCTCTTCCTGAGATTATGTACTTGAACTGTCATTTAGTAAGTAGAGGGATGAGCACTATGATTCATCTAGAAAAAAAAAATAAATTCCTTCTATAATGATCAAATTCCCGTCACTTCAGGCTTTGATATCAAAAAACATGACAGCAGCCATTTGTGCATCTGTTCTGACACCACAGCAACCCAAAGCTCACTAGCAGTCCAAGAGTGCAGTTCTGGGGTGCAGCCATGACATTTGGCTTTCATTACATAAAAGCATGTAAGAAGCAAATATAACCTACTCAGAGATTCTAGCCACAGGAAATTTTGTTTATTCCAGGAACCTCGTGCAGCTTGCTTTATGCATTTTATAAATATGTAGAAACTCATTTAAGAACAGCTTAACCTTGTGGATTCAAGATAAATTAACCTCTTGCTCAGATGTTCTTTGAACTGCAAGCTTTGCACTTTTATTAAAAACAAACAAACAAGAAAACCTTTTAAAAAATGTGAACAATGTCACAGCATGCCATCAGCTGTCCCTCAGTTCCTCCTCTTCTGTGGGTAGCAAATGCAATAAAGTATTTTATCAGAGGAAGTGGCAAATTGTGTTACTATGCAATGGCCACCTACCCACAGACAAAGGCAGCCAACCCCTCCTATCTAGCTATAAAATATAATTCATGTATTTTATGCCATAGATGTAAAACAACATATAAAACCAGTGAAGCTGATGAAAAAGTGTAAATAAATATAAATGATCAATGTAATTACAAACAGGTAAATATCACATGATTTGAAGAACACCTAAAGCTCAAAAATCCCTGCCTTCATAAGAGTAGGACAGGAAAAGCAGCCATAGAGTAAAAGCATATCTTTCTGTAAAAGAGTGTGTGTAAATCCTACAGTAACAGATAATGTAGGCAGGTAGACAGGAAGGTTCCTCCCTTTTAATAAGGCAGTGGATCATCTTGTCTCCCTCCTTCACTTCAGCATGACCATTTGCAGGACCTTACCTCAAATCATTGGGGGTTTTGTAGATATTTCACCATATTGCATAGAGGAAGAAAATACTATATCCAGAATGTTGGTAAACTCCTGTGTTTTTAGACAGAACAACTAAAATGAACTGAACACAGACATATTGTTACTTAAATATTTTCTGCACCTAGTTAGATCATGTTTGCTATAGCAAACATCTACTAAAGACAATGCAGCTTTGTGATAAAGCCAGTTTCCAACTGGCTTAAAGGCAAACTGTGGAACTACTGCAGTATGTTGTCTTCACTATCTTGTGCATTGGTCATAGCTGGAAAAGAAACAGTTTTCCTGTCATGTGAATTATGTTCAAGTGTAGAAAAAGAAAGGTCGCATTCCTCACCAAGAAAGGTTTATCAGTGGACAGGTTAGCACACTTTACCACTGAAAAACTTCTGCACTGTGACACAGCAGTGTTTTACAGCAGAACAACATTTTCAGGGACAAAGAGAAGAGAGAAAGGGAAGCAAAGTGGCTGACTATTCACCCCTTTAGGCAGGGTTGGATGCACAGGTGACAAACCCTGGTAAGCTTTTGTCTCCTGTAAGACTACTTAAATTAATAGCAGTGTGAAGGGTAGACTTCACTGCATTTTGCACATGGCAAGAACATACTGGTATATTTTCACCTGGCTCACTTGTGCAAGTGATGAGACCTTTAACTGATAAAACAAGGATTTTTATATTCCCTTTCCCTCTATTCCCTCTTTTCTCTTCTGCTGGAAAATGTGTTAGAACCAAGAGGTAATTTCCAAAGCATTTCCAAATACATTTTTAATTTCTCAGTTTTTTCTTGTCAAAATATCAGCAGTATTTAGTAGAGAACTCCATATGAGACCATTAATGACAATCACAAACCTTGCTCTGTCTTTAATGAAAGGTCATGGCACTTAGTTTTCCCATTTCCCATTTCTTTTCTCTGGCAGACTTTGGTCTTGGAAACAGGTTGAACTACAGAGATTAACTACCAGCAGCCAGTTTACACTCAGAGGTGTAAACACCAAGCCCTCCTTTTAGCAGCTTGCCCATTTGAGAGGACTCTAAAGTGGGACTGAAGTACTTTTAGGATCTTTTCAATGTAGTCATGGGAACAGAAGGAAGTTTCATCACACATGACAACTGAATCCACAATGTTATAATGCAAATAGCACAACTTGCTCTGGGCAATGAGAGACAGTCCGAGATGTTATCCCAGCTCTTCCCCAGAGGCAGTGCAGTGAGCTCACACAGGCCCTGCCACACAAATGGAGACACAGCCAGTTATTTGCCACATCTGCCATCATTTTCCTCCACATCGGCAGCCCAGGACATGAGCTGAGAAAATTCCCTGTTACATCTATTCCAACAGAAGAGGTCAGAGCAGCTCAGTCAGTTCTTTGGTATCCTTTTGGCGGAGCCTAGGTCTTAATGATCTGCATGCTCAGAATCCCATGTTCTCTTTATTCTCCCAGTACTCTTCCCCACTGCCACCCGAGGTGCTCCAAGAATGTTTGCATTTTGGGATCCTTCACTGCCCATGTTAACTGGAATATAAAGAACTCTGGAGTATATTCCTAGAGATCACACCCTCTTAAGTGCATGAGTTAAATGGATGCTGAATATTAATAAAACATACAATTTTAAGGACATACCCACCAATATGGGTAGGAGTTACAGGTTTTTAATAACCTCAGTTGCATCTGTGGATAGCTAAAAATTCACTCAGCATATATGTCATAAACTTCAGTAAATTGTTTGACATATTACCAAAAACACGGATCTTTTTTTAAAAGCATAGTCCCATATTATACCAGTAGCACCCACGTTGACTGATACTTGAGTTAACAAGAGCCAATACGGAATTTTTACCAGATAAAAGTATTCCTAGAGATTGTGTGTCTAGGTCTTACAGAGATTCATTCAGCAATCCTAAGCAGCACTGAAACAAAATATCAAGAAAAAGGGTAAATACATAAATACCAACAAGGTTTGGGTTTTTCTCTGGAAACCATGTTCCAGACATGTACTGATATCGGACTTAGTACAAAAATATACAGCCAGAATAATATGAGCAGCTGGAATTAACTCATCCCTGACACTTGTTGCCTGACATGACCAGGAGTATTTTCTTGTCAGTCCTGTTTACAAATGAAAATTCTGCCAACAGTAAGGTTAAATATTACCTGACTGACAAACATGAGAAGAAAGCCGGCCATTAGCTTGCTTATCTTTGGACATCATCACAGGTCTCAGCTGATGGGACAATATCATTTCATTCAGTTTTTGCTGCAACGCTAAGTAATCTTCAGATAATTTTGATATCTGAAAAATATATTTTTACATTATTATAGAAATAAGTACACATGTTCCAAAGTAATCAAAGGTAAAATAGTGAACTAGAGCACTAATTTAAAGCTGACTGCAGTGCACACCCCTACCACATTTACCTCCTCATCTCCTGAAAAAAATGAAGATGGGGAAAAAAAGACACACAGGAAACTCAGCACTGCAGTCCAGTTCTACAGCTACTTCTTGGTTCACACACATGGGCAGATGGTGCCTTGCTGATGCAAGATTGCTTCTACAGCTGTAGGCATACTTCCCTGCACATGTGCAAACCTCTGACATTGGCACAGCAACTTTAGTTTCATTTACAGGGACATTTCACAAATGTACTGAATTAGGCTAAACAGACATTTGAAAGGCAAAGCTTTAGCATTTAACTTAAATCAGATTAACATTTTTTTTGCCAGTATTCTTTTACTTTTCCTCCTTCCTGAAAAGGCTATTTTCTCTTGCAACGCAAAATATGCATTTTTATAGAACACACATTACAAAATCTCTGTCTTAGTTCAGAGAGCAAAATCTTGGTGCCATAGAAATCAGTAAAATAACTTTGCCAGTCTGTCACTGCTCAGAGTGTTATGCACCACATACATTGCTTACAAGCTTCTTACCTGTCGTGAAAAGGCTGCCAAATCACAAGCCTCTTTCTCTGAATCTCCCTTCAGTGTCTTAGAGTCTTCTGCCTCTGTGCTGGTGCTTTCCCTACCTTTTGTTGTTTGGGGATTGTTATTTTGAACGTGTATTGCTTCTGTTGGCTCCTTGATTGTTTTCTCTTGACTTTTGCAAGGTAGTTTCCCTTCTTTTCTGAGTTGTCCCCTCCTTCTGTAACCCCGGTAATTGCTCTGAATTACCACTGCTGCCTTCTCTTTGTCTTCTGAACCTTGTTTTTCTGCCTCAGCTTGCTTCCATGAGCCTCTTCTTAGTGACTCTTTTCTTGTGATTCCTTTACCTCCTGTAGGCATTGCTGTTTCATGTTTTAGGTGGTTTCTTTCCACATCCCTGTCAGTCCTGGGCTGGACCACAGCAGATTCTTGATTTTGCCAGTCTGCACTGAGTGTGTCTTGATTATCTTGCTCTTGCTGGGGTCTAGGTTCAGCTGAGGTTTTGACAGAAGACTTGCTGGGTAACTCTTCCAGAGAGTCCTGTTCTTCACCTTCACTAACATCTTCTACTGCCAGGTTCTGCTTCACAGAAGCTGCCTCTCCTTCAGTAGATGTTTGCTGTTGCTCCTCTATGTTCCCCGTGTCACTGTCCCCAGAGCACTTGCTGTCAGTGACAGCATCAGGTTCATCTTGAGTCTCCTCGCTTGCCACTTCTTCCAGTGTATCATTTTGAGCTGGCTGCAGTTGTGCTTCAAGGAATTCCACAGCAGATAATTCATCCTCTGCTATGGCAGCTGCTTCTTCTTCTGTTCTAGGGAGGGCACTCTCCCCTTCACTTGGACTTTCCTCAGGATCTTGAAGTTCTTCATCATTTTCCTTCTTGACAATGGTTGCTGCATTTTCAATTTCTTGCTTTCTAAGTGATTCCCTAAATGGAACAGAGTTTTGGGCAAAAATTACAGCTGAAGGAGATGAAGAATAGGGACAACTTTACAACTATCTTTAGTGGTCTTTGTGTACTAACTGGCAATTTGATTACATTGCAACATGGGAAAGATTTAGTGCATATAGCTGGAATTAAAGATAGCAATTTCTGTTGTTGTTGTTATTATTATTACTACTACTACTATTATTGTCTTCTCTTAAAGTGAAAAGGGATGATATTATTATCATCAACATAATCATCTCTTAAGTTCAAAGGGACATCCCTGATAAACTTCATGGAAAATTGCCAGGAGGACAATCTAGGTTGTGTGAGAACTGATAAAACAGTAAAGAATTAATTTAACTGTTAACAAAAACATAAGGCATAAACCTTTTAGCATCTCAAGAATGTATAAATACACACAGTCCTAAAGGTATTCTGTGTTTCCTCTGCCATTGCCTTTGCTTATCTTGAATAGGGACTTAAAATGAGAACAGTTCCTTGCAGATATCTATCTCACTCTTGTTTTAACATTTTTTATTATGAGCTAATTCCAAAAGTGACTCATCTATAGATTCTGTTATCATTACAGGTAGGTACAGTATTGTTGATCCTTCTCCTAAATGTGCCTTTATTCCTTGGGCTTGAAAAGATGAGAAAATTTGCTACTGCCATTAAAAACCTTCACATAAATACACATTACTTCCTCATACATATCTAGAATAATCCTAATTTGCTTCACTCTTATCTCACAAAGTTGTTATTTGGTACTGTAATGACAGGAAAGGGACTCATTTGAGTGACATAAGAGAAAATAACAATACCTCCTGCTTTTGAAGACCTTCCTCTCCTTGTATCCCCTGTAGTGAGACTGAATTGTTATTGCTGCTTTGTTTCTTGTTTCAGTTAGCTCTTTTCTCTTCTTCCTGAATAAGTATCCTCTGGCAACTGATACAAAGTGTAATGCAAAACAACCTTAGGCAACAAGCAATGGGTGTCACACACATTTCAGACAGTCAAATGCTAACAGCATTAAACAAAAGCTAGTAAGAAAAAACAGACCAGGGTGCCTATTATAATTATGTTTCATTTGAAATGATTACCAGTTTTTGAAACTTTTTTGAGATTTCACAAAGCCATACCTATTCTACATGAGGATACAAACAAGCTACTTCTTCGTATTTTCTTGGACTAAAGAAAATATAGGAAGATGCAGAATAAAACAGAAGCACATAGCTATAAAAGTGCCTCTAGAAAAGAGTGCTCTGAGCTTAATGTACCTGCTTTGCCTGATTCAGACAATTGATTTGACTCTGTCTTTCATTTCCATGGGAAATGCCTGATTATCAGCTTATAGATAGGTTATCTCTATAGATTATCTGTATAGATTACCATGCTGTCAACTGGCACAGGCTTGGAATTAGATGAACATTCAATAGATCAGAGAGAAACTGAGAATTTTATAGCTCAGCAGTTACAGAAGACTTAGCTCATGCTCCTTCTGCAAAGACTCATTATTTAAAATGAAAAGGATCAGCATGAAAGATGTGCTAACCTCCAAAGTCACCAGGCACACTTTGGCAGAGAAACTCCCCTATTTGTGCTTTGTGGGAGGCACAAGGTTAATTTTCTGGTTTGAACCAGCAATAAGGACTCAAACATGGGCCTTCCCTGAGCCATGTAGGTGTTGATGGGTCACTGGGGCCTTGATGCAGTTACCAGCATGTTGGTATCTGGTGCCATCTGAAGTGCTCCAGGACAGCAAGGCATCCTCATGGAGCTGGTGGAAAGAACAGGACAGATGGGACTTTCTGGACAGAAAAAGAAAGCTGGAGGCCAGACAAGATAACCAGGGCACCTCGAATGACACTAGATACCAGTATGAGGGCAAATGAGCTGAGCATTTGATAATTTGGAATAAAATTATTCAAACCCTAGGCTCTACTGACTATAACAGCAGTTTAGACACCTAGATGACATTTGGACATGAAGTGTCTTAGTCAGAAACTGAATTGTATTCAGAATGTTGCTTCAAAAATGTTTGAACTTGCAAATAATTTCCTAATGGGAACTGGCACAGTCTCCACAGTGCTATGATTTGGACAAATCTGCAATTCCAGGGATTCAGCACAAATCCGCTAATCCCTGGCAAAATATAAAGAACATAGTGTTTTGTCAAAATATATCTGTTGAACTCTAATTCCAAATTCAGTACCAAGAGTATGGGAATAGTGGATTCAGGTGATTTAAGTACTCTGTGGACAGGGTATATATAGGACTGTTTCTTCAACTCTGCTGAGAGTGTTTTGCATCACAGTGAAAAGGTCAAGCTCACTTGAAAATAAGGGAGTATTAGCAGGCTGTTCCAACACATTCATATAACTTAGTGCTAAATTTTATGTGCTTTAGCATTCCCCACTCAGACCAGCTTGGGCTCAACTAAGTGCAGTCAATCAATGTAAGAAGCACCATATAAAATGGGCATAAATTACACCTTGATAACTGGACATAGGACAAAGAAACACAAATACTGATTGGAGCACAATAGGATTTTATACTGCAGTCTGACAGAGTCTTAGAAAAGTGGAAATTGTAAAGCACTTGGAATACCTCTTGAGCTTTTTGGACTTCTGAGACAATTCTCTTTCCATTTTCATATAAAAGCAACTCAACAGGAGTAGTTTTGAAACAAATCAAGTTATCAATTGACATGCCAATATAAGCTGTGTCTGGTCTGTTCAGACTATTTTGGTTCACTTTTGAGGTTTTCTGAGAAGTTATGAGATAGTTGCTTTCTAAGCTTTGTTTTCAAACTGGAAGAGGAATTTTGTATTGCTTTAGAAATAAATGGGGGAAAAGTAGAGACAGCTAAGTCAAAATGGATTTTAGTTTAGTTTAGGCTTCTTGTGCACTGAAAAAATTGAAATGAAACTGCAGACATGAAGAGAAGGTGGACAAAAAGAAACATTCGGGACATTAATAGAGTGAAGTGGTAAGTTTACACTTTTGCATTTGCTAAATATCCTCACATAATTGACAGTGTCCAGATATGTAATAATTTTTGCAAATTACTGGATTTTATGCTGGTTTTAGATCGTTTTCTACACTGATAAAGTTCTACCAACTGCAGTGAAGTGATCTTCAGTACACACTGGCCCAATGCAATTAACAGACACATCTGACAATGATTAAAACCAACAGCGGTGGTGATATATACTCATGAAGGCCTATCTGAGGTTAAATCTAGATAGCCTGGGTACTGGTAATACTAGCTTATATTTGGTTTGCCACCTTTGTAATTATTAAAAATGCTGTTCAGATTTGTGCCAGCTGTTTTTATAGAATCATAAAATCATAAAACAGTTTGGGTTGGAAGGGATCCTAAAGATCATCTGGCTCCAACCCCGCTGCTATGGGCAGGGACACTTTCCACTGGACCAGGTTGCTCAGAGCCCCATCCAACCTGGCCTTCAGTCCCGTGTCTCTCCAGCTGTACTGCTCCTGATTTCAGAGCTGTTTAGACTGTCTAGCTTGGGGATGTCTCTGCAGGGACAAGGGAGACCAAAGTACCGGGAGGAAAAAGGGATGTCCTATAGCAACACCTGGGCCCAGGGTCATTATGGCTGCAAAAGAGAAACAAAGCGATGGCAAAAAAGAAAAAGAGACATGAGTGAATTTACAGCTTTCCAAATATAACCACTACTGATATATAACAAACCTTGTTCCAAATCAAGCAGCACCCATACACACATGATATGCAGACAGTGTTGTGTGGGTTTCAACAATACCCACAGCTGGGCAGCTGTAGTACTTCAATATCTCAGACTAGGAGTGACAAGGCTTGCTATGGCATTTAAGCATCCCACGTCAAAGCAGTCAAAAACGCCTAAACCACTCTGAGGTACAGGTAACAGAATACACTGACCCATTTCAGCCACTGAATATAGACACATAACAGATAAGTTATACGTCAGAACATGCAAATGAGCATAGTCAATCAGTGTAGCGAGAATCTGGGTATGGATAGCACATTAAAAACCAAGAAAGGAAACAATTCTTACTTGCTTGAAATTTGGTAACATATTCTTCCACTTTTTTATTGTGCTTCGCATTTTTGTATTCTTTACGAGCAACAAACCCCCTGTAGGCTGAAAAGAGATGTTAAAAATTAGGGAATCCACTAGGAACAAAAAAGAATAAAAAGTACTCTGGAATTACAGACCTCTATTAAAACGCTCACAAATATTTTGCAGCCTTTATCTTTCAAAAAATATGGCAAATGAGCACAAGTAGTAAATCTACATAAAAACTACATTTTCTGCGGAGTAAAGTTATTATGAATTAAATGAATACAAAACACAAGATAATCAGAATGTAAAATAAGGTTATGTTGGAAAGTATAAAAAAAAATCAGTTGATGCCTCCATCAACAGGGTAATTTGCCTTATTATCTAGGACATTTAATATATTTTATTTTCGTTATTACATTATGCAGCCTTGTCAGTGCATGCCAGAATATTATTAAGAGTATCATCTGTGCAATCACACCCTTCCATTCTTAAAATTGCCTTTTAAATGTAACACTGATAAATGTAATTTCAGTAAAGAGACTGTCATAACCTGTTTAAAAGAAATTTTTCTTCGTAAGAATAGATATGACCAAGTATAAGGTATTTTGTCAACTGTAACAGCAGGAAAAGAGCAAAATCCACATCCAGCATGCAGATTCATCTATCAACTGTACACATGCACTAGCTTTAAGCAAAATGTTAAACATTTCAAAGCTATTACCTGACTGTATTTTAATAGCACTCTGTTCCCTTTGTTCCTTTATCTTTTTGTATCTCCTTGAACCCAGCCACCCTCTGACATAAGCTTGAATCAAAATAATCATGTCAACTGTCTCCTTCCGCATTAAATTGAGCTGCTCCACATGATAGTATTTGAGGAATACCTGAAAAAGAGAAACAAACAAAAGTTTTAGTTACCTTCCCAGCCCTTTATTCACTCGATCCATTTAACATCAACAAGACTTACAAGTTTGTTTCATATGATGAAAAGACCCTTCAGCTGTAGTACCTGAAGGATCTTTCTTAGAGATAGCATTTTCATTGTTTGGGATATTAATTTACCTTACTCTTCTCTCCAGCATCTTTAGTCAGCCCCTGCTTATTATTTTTTTATGACAAAATTTTTTAAAGTTCCAGTGCAAACCTTCAGTCTGTAACTATAAAACTGTTTTCGAAACTACAAGGCTGACAGTTTTGTAAACCTCACAAATCTAATGTACGTTACATAAACATGATCCAAATCTGGAGCCTTCAATTTTTCCATTTCCTGATTTTAAACCTAAAGCGTTGTTTACTAAATTGCTTTTATCAAGCATGAAACTCACATATGTCCTGAAAAATGAATCCAGCACAAGACTGCCAATGCATTCCTGGTGTATAGTAAGAACTTTACTTTTTAAAAAGGGTAGAGACCAAGAACTACTCTAAACAAATGGGTGAGAAAACAAATTGTTTAATATGTTAACAATGGCATACTGGAATGATGAAAATACAGTATATTAAAAAATTACTTTAGTTTTTCCAAGAACCCAGTTGTCAAGGTGGGCTTTTTCCAAGATGGCAGCACAGGTCTCCGGGCTGACTGGAGGATCATCATTTGTTTTGTAACAGATGAGGTAATACCTATAGACAAATGCATGACTCTTTATTTGATTAATGGAGGATAATACGTGCAAATACATTTAAACCATGCTTTTAAGTAATAAAAACAATTATATGAAAGGAAACATAGCACTGAAAAAACCAAAACAGCATATAAAAGAAAATGCAGTTATTTATACACAGTCCTAAGAAACTCAATCAAAAGTGGATGAGTGACATATTGCACACCCTGGAGGGTTTTTTAAATCTATACCAACACCAGAAGGATTTTAAAAAGAATTCAACCCGAGCAGCACACCATTTCTTTCCTGCTTGCTACATTCTGTGAAAGTTATTTCAGTGACAATATAAAAAATAAAATAAAAATATTTTAAAAGCTTTTCTGCCAAAATTACATTATTTCATATTTAGAAATGTCACAAAAAATTCCTATATTAGTTCAGGTGCTAGACCATCTACCTTTGAGATACTTAATATGATCCAAGATGCATCCCAGCTCTTGTTATCAGTTTTACAGATACTTTTGGAACATGTAAGTGGCATTGTGACAAATCATCTGTAAGCATTTAATCTGGCAAACTCAGTACTCAGAATTAATTCTGGCTAGGAAAAGAGGTCACGATGCTCACTTATAAAAATTACCTGTGAGACACCAGCTCAGCTGCTAGATAGATACTTGTTTGTTCCAGGACTTTCCAAAATGCTATAACAAAATGAACTGTACCTATCCTGGATTTTTTAATTTAAGAAAATTACATGAATTATGTGTGCTTCCTGACAGTACATTCTGCTTTTTTCTTGTTATTCAACCTTTAAACACAAAGCCTGGGTTTACCAGCTTTAAATGATGGTAACAATTTGCTCATGGAATAATAAAAGAAGAGACAATGTCGATTTCTTCATTATCACCTACAGTTCTCTTTCCTTTTGTTTTTGTAAAACACAATGAATTGGCTTATTTTTATTATAACCAAATAATGATGCCATTATCTCAGGTCTACCTGTAACTCTCAACTACCAAAAAACCCCAAACCTAAGACATACATTGAATACAAATCCTCTTTCCTTTGAATGCCACATCTTCAGTGCCAGAGATCTGCAGAGCCTCACTGTAATGAAGGGCACGCTCTCTAGAGAGCTACCCCATTATGTTTACTGCTTTTATCCATTTTACCTGAATAGTTAAGTTTGGTTGATTTTTGGGTTTTTTTATAAAAAGCTGTCTCAACAAGCTACAGCATATCTTGTAGTGATAACTATCTTTTCCCATGCTGCACTCTTCCAAAAGCTGCATTCTTCCAAAACAGCAACAGTTCCAGGATTATTTTTTCAAAAGACAGGGCTTCAAAAACATCCCTTTTCTGTTTCCCTCTCATCTCATGCACCTGCAGGACTCTGCTGTTAGCTCTCTGTTTGTAGTGCACTATTTCTTTTAAGTGCTTCTGTCTGGATAGGTGGTGCTTGCTTCTTCACAGTTTTGATCTCCATTCCACACATCTCTGTTCTGATTGAGGAAATACTCAGGGTCTTGTAAGAGAGAAGTACAGATTTTTGGGGTGGAGGAAGAAGGTGATTAAAAGAATAATAAAACCACAATGAATTCATTACTCTGCTTCTTAACAAGTGACTCATACTTAGGAATTATATTTTAAACAACACTATGCATGCAATGAACTTTTCAGCCCTAGACTAGGAATCCCAAATTACCATCTACCCTCCACAAGCAGATGCTGCACAGTGCCGAACTTGGGAGCTAGAGGAACTATGGTGCTCCTTGGATGCTGTGGCTGCAAATTCTTGGCTTTGATTTGAAGTAATAAATTTCCAAAACTTAAGTCCTGGAAGAAACTTGCAGAGTATAAGCAAGTAAATTTTTACCCAAACGCTCAGAGACCCTGAAAAAGCATCCTGAGATTCATCATCTTTCCCTTCCCATTGAAAACAGGTCACTAATCTTGTGCCTGAACTACTCTTGGTCATCCAGTCTATAAATTTCTTTGTCACAGGAAATGTCTTTGTATTTCTTTTTCAAAGACCATGGCAAAAACACTGCTGGTGCTTAACAAGCACTGGGCAGGAACTGTAGGAGAGAAAAGAGCTCCTTCACGTCGATATTACCGTTTTATGAAGTTAGCGAAGAGTATACGATGTGAATAACCCTGTCTTCGAATCCGTGCTGTCTCCAAAATTCCTGTGTAACGCAGCTGAACCAACACTTTTTCTTTATCAAACTTGTTTGCCTGCCGGTCATTGTTTGGCTTGATGCACCTGACAAAATGAGGCTGGCCTACGACCATTTTGGATAACAAATCCATCAGAGAATACTGCAAAAAAGTAACAAGAGATCTGTAACCAGGATACTTATGAAACTTGTATATTTGTCCATGTGTAGTTGACATTTTATTTCATGTGATCAGAACCATGTCCAAAACCATTTACATTTCATTAAGCTGGTGCTTTAAGACTAGATGAAGTAAATGACCCAAAACCAATTCTAGCTTTTCTAAGCTACTAATGTATACCACTTGAGAGAAACAATGATTCCAAATAGATGCTCCAAATTTCATCCAGGACATTCTACAGAATTCCACAATGTCCAACACATGACATGACACTTACACTCCTTACATTTACTTGCTTATCTTGGAGCTTTTTTAGGTAATTACAGCCATTTTTCTTTTTATTGTTGTAACCTCTTTGAAGACCCTTGTTCACCCAGAGAGTAAATCATCCACCTATGGATGGGAATTGGAACAGCAGCAAGCCAGTGAATATCTCAATTCCTTCATTAGACTGGAGGAAAATAAGGCTACCCCAGAAAAAGGGCTGGTTGAATCTCTGATCTTGGTGTGTCCTGTTCATGGTATAGACTGATGGTGATACAATAACTGCCCTGCCAAGACAAAACTTCCGAGGAGGAAAAAGCTAGACGACCACAATTCCAAAGTTGCATTTTTCCCACCTCACCAGAGTACCAGGCTAGCATAGAGGATACAGCCTGTAGTGCCCCATGCCAGCTGAGGGGAATCTGACTGTAAGCAACCTTGACTGTTGTTTTGAAAAATTGCTTCATGGGGGGACCTTATTAAAACACAAATGAAGAGGCTCATTCCTCAAGATTCAACCTCACTCAACAGAAAGAGGCAGCCAGGAGGTAATGCAGCTCAGCAGTAGGTTGGTTACATGAAACCAGTGTAGGATGTCAAGAGCCATATGTTTCCTATTAAAATGTGCAATTCCATTCTGGACAGAAACCGCACCATGCAGCAAAGTGCTTAATTAGCTCCATCACCAATGTGCCAACTGAACACAAACAAGTAGGACATGCTAATGGAAATATTTTTTTCCATGCAGTCTGAGGTGGCACATGCTTTTCTCAGTCACCCTTAGATTTCTGTGTACGAGTAAACCAGTGGGCTGAAGGTAAATTTTTATTTAAGATCATTAGCTACCATGATCTGAGAAAGGATGTCCACTCCAGAAAACAGTATCAGAAAAGTGTAAACATAATTAACTCATTTGCAGACTCTGATGCTAAAAGTACTGATAATGCACTGAATCATAGATGTTAATATCTATGAGATTCAATATTTTTTTCCATCTAGAATATTTGAACAGTATATTGCTTTGGGCCACCGGGATACCTAAACTGAAATTATCCTTCACAGTCCACAAAGCTGAGCAACTGTATCTAAAAAAGAGAGATCTGGCTCCTCATTTTTCTGACATAGATGTAAGTGAACTCCTACGGGTCATAAAATCATAGAATATGCTGAGTTGGAAGGAACTCATCAGGATCATCAAGTCCAACTCCTTACCCTGTGCAGGACACCCCAAGAATCACACCACGTGCCTGAGAGCATTGCCCAAATGCTCCTGGAACTCTGTCAGGCTCGTGCTGTGACCATTTTCCTGGAGAGCTGGATCCAGGGCCCAGCCACCCTCTGGGTGAAGATCCTTTTCCTGATATCCAACATAAACCTCCCCTGACTCAGCTTTGTGCCCTTTCCTTACATCCTGTCACTGGTCACAAGAGCAAAGAGATCAGTGCCTGCCTCTTCTCTTCCCCTCATGATGTTGTTGAAGGTCACAATGAGATCTCCCTAAGTCTCCCCTTCTCCAGGCTGAACAGACCAAGTGACTTCAGCTCCTTCTCACACAGCTCCCCTCCAGACCTTCACCATCCTCATGGCCCTCCTTTGAATGCTCTTCTCTGGTTTAATGTCTTTTTTATATTGTGCACCAGAACTGCCTCCAGCACTCGAGATGAGGCCACCCCAGTGCAGAGCAGAGCGGGACAATCCCCTCCCTTGCCCAACTGATGCCCCCCAGGACAGGGTTGGCCCTCCTGCTGCCAGGGCACTGCTGGGTCATGTTCAACTTGCCATAGAACAGGACCCCCAGGTCCCCTTCTGTGGCACTGGTCTCCAGCCTCTCTTTGCCCAGTCTCTACACACAACAAGGGTTGCCACATCCCAGGTGCAGAATTTGGCCACTGTCTTTCTGAAACGTCGTAAGTGGTGATTGCTCAGCCCTCTGATTTGTTGAGGTCTCTCTGCAGGGCTTCTCTGCCCTCAAGGAAGTTGACAGCTCCTTCCAATTTAGTGTCATCAGCAAATTTACTTGGTGTTCCTTTGAGCTGTGCATCCAATTCATCATGAGCATCCCCTCAGCCACTTTATGGTTTGCTGAGAGAGATGACTAAACTTGAGTGAGGAATTCAGAGAAGAACCAACTCTGTGCGCCACTTCAGAGGAAAGGATGCTCTTCACTGCTATTTCCTATTTTAGGACCAGGGAAGGTTCAGAGCACTGCTGAAGGTGCCACAAAGATGAACTCTGGGCAGCCTCTGTGCAGTGATCAACAAGAGCTTTCACTGGAGCTCTTGCTTCCAATCAACTTTGCCCTCTTCCTTAAACTCTTACGGAAATTCTGTATCTCTAATGTCCAATCTCCCTTTAACTTTGGCGGAAAAACAAGCAAGTGAAAGATTAGTATTGATCATCGTACATCATGATGACAGCAATGTAGCTGTGTAATCAAGTACAGTTAAAGATGAAACATCCCAATCTCTTTGAGATATTTGTACTGCACAGACTTCTGCAGCACATATGCAGTTCACAAACTCTAAATGGATTACTACTGACTCTAACGCGACAGGTGCATTTCAAAAAGTAAAAGAATAAACATTTGTTGTACTCTAGAAATATTTATTAAAAGATCTGGTATCTTACTCTAAAATAAGAAGCAACTGTCTGTGTTTTCATGCTGGTTGTTTCTCTTGGATGATGTCCAGTATCTCCTCCTTCATTCTATAAAGATGAAGAAAAAAAATTACACTTTTTATCTCTAGTTGCCTGTAGTAGCTCTCTCCAATGCCCCAAGAAAGCACCCCTCAGAGAACATAAATAATTTTAAAAGTATTCTAAATAGCAAAAGTTACAGCATAATCACTAGCACAAATTAGTTACACCAATGCTTTTCTACACAATACACAAACATTCACACACACACAAAGGGCACAAGCTGGTAACAGAGCCTATTCTAAGAACTGCCACAAATAACTGGATAATGTCTGAGGTCCTGTCTGTTATTTCATCATCACTGTTAATTTGATAGTTCTATAAGGAATGTGGCTATACTCCACACCAATATTTTAATTTCTCTTTTTGCTACAATACAGCTGCGAAATAGTACTTCTTTTTCCCTGAAGTTGTTATAAAACTATAGCCAGAAAGAAGGGAAATGTTAGGTTTTTACCTCACGGAAGGAATATGAATTGCACAACACAAAGATATCCAGCTAAACAGAAAAGAAAATAGAAGAGGGAGAAAAACCAAGGAAGGGGTTACTTGCTTACTTTCAATACCAAAACAACTACTGCCTTTCTAATTTAAATTCGGCTTCAATGCAGAACCAAAAAAATCAGTTTTCTTACCTTTGTATGACTGATTGACTTTTGCGAGGTCCACATTTGATAACTGATTGTAGTTTTGCTTTTGGTGTGTGCCAGATTACCTATGTGAAAATGAAAGAAAGTAAACTACCAAAGTGATTCTATCTCATCTAAACTAAGAATGATCCTGAACTACTTTGTTCATGCACCCAATGCAACCATATGATAATAAAGGTCATTGACTTTTTCAGAGTGCGTCCTCATTTCCCCTTTAACCCTTGGGATGGAATGAGCTCTGAAGAAGTTGCATGAATACCAAACATGATGATTTTTTTCTCCTTCAGCTCATACATCACCTACTAGATAAAAAAAATAAACAGACTGCTGTAGAAGGTAAGATAGATACATCTTACAGCATGCATGTGTTTTTTTCCCTAAGAATGTTACTGTACTATTCTAGTTCTAATGCTACATGCTAGTAAAAGAAAAATGTGCTAATATCCTTCTCTGGCTCTGAGGAAAAGTGATGTGGCATGACTCAAGATTATACACATAAACTCTACTCTTCACTACTCTTTCAAACCCCTAGTTAAAATAAGGTTGTATCTTTCCACAGAGCTTGCTGGAAACCATCAATAGCCTGTTCTTTCTCTTAAGTGTGGCTGGGTATTCCTGGGAGGCTACTAGCTGACATGGATCAAAACTGTTCCAGGGAAGCATTCTAACCATTAATCAGAATGAGCAGTCCTCTGGGAATGTTTCAGCTACTGTTCACTGGGTCTGTTGGGTTTACTAGCACAGAAAACATCTTAAGGCTCTAACTCTGGAATTCTAAGTCAAGAAATACCTTCATTAAGACTTTGAAGGACTAGGTGCATTGACATGCTCTACACAGACACTGGTCTTTTCAAGGAAAAATGAAAATTCTGCTGAGCCTTCCATCATGTCTATATATCTGTTGATAAACTCTAATCATTGCAGCATACTGCCACTGCTTCTGCTAATAATGTAACACCTCTGGGATCTCCCTCTCCACTGTGAGAACCTATATCTCTCTGCACTCAGTTAGTATCATGAAGAGGAGGATAAGAGCTTGAATAACAGCTGCAAATGTGTGCCATGGTAATGCATCTGGTATGTGATGATATCAAGGCCTAAACCTCCCTGGGGTTCAGCTGAATATCACAGGGTGGGAAGGAAAAAGAAAGGATTACTCACAGCTAACTTTTGCAATCTGAAAGTGAGCTGTCTACAGGACCCCTGTTATATTCAGTGGCAAGAGACACCTTCAGAGGAGATTTTTCCCATCCCAAGAGAAACATCTGAGATGGGAAAGATGAGTTGGACTTAGAGTAAACCTCTACAATTACTTTGATTCATGATAAATAACATGGATCAGAAACCTAACTTTTAGTTGGCTATAGCTGGATGGTTTGAGTAAGTTTTGAAACACTACATGCAGTGTTACACAGTATTTAACAAGAGGACTAAAACAGCTTTCAGAGTAATCTTGCAAAACATTAAGACTTGGGATCAGTTCTTGGAACCATTTGGATGCTCTGCTTGAACTCTATGGGAATTATAGTTTAGTATATTAGCAGATATCAACAAGCCAAAAAGTTCAGGCAAGGGCATTGAGCTCTGTGCTTTCCCAGGAACACTCACTTAAAACAAAATAGACCAAATTTTGCATTTTACTACCAAAACTCCCTTTGTAAAGAATGTAAGCCTTGCCAAAACCTCAACTTCTGTAAGTTATGATAACATTTTCATTTTCATTAGGCTCTTCCAATTTAGCTTTTCTGTTCTGCTAGAAATATGTCTCCCATATAGCTGCACAATAAAGTAATGTTGTCAAGTACTTACTGTATGGCATCAATGCCATCACACAGAGAGTACTACAACACAATAACTAACTGGTTGTAAGGAGACTTACCTGTCATCCTGCAGTGGAATGAAGGACACTTTGCAAGGACATAGTTCAAATAAGGTGCAATTTAGGAGTAATTTCTGTAGAGCCAGTTTTATTCCTCCACCTCTACATATGAATTTCTTGAGGAAGAGCTTACTACAAGGACCCCATCAGTTACCTATTGTAAGGAACTCTAAGACTGAAGATAGAGGACTGTCTTCTCAGTCTTTGCAGCAGATGTTAGGAGCCCCAACCTTTGATCTCTACCACTTAGAGATAAATTGCACTAAGGCAATTTAAATATGCCCTGTCCAAAACAGACCAGTGACTTACCTGATCCTTCCTGTTTGGTCCTCAACTTAAGAGATGCACTCCACTCCCTGTCTTGATCCCTACTCTGAAGACAGGACCCTGAAAGAAATCTCTACCACTTCCTTGGCACTTGACCAGATCAATCCCTCCCCTGCAGCTTGAGATGGCTGTGGATCCATTCAGTACAGATTTCATGGTTGGGAAGTGAAGCCAAGAAGTGTATAATATCATCAGTGAGCGGTCAAATGAAACCTAGCCATGGTCACTACGAAGGCTGGAGAAAACTAAGAAGATCACCACAACGACAATACCTGTTTTTGTGAGAGGGTGAGTTACCAGCTGTCGCGTCAGGTTGTTTTCAGATGATCGCAGTAGCAGCACAATATCAGCTGGCAGAGTATCTCTATTTTTGGCTAGGAATCCACTTGCATTATATAGAACCTGTTTAAAAATTGCATTTATACCTCTTCTTGGGTTTTGAAAAGTAATTCTAAATTTAAGCTTTCTGGAATAGGGCTTTTACTATAACAAGATACACAAATAGTTTTTCAGCCATCAGGCTCACTCTCACTTCTATTTTTTTTTTTTTTTTTTTATCACTGAAAGTTATTAAACCTTTTCAATGCTGTGATATGATGCAAATCACTAAAAGCAAATCTATCATTCCAAAGTAGCTTGAGACATTTATTTTTTCCTAATGCAGGTAGTAGTTTTAACCTGTGTGGATTTATCATTAGGATAAGAGTATTGCAGTACTCCTTTACACCTGTACATGTGTTAATGCATAATTAACAATGCTCTTGATTTAAACCACATCACACAGGATTACCCACATGACTGTACAATCTTTCTGTGCTATTCATATTATGCTGTACTGGACTCAGGACTTATCACTCTTCCTAGGGATCTGTGTATTAATTGTAGAGGAAGTTTGTAGAATCAAAAACTGCATTTTGGCAATTGAAATCTCTCTAAAACTTCCAAGAATGGTGTACCTAATTAAAAATGTAACTTCAGGGTTCTATCTCCATGGTCTAAGGGATTCACAAGAAAACTTGACCTGTCAAGTAGGGTAGAAGACACTGGGATACATAATTTAGAAAAACCCATCACGAAACAAATCAGCAACAGTCTTAAATAATGAAAAAGACTTGCAAAGGAGGAGGAAATAAATAGTTCTCCAGTTCCACAGTAAACTGGACTAGGGGTAATGAATTTACATGGCAGCAATGGAGACATAAGTTAGACAGCAGATGAAACTTTCTATTGAAAAGAGTGTGTTGAACACTGATGGGCACTAGTGTAATTCCCCCTCTTCCATGGCTGGTAACAAGAATGGTAGAGGGAGACCTGGCTTTCCACTCCTTACAGTGAGTTATGTCATGCTGCTGAAGTGCAACTCATCTGGAGATGAGGTTCAGAGGAATTACAAGAGGCCCCTTGTAGCTGGCTGTGTTCCATAAGGGGTAAGGTGTTTTCCATCAGATGATGGGTAGTATTTGTCTCTTCCCAGGCCAGCACTGCACAGACCCAAATGGTTTCCCATGTGAAATATCAGTGCTCCCTCTGCACCCTTTAAAAGAGCTGCTTCCCCAAGGCAAGGTCCAGGTGCCCAGTGTCATCCTGCTGCAGTGTAACAGCAGCTCCTGCTGTGCTTGCACGGCACATGCAGCCAGTCACCTTGTACTGGCAGGAAGGATGCTGCTCACTGAATGAAGCAGGAAGCAGAGCTTGCACTCTGTCTGGCTAATGACAAAGTACAGAACTAAGAAAGGCTGATGGTGTGTAGGACATAGTAGAAAGAAGGGAGCTGGGTCCTGGTTAGAGACAGTGGGAACAAGCATGGTGCAGGACTTTGAGGAACTAAGTGGAAGAGGACTGAGTTGTGTTACAGACCAGTTATGTTTTGGGTCTTCCATAATACAGTCAGTTCATTTAAATTTAAGAATGGTGAAATTTAAGAAAAATACACTCCTGCTATTTATTGCTTTTTTAAAAATGAGGGATATTAAGTTTTCAATTTACTTCTGGTATGTAAGGCACTACCACCATTCCTGTGTCTGGACTGAAGAGACAACTGTTAAGAACCGACCCAGGTGACCTCTTCTACTTCCTTTCAGCCCTACCCCAAAATAACATCATCAGGTGTCTTACCTTTCCTGCATAATGATAAATTCCAAAGGTTAGATCTACTCTCTTGGGTCTCCAAAAATATTTTGATTTCAAATTATCTTCAAATTTTTCTGAAAGGAAACATATAGCTTATCTTACTGGAGTTACTGTACAGTCATTCTCTTCTGAAGCTATATACCTCCAAGGATATTTCCTGACTTCTCAACCAATGCAGAGGCATAAAACAAACTCTGATGTTTTCAAGACGGAAATACTATAATGGTCTTGTAAAAAAGACATTAGAAAGACAATATGGGAGCTCTTGGATGCGTTACTTAACTTTGTTTCAATTTTTTAATGACCTCAAAAATCATATGGAATCCTAGAATTATTAAGTTAGAAAAAGATGTATAAGAGTCCAACCCTTAACCCAGCACCACTCTGTTCACCACTATGCCATATCCCCAGGTGCCACATCCACATGTATTTTGAATACTTCCAGGGCTTGCCTTTCCATATTTTTGCCTTTCCTATATTTTGATCTAAATATATGAAACAATGCAGGAATCTTTCCTAAGGATTCCTTGAAGACTTGTGAGGAAACATTTAATAATGATTGAGTGTTCCATAATGTAGACTAAAAGCATGAAGATAAAAGAACAACTAGCTCATATGATTGCTTTAACATGGGCACTGTTACTGGATGTTATTAGATTTTCTGACTGGGTGTTGGCTAAAACTCTAATCTGACACTTTGCACATTCAAAAATGAGTAAACCCAGGATTTATCTGCACAGAAATACCACTGAAATAATGAAGTCAATGATAATTGTAGCTACTCAACAGGACTGAAATATTCAGGATCTGAATTACAATGACTTTAGGTGTTTTAATTTTAATTTGTGAATAGAAAACACTCGGAAAGCATAATTTGCTGAAAGGCACCAAAGCATGTTTGCAGTTATTACTTTTAAAAAGTATTAAACTTCTTGTTCAGATACTGCTCATCAAAAATCTCAGAGCTGAATATGACTGAACTTTGAAAACAGTGTTCTTAGTCTATGAACCTAGAGTTTTAACTTAGTTTGATCTTTACTTTTCAAGCTCTGCAGCAAAAAATTCCTGAAGGCAGGAGAATTTGAAACCTGGATCAGCAGCATAGGTTCATTTGTACTCTTGATGTTTTTCTATGAACTTCAATGCCACAACCATCCCAGCATGCATGTCTCCCTTAAACACACTGTGATGCTGAAATGAGGGGTCACTAAAAGCATAACTAGCATGTAGTCTGAACTGCACATGCCAAAGAGAAATCTAACAGAAGACAAGCTGTAAAACTATGAAATGAAGCATATACTTACCTACAAGTGTCTGATCTGTTGCTTGTGGGAATCGACTTTCCTCATCCAGCAGAGACAATAAACCCATTGGTTTTTGCAGGAACATATCTAGGAGGGGCCTGTTGTCCTCATATTCTATAACTCTTGCATCAACACCTTCATAAAGGTATTCATTCTGCAGCAAGAAACAGGAGGCATGCTTTGTGTGTGTGTACAGAACCACTTCAGAAAATAATTCACAAACTGTCAATTGTAGGAAATTAAAACTACATTGAAAAACTATGCCTCAGAGCTAAAGACATCAAGGTTTTGCAGAAACAAGTGTCAGCTGGGATTTTGGTTTTGAATATGTAAGTTCAAGACTCCTATGGCATACTTGGTAAAGCAAGATACTTTACAGGAATAGCAAGAATTAAAGAAACAGAGCTGAAGAAGATAAAGTATACTGTTTGCAAATAGAGACCTCAGGGTCTGTTTAGTTCCCTGGCCTGAAATGTAGAAAATTTCTTAACCATTTAGAGCTATAATTACATTCCAAATTCATTGCTCAGATTTGAGTGATGGCTAAGACTTAGAAAAGTGACTACAGATTCCAGTGGCTTTACTTGTTTGATCACCCCCCTCAAACACCTGGAAAAATTCTTACATGGAGAAGAAAGGTGCACATACTTTCTAAATATTAAAGAATTGTGTACATACTTCCTAAGAATTAAATAAATTGCCTCAGATTTGCCGCTAACAAATTTTCACTCCTGTTGCCCTGATCTTTGAAAGTTTTTCTTAGCCTTCTAATGTTTACATTCTTGTAATGGAGTTTCTCATGGACTTTCATGTAAATAATGATTGTTTTGCACTCCTTTCTGAAGGAAGACAAAATTAATAGATTCTTGATTTAACCAGTGTGGTTGGAGAGGTGGCAACCTCACTCTCTAATCCCTGGTCACCTTTGGAATTGTATATATAGCAAAGTCATAAATAAACCCTCTCTTTTTCTTGCCATAAATTTTGCAGTGAGCGTGTGTGTTCATCTTGGGTCGTAGTGTGACACACTCCTTTTAAGGAACTAGGAAAAACAACAGAAAAGCTGGTGGGGTGGACTTCTTTGTTTGTTTTTTTTTTGTTCGATTTGGTCTGGCTGGTTTTCTCCTGAAGACTGCAAATATCTCTGGATTCCTCCCAGACTAAGAAAAAACAAATAACAAATGTGTCCGCAGTGTGTTGCAATGGTTTTATCTTGAGTATAATTTAGATTATAGCTGGAGAACACAAGAATGACCTTCCTTAATCCTTTACCAAGGCAGAAGACAGCTGTAGATTTACCAAGAGAAGGTAGCTCTAGGGACTGCCACCCCTCATTATTTTTGCTTGCATTAGGTAAAGCAATAGCAGTTATCTACCACACAATGGTTCTGTTTGTGCCAGGGCTGCCTTTGATCCTGTGCAGGCTGTACTGTGAAACACAGAGCTTTTGATCTACTTTAAAAATCACCCCTCTGCCAAAGGATATTGTTATATTCACGTATGGTGCTAACACTACAGTTTTGCCATCCTGAATTCATTGTGGAAAGTGTCACAAAATGAATGATGGCTAATATTAATGAGTTCAAAGACCTCTAACCTTGGAAGACCTCTTCTCATGTGTCATTCACTTGAGTCTGAATGAGTGAAGAAGGCAACACATTGAGCATTTAAAAAAGAAGTTCACTTTCATATACAACAGAAAAGCACCTGTTTTATACCTCTTAATCTCAGAGAAACAGCAAAAAGTATAAAATCAATAAGACTGGTCTAAAAATACAGGCACAAATAAAAATCTGCTGATCCATTTGAAAGAGGACACAAAATATATACCTAAACCCTTCCAGTACCCAGTCTGATGTAATTTCCCAGGACACTGTTCACTCTAAGGATAGGTTATAATTCAGTTTGTATACCATACAAGGGTGTAATCAGTAAGAATCTTGCCTACAGCCCCATGAGGGCTCCTCATTTGAGACACATAACATTAACCTCATTTGTGTCTCCCCTGAAGCAGTGGACAGGTGGAGTTTTGCTTTTTATTTTAATCAATGACCTGAGGAGCAGGACAAGACAGGAGAGTAATAAATGTATCACTGGTATAGGTGAGAAGTTAATTATATACCTGCAGGAGCTGGTGGCAGAAAGGGAATGAGTCTGTGTTATCTCTCAGAGATAACATGGGGAGTAGGGGCAGTTCAACTGGGGGCTACAGCTGCACCGACACACAGATGTCCATGGAACCAGGTGTTACTGCTTAGGATTATCTAGAGTACCCTTATCAAGGGGGCAAGGGGAAGAGACTGCTCAGGATGGATCTGTCAAAGGAGAGTGTTTCTGTGACACTCAGATATCCTCTAACAAGCTCTCACAACCAACCTGTCTAATCATAGACTTTTTCCAACTTTAAACGCTTGTGAGAGAGACTGGTTTAGAGAACTGATAAAAGTGTTCTCCTTGAAAAAGAAATGAACTCTTAGTAGCTGTACTACTATGTTATAGCAGCAACATCTGCTGCCCTCCCTGCCCAGGCAGCACACAGGCCTGACCTCCAGGCCTGCAGAGTATGTGGCCACTCAGTTTGTCCTTTATGTCTGCACAACTGAACCAGTGTCAGCCCTGACAGTTTTGGTCACGCTGCCATCTCCCCAGCAGGATATGAAAGAGTTCACCACTTCCCACAGGCTCCTGAAGGACAGCTGATGACCAAGTCAGGCACCAGAGTGACAGATGACTCAGAAATGATACTGTACTACATTTTCTGATGCAGTGCTGGTTTCAAGCTCATCATTAGGATACAAGCAGCAGGTATAAAAGCTTTAACAATGGACATCATAAAACTGTAATGATATAGGCCTTATTTGAATTAATAAGATGAATCAGGTACAAGATTTTGTAATCCCCTGTGATATTTTTGTGACAAGAGAACTCCGCAAAATAGCTACTTCTTGAAATTCTAAAGCATAATCCATTAGAAAGTATTCCTGTGGATGGGATGTCAAAAGGAATAATTGAGTTACACTACTAATTGGACTCCCATCTCATCTTAGTATTACATGGTATCTTTTCTATGATCAAAACTATGTAACATTAGCTTGTACCACCTGATTTCAATTGTAACAAAAGGATTCCTAAATGCATTAGGAAATGGTCTTCATGCTTAATAAAGTAATGCCATTTCACTGAGAACATTTTACGATGACACTTTGGATTAAATGGAGACACCAGAGACTTGTTCAGAAGGAACCTTTTCCAGCTGAAACTAGAAGATTAAATTGTCATGAGAATTCAAATAAACATTGCATACATTTAATGCGAAAAGTATCATCCTTCCAACTGACAGCAAACTCGCTGCTTTCCAAAATGATTCAGCTATCTGCCATTACACCTTATACTTCTTATGGGTGAATGACAAAAGAGAAAGGAATGGGAAGGCTGTCTTTGCTGGACCATGTGAACTGCTGATCATGGAGCTGACAGAAATTAACTTACATCAGTACCTAATATGTGAGGGGAACACCTTGAAGGACAGGACCAAAGGTCTAAAAGTTCTGCTTTGCTTTGTGCTACCCAAAAAAACCCCTTGTGCTAGCAAAAGTAAAAGCAGTGGCTAAGTCGAGAGGCCACATTCTCTCCCCAGTCAGTAGAGATAGGGATATATCTGTCTCCATTGATTGCTGGGAATCTACACTATCTTTATCTTAAACTATATACCCACTTCTGTCTTTCTGTTAGATTAGTGAAAGGAGATTGCATTCAGGCCTAAAAAACTTCATTCTTAAATGCAAACATTGAGTAAACAATAAAGAAAAAAATCTCCTAATTTTGACTTGAGTCTTTCATGTTGGCCCACAGACACACCACTCTAGCTGTCACCCTGAGTGATAGTACCACTGTTCCTTTTTTCTACCCCTGTCACTACTGTGGCTTATTTTTTTTTTCTAAGCCAAGGAAAGCAAAACTGTGAACACTTTTCATGTGTTCACATTCAGGTACAGAAAAGAGACCACTGACAATGATAAAACAATTAACCTGCAACACTAAAAGTACAATTCCACCTTACAAGTGTATTTACTTCTTGGCTTCATGGGTCAAGTTGCCAAAATATGATTCATCTTCTTTGATGACATAATCACTGCTTACTAGGTGAACATGAATTAATGACAATCTAAACTATAATCAACTGATTTAGGCCTCAACTTCCCACTAGATATGTCAAATTTCATCAAATTGCATGTGTTATGATATTGGACAGGGCAAAACAGGGAGAGGAATGAAAAAAGAGTGTATCTGTATATTTCAGGTGTCTTTAGGGAAGTGTAAAAGTATTTCAGTTTCTCAGTCTTCCTTGGGTAGATCTACAGGGTTCAATGCAGTGTTGTGTTACAGATTTCTGAGGCAGCACAGGGCAATCAGACATGTGTCTGGCACTGCACAGGGCTGTGAAGAGACACTAGCCTGGATCCTCAGAGACAGGATAGTTCCAGCAGCACACCAGTCAGGGCTAATGGAAAGTCAACACAAAAGTCTTGGTGACTTCTGGCATCAGCCTTCTTGTAAACGTAACTTCTGTCTTATAGAGTCTAAGACACAAACCCTTGCATATAAAGTAATTTGTAAAGCCAGGCAGATAAATCAGCAAAGGGTAGAGGTTATCCTAATGTTTATTTTTTACATCAGCGATTTTTTTTTATTTTAATTTATAATTAAAGTACATTACTGATGTCAACACAGGAGAGTCCTTACAGTGAACAGAAAAGATTCTGAAGCCACCTTCTTTCTCAAGGGCTGTTTTCGTGATGTAAAACTGGGACAACAATGTAATAAATAAGTGAAAAGTGATGTCTTATGATGACTATGATCATACACAAATCATTATGTGCCATTGGCTTGTAATACAGAATAACACATTTCTCATTTCCCATATCTGAAAAGGGGAGATTTACACCCACACTTGCATGAACTTAATTTATATAGTTCCTTTGCACTGCTGTAGTATTATCTTTGGAGACTGCTACAAGACAATATAATGAAATTTTATATAATCTGATGTAGTGGGTTGACGTAAATTAAGGTAGGCAATCACTTGGTTGGTATTACAGGCTGGATGTGAACACTTGTAATAGAAATATTAGGACAGGTATAAATGAAATATGAATGGGAATGTGCATAGAAACACCAGAAAAAATAGACTTAAAAGAATAGCCATGTGATAGCTTGTGATTTGAATGAAGAACATTCGTTCGTAACAATAAAACTGAGGAATGAGTTCCTTACAAGAACAGAAGGCCTTCACTTACATTAAAACACAGTGCAGAGAGTTAGCAAGTGGAGCACCCTTTAAACCTGACAGCAGGAGCCTGACCGTGAGGTTATAGCACATCACACATAATTTTCTTACAAGCCTACCAAGGAAATGAACCGTAGGCATAAAAATTTAAATATTCCAAACAAATAAAGCCAGATAATGACCTTGCCTAAAGATACAGACACTGAAGTAAATAGGGGTTTGAGGCAAAGAACGATTTCTAAAGGCTGTAAAAGATATGTCCAAAACCTATTTCAGCAAGAAGAACCTAACAGACAGGATGAAGACTTGCCAGCCAGGGTCCATTATTCTATATATCACTCAAAAATTTTCTTGACCAGACCATTTGAACACACACCCACCCACCCACCCTCCCACACACATCCACACATGCCATGGTGCATTCTATTTATCTGTGAGTCAATACAATCTATGATAGAATGACTGGAAATGGGTAAAATTGGTGTAAAATTCTGTAAATAAAGATTACCTTCCCCTTCCATAGTCTGTAGTTCTGCTAATTTCCTACAGGTCAAAATGAGCAAACTATATATTGTCAAAATAAGAAGTTAATTTTTTCCCCTCACTGGCTCAGTAGCAGAAAAACTACCCTGACCATAGTGCAGCAAGGCACATGCAAAAGAGCAAACTGTTCCTACTACATAGTGACACCTCAAACCTCTGCTTATGATAGGTCTGGCCAAAAAGTTCTGTAACAGGATACCTAGAAACAAGTAAAAGCAGATTACACTGAACTTGACTCTAATTGAAAAAGAGAAGGAACAATAAGACAATATTTGGGTATACAGGAATAGGTCTAGGAAAGCCAAAGCTGATCCTTCAGCAGCAAAAGGCAACTAGGGAGAATGTGATCCTGCTGCTGAATAAGTTTGTGGATGACATGGAAAAGGCTGAGGTATTCAATGCCTGCTTTGATCGATCTTGACTGATAATCCCAGGTCCCTGAAACCAGGGGAAGAGTCTGGACCAAGGAAGACTTAAACTTAGCACGGGAGGATCAAGTTAGTGAACATTTAAGCAAAGTGGACACATTAAAGTCCATGGGACCTGGTCAGTCCCTGGGTTTGACAGGAATAAATACTGTTGCTGCAGTCTGTGCTATTTCCATCTCCCAACCGTTAGAACAGCAACAGCCAAGTGCCCTTCTTTTGTGAACTTGTGCACTTTGGAAAGAAGATGCCAAAGTAATTACAGTAGATCTAGTTAAATTTTCTCTGGCTATTAAAACCAAGGAAACACTTGTGTTGATAATCTTGCACATAAATCTATAAAAACAACTACAAGATACAAGACTGCAAAACAATATTTCCTGAAATAATTGGGAAGAGGATAAAACATTAAGCCATAAAGAAAATTGTTATATTATACATAAATATATACACCTCTAGACTGACACATACATGTGCATACATGTACACACCTGCATACATGAACACATTCCAAACCTGAACCTGTCTCATCCTTAAAAAAACTAGTGATTAACACTGACAAAATACTCTTTTTCTACTAATAATTAATATTAAAAATCAGGAAAATTATCATACATGTATCATAAACACCAGTAATTTCAGTAAAACAGCAGAAGTATGATTTTACCTATGGTTTCAATTCTGACTGTTCTGCCACAGAGAATTCTGAAATATTTAAATTTTCAGTAAGATTTTTTTTTTTCTCTGAACATGTTATTTCTTCAAAAAACAATATTGAATAATGATTTAAAGGTGGTTGATTTAATTCTCCTGGAATTATTTACAAAGTTGAGATGATTTTTTGGAAGTTTTTCTCTCTCCTCTCCAAATTAATAAATTTTGTATTTACAATGCTATTCCTTTTCTCTGCTTTACAATAAATTATTTAGATTAAATCCATCATTATTTAGCTGAGATGATCTAGTTTCTCAAGAAGAACAAAATAATTGTGAGATATGCAGTTTTTAATAATGGAATTTCAGTGTTCATTAAACTTATTAGTAAACTATTATGAACACTGCACTTGAAAAATTTTGTTACCACTCATTTACTTTTTTACTAGAGAATCAAACATTACAAGACTCATTATTCCTCAAGAAAACAACATTGCATTTGCATCAATCAGATTATCACAGTGTTATGTTGCTTAGATACTGAAAATTTCAAGTTTAATGTATTTTATGTTGGCATTTTACTTGCAAATAGCAAGCACTGCTTCATGGAAAACATACTTTAAAAACATTTTTTATAATCTGCTATTTACAAGCTATTATGGAGAAGGAACAATGTAGTTTCCTAAGACAAGGTTTTATATGCTCAGTAATACTAAAGCTTCACCAAAATAACCAACACATACCTGTTCCCAGGCAAAGACATGCTGATTGAAGTAGAACTGAATTTGTTCATTGGCAATGTTGATACACAGCTGTTCAAAAGAATTTTTTTTGAAATTCTCAAAGCCAAAGATGTCAAGAATTCCAATATTCAAGCCATCATCGTTTTCACTGCAAAGATGAAATATACTTTTCACTGTTGTATCTCTATTTTACATTAACTACCTTCATTACTATTTCACAAAAGGAAATCATGGGCCAAATCTGTACAACAGATGCACAGGATAAATTTTGCTGACCCAGATATCTCTTAAAATGATAATACTTGTTAGTTTGAAATACATAAATACAGATCAATTCAAAGATTACTGCAATGCAGACCAAATATACTGAATCACACAACAACCAAGTCAACCGGTAAGTGGATAGGGGATTTACAATTTTATTTTTACACTAATATTTAAAAGTAATTATCCCAAAAAGCTGACTACAGTACAGAAGGAACATGTAGTTCTATTTTTTTCCTCTTGTAATAACACAGGCTTTACTCACCAGCATCCTGAAATTAAAGACTATTGTAATTAAGTATTATTTATTCACATTATTTACTCATAACAATTAAAACTGCTTGGTTTAACATTAAAGTAAAAAGAATGACTAGCTAGACCTTTTATGTAGCTAAATAACTACTTTATGCACTGGGATGTGGTAGGAATTTAAACTACCAATTAAATTCCAGAGAAGTACTGGAAAAACTTTGGTTTGATATTTTAAGTAGGGCATACTGAAAATATGTGATCACTTCTGCAACTGGAAAAAAGCTCAAATATTTATTTGCTGAAGCAAAAAATTAAGAGGATACAATTTATAACAAACTGAGGCTGTCATTAATGTCATTTCTAGGCAAGTAAAATATAAATCACATTCTTTCTATAAAACCTCTTTGAGGGACTATCTGTAACCATTTTTTAAATAAAGATTTAGGAAATCAGAATTTAAGAGTCAGCCTCAAGACACCCATGAATAACACTTAAACCTCTTTGTGAAGTCAATCTTAAAAAAGGAAGCGTTTCATTGTGGAGGAATATGAATCTGGTGTCTATTTCATCTGTCTCAAAATTACATTTCTGATGAATCGACCGCTAACATTTATCTGCCCCATTCCTTTTCAGAGCTAATTACATAAAAACAGAAAATGCAAATTATTTTACTATCAAAAACCAAAAAAAATCAAGCAGAAGTTGTTTGGGGTTTTTTTACAGTGAACATTTCAGGTTGAGTTTCTCTCTCCTCACCAGCATAAAAAGTAAGTATGCAGTTTGAAAGGGGCACTGTAACAGACAAGTGAGAGAGGCACACAGGCCAGAAGTGCTGCCCCATCTATCATAGATTTTATCCTATCACTTACTGATTAAAGTTCTGTATATTGTTGCTCTGCTCTAGCCAAATACTTAAAAGTTTAGACAAATGTTAGGATTGCAACCTTGGCTCTCCTCCGATGATTAAGAAGCAAAAATTCAGGAAATCCAGATCTGCAAACCAAGCTATTTGTTGACATGGTGCTTAAAATGTCACCTTGTAAGTGTAAAGTGGACAACACCTTCAGTAAATGTGTTTGAAACCTATTCCCACACATATATGAAACCATGCTCATAACAGTGACAACAGCAACAGCATCCATGTAAACAAGGGCAGAATTTGACCTATGTAATCAACATGATGAATATCAAAAGTTTACTCTAAAAAAATACAAAAGAAAAAGGAGTAAAAATTAAAAGGGTTAAAAATACAAAAAGAAAAAGAAAGGCTTAAAGGAGTAACCATCAACAGGAAGACACCAGATGCTTCTGCCAACCATATCTACTGTATTTTCACTATATATTATGAACAGGATTAACCGTTTTCAACATGGTGGGATCATAAACAAAAAAGTAGCAGAGAAAAGGAACTTAACTATACTAAATACATTAAATAGTGTAAGACAATATTATTCCCACAGAAAAAAAAATCTCTATTCTGCAAAATCTCCTTTCACCTTAGATGTTTGTCAGGCTTGAGTAAAGTGTTGATGCGATTGACTATCCAGCTGAAGAGGCGCCCATACAGTGCTTTGGCCATGGCATCTCTGACATCAGTGGCTTTTTCCACAGTGTTGGGACGAATAATTGTTTCTCCTCGAGTCACTACACAGTGAGAGGTGAGAGCCTCTTGCAGTTCATCTGCCTGAATACACAGCAGGGATGCACCTGGGAAGGAATGGCACAGGCATAGCTCAGAGACAGATTTTGGAAGGTGACTATGTAAGAAGTACCCAAGTTGTGAGGTGTGAATACCCCTCTCAATTATAACTCACTCATACAAGTCATTGCTGTTCTCCTTTTGCTCCACAAAAGGGGTGCTTCTTTCCCAGTTCCACAATACTTTTTTCATGGCAAGAAAACATGCAAGAAGATAGCGTTAAAACTTCATTATCCCACCAGGTGTAATTACTCAGAAAGTGTAGCAAATCTCTGGAGAATCTTTGCCCCTTTGCCTCCTCTACCTCCCAGCAGCTTATAATGTAAGGCATTCTTTCCAAAGAATTAGTGAGCTGTATTTCCACAGGCACACGTGGGGAAAAAGTAATGAGCAGCTGAGAAAGAAACTGGGAAAAAACTACTCAATTTGTTAATGAGGTTCTCCATCAAATGTTTAAATAACCTTGGAAAAATTCCAAGGATTTTTTCAGGCATCTTCAGTATTAGTCATGTTTCCTGTATGCCAGTGAACTGGCTAGTCAAATAAGATGCATAACATGGAAATTTTTTTTCTTTTTTGCATTTGAATTCACATGGGCTTAGAATTTATCTACCTTCAGTTTTTTAATTATTCTTGCAAAATTTCCATTGGTACCTCTCTTACAAGAAAATTGATTTGCTATGAAAACACTAAAGAAAAACAATGTTAAATCATGAAAAAAACACTCACAGTTCTCAAGGGCTACTGGATTGGAAATGTTGCTCTTGTCAATCATATGTTCAGATACTACTGCAGAAAATTCAATGTTACCCACATTTAAAATGGCAGCCAGAACACTGTACACACTTCCAAGTTCCTGAAAAGTATATTAAAAAACCCAAAACAATAGTTAATAGCCAGGTAATTTGGCAGCCAGGACACTGTACACACTTCCAAGTTCCTGAAAAGTGTATTAAAAAACCTAAAACAATACTTCATAGCCAGGAAATTTGCCTGTGTGGTTTTGTGATGGGCATATGTGTGTGTGTTGTTTCCTGCTGTCTGCCATGTGCCTGCTACTCTTAGGAGTGCTGTTCTCAGCAATTATTCATATCCTGTACTTAATAAAGCTTTCAAGAGTAAGACAGTCAAAGAGAGGCAAACCAAAAAGACAAAGAAGACAAACCATAGTCTAACCTCTCTTCTGTACTTGTTGACAGGACAGAATTGACACGAAGTAGGGAAAGCAAAAACAGTGGTGTGCGTACCCTCTTACACAGAAAGGACTCAGAGGTTATTTATATCTACCCTTCATTATGTCTGCAGGTGCAAACATGTCTAAAGATTTAACACCTAGATTAAAAAAAAAAATCCTGCACTGATGTTTCTTGCACCATGGAAACAAAGGTACTCCAAATAATAGGTCTATATCATCTCCCACCAATGTCATCAGAAAAAGTTTCACTGGGAGAAGAGTGAGGCCTCACATATCTGATTTGGCAAAGCACTTTAACCTTCAAAATGTCATGAACTCACCAAAGCATTAATGCAGACTTTGCTTAAACAAATTTAGATTTCAAATTATTTAGGAGGTTCTGCCATGGTTTAGTTGATAAGGTGGTCTTAGGTCATAGGCTGGACTTGATGATCTCAAAGGTCTTTACCAACTTTCTGTGATTCTGTGAAAAGGGACTCTGTTTTGAAAAAGGCTGTTATTACCTTGGACAGTGAAATGATATTTACAGTAAATTCAGTACCTATACATGAAGACATAAATTCCAAATAACATTTGGAATTAGTAAAATAATGCTTTCATTGCAGCTGGACTTAGATTTTAACTGCAAATTTTCATCTGAATAATAAATGTTTATCATTATACCTGATGATCTGAGTGTATTTTACTCAGAAAATGCTAGGTGCATCCCATAAAGCGGACTAGCAGTCTGTGACACTGTATATTTTGAGACATACAGTAATAGTGTGTTTTATAAATAACAGGTTGAAAACTTTTGTAGTAGCTTTATAAGAAGTAGTTTTGCAAATCTGACTGGTATTTTATATCTATGGACTTTTTATAATTGCAAAGCATTTTATCCACATCAGTCAATAGTTTGCTGGTATCATGTCAGGCATCATTTACTCAGATAAAATCTGTAAATGCTCTAGAATACTTGAGCTTGTTTTCAACACTTCCAGAAGTTAATCTAGCAGTTAATAAATAGTGATTCCAGTGACAGCAAGACAAACTGGATAAGCTCACTCTAAGAAATTATGCTGGGGATAATTGACAGACAGTTTATTTAGGATTAAGCACTCATTTTCATTTTAAGCTTAGGGACATGGCTGAAATGCAAAGAAATGGATAGCTTAACTTCTGCCATCATGCTCTACAATATATACAGCTGCTGACATTTTTCTGCCCTTTTCCAGTGTGTTTGAAATCTAGCTTGATCTGTCTCATACAGCATAATTATTGCTCCCCCCAGGCAGTCCTTTCTTACTAATTTTGCTGTGCAACCTCATATAAAACAGTGTGATTTTAAGACAGGGAGTACTGACAGTAGCTGCTTTTAAAACCTGTCAGTCAGTTAAAAGCAAATTTCAAAGAAATAAAGCTTTGTTTAAATCTCAATTTTAAATGAAGATTTTTTTTTCTGTCCATGGCTCTCAGCTAATAAAACACTGAACATGCTTATATAGAAACTCCTCTGTGCACTGGGAAAGCTTAAGGCTGCATTACTAAAAAGTCAACTTAGGAAAGGAATTCAGTGTCCTATGGGATATTATTTTCACTGGAAAAAAAATGACTTTGCACATGTATCTGATCTCAGATCCTCAGTGGGGGAAGAAGACTCTTCCTTCACTCCTGCAAGCACTGACAGCCTAATTCACCCCGAGGAGGATGCAAGGCAGGCTGACATGGCTGGCCTCTCAAGTAGCCACAAGCAGTTTGCCCATGGCACTTAGATGACCTCTGAAACTGGAGGGTGAGTGTTCTACAGGTAGATAATTCTTCACAGGTTCAGCTCCTGGTGGCTTGCTGAGTTAATCAAGTGAAGATTGAAGTGCTAGAACTGTACAATGCAGCCAGTGATCTGGTTCTAACTGCATCTTCAATGTGTATGGAAGGCCTCTTTTGGATGATCAGGATTATTGTTTCCACCCGTCCAAGTGTCTCGGGTTTTTTATACGATGTTGTTCCTCCCGAGAGTGTAAAAGTCTTTTGCCCAGCACCGAGATAGAAGGAAAAAAACGAGAGCCGTCTCCTCTGCTTCTTCAAGGCTGTTTATTTTTCCCTTATCAGTACAATTTCTTCTCTGACCCACAGAGATCTGTTCAGCAGGTCAGCTCACGGGGAATGGACCCAGCCCCAAAGGTGACAATTATCTTTATACTACAAACTACGTAATCAGTATTTATAATTCTTCACCAATAACTATTATCTATGTTAGAAGGTTAGATTCTCTTCTAAGCCAACTATAACGTGCCACCTCACTGCAGAACATGGAGGCGAGGAAGAAGGAAGAAACCCAAAAGCCATGTGCTTCCTCCATCTTGTCATCACTTGCTTACCATCCTAAAATCCACATATATCTAAAATTCTCACCCCGTGATAAAACTGTGCACTATTCTACTATTTAATACACACTCCTAAATACTCTGCTTTATTTCAGAGCTTAAAAGCCCTTTTTCCATGAACAAAGGTTAAAAACACTGTTTGTCAGAGATTCTAAAATCTCTCAAACATGCAAAGAGAAATTCGTCATATTTCCAGACTCCAACACAAGTGAACAAAAGAACTGGAAACAAAGACAGACTTGCTGCTTTTCGTGCTTTAAATTAGGGCATATCAAGGTCTTTGATGCTGTGACCAAACTGCTATCAGTGCTGAACCATGAGTATCCTCTCATGCTGCTTCTGGGAAGGTGAAAGCACAAGTGAAAGGATGTTACAGTACAGGTGTGATATTACTAAATGCAGTTGTGAATAACATGTAGAGGAGAAAGAGGCTGTGAATGCCACTGCTGCTACAACCTAATGCAAAGTGACTATGGAGGAACAAAATAGAATAAAAAAATAAATAGGAAAAAATATGTTCTGCTAGCTATTTCAATATTTAGATTGAGGGAAGCCAGAAATAGTCAACAGAAGTGAGCAATTTTCTGTGAAAAGCTCCTAACCACATACAGTTTTGTCAGAGAAATTAAAGAATACATCCATTCTGCCGAATTAGTGCTATTTTTCACAGATACTGCATGGATCATACCTCTACTATTTATATAATTTATAAATAAAGTCAGAAATAAATGACCCCTGTGATGCACCACTTCTCCTAAGGTAAAATTAGGTATAGGATGAGGACTTATTTCCCTTACAAATCCAGTTTTTAAATTTTAATTCTACCGAAGACAGAGGAGAGGGTTTAACAGCTAGCCAAGCAATGATATGAGATCATAAAAAAAGAATGGGTGCAGTTAATGTTTAGTGATGAGATTCATCTCCAAAGGGATTTAAGAACGTCATTCAACTTTATCCCTGTAGTTGTGAAATTGTATTGAGTTCAACAATACTCATATCAACTCAACGAATTTTTAGAACTCTCACCATGGACCTCCTCTTAAAATGAGATGAGGCTCATATTCACAGGCCTAGAATTACTGGATAATAAACAGTTAAAAATAATTTTCTATGCATTAAATTTGTTAAAGTCTCCCCCCTACCTAATTACTCAGATGTGCTGTGTTCACTGATTTCAAAGTCTTGTTGACTAATACAATTTTACTGGTTTATCAATGCACTGAAACCTTAAAAATTTAAATGTTACTATACATTTAAGTAAGTAAGTAGACCGTGAAAGATCCTAAAACATAAACACAATACTGCTAAAGGAAGAAAATAACAAGGGAGATTTGAACATTTTATATAAGTTTTTCCTGAGGTAGCTGGTAAAGTTCACAAAGGAAAAGGTTTAGCAGCACTCACCTCCAGTGTAAAACCTATGACTTTGAAGCACTGTTCTATTAATTCAAACTGAGACTTATAAAAGCTATTGTTCATGAAATCTTGCACTATTCTGAAATGATCATTTTGCAGATATCTGAAAGAGTTGATGGATACAGAGTTAGAATGTAAATGAGGCTGAGAATTCAACATGGCATTTCTTAGTAATCAATTTATGCAAAAATAAAATGCATTACCTGGGAGGTCTATATTCTGGCAGTTTATAATGTGCCAGTTTTTTCTTTTCAGCAAGACCAGCATAAATATAATAAAAAATATGGAAATTTTTCTCTCCTCTGAAACAACAGAAACAACAAGCTGATTTAGTAATATAACCATGCTACATTTACTGATGACACACATACTATTACTAAATGTTATTTTAATAACAAGCAAGATTCACACAAACTGACAGAGGACTCTGAAAGAAGCTTTATTACAGAACTTCCTGTGAACACTCTTTTCATGTCATTGTGTATTTACCCTGACACTGCCAGGGTGGCTGCTCGGTTCTAAAGCAGCTCAGTGCTGCTCTGTCCTTGATGCAGTTGTTAGATGCTGTGTGAGATCTTGCACATTGCTCACCCTTCCACACTAAATGGTCTGCTTAACTCCAGTTATTTTAAAAAATATTCTGACTGTGGGAGAGGTATACATGCCTGGTTCAC
The DNA here is from genome assembly GCA_018697195.1 of Certhia americana. NCBI lineage: Eukaryota > Metazoa > Chordata > Aves > Passeriformes > Certhiidae > Certhia > Certhia americana. Next base: position 16,209,495 of record CM031858.1, read on the forward strand.
TGAATGCAGTATGTCTGCTGTGTCCTTTAGCCCTGAACCAAGAAGCAGACATTCAGCAAAAAGGGTCTTATGACTTGGCATGCTTTGCCTAGAAGCTAGATGCCCAAACCTATGACAGAGGTTTATTACACATTCAAGGTTCCTGTGCTCCTTATGAGAAAGAACTGAGTAAAAATTTGCAAAAAGGTAACTGAGCCCTGAGATGCTCAAGTCAGTCACTACTGAATGGCAAAAAAGAATTTTGTTCAAACCTCTGTTGTGTGCATGAGTTCAGGTGTATGTCTCAGGGGCACAGTTAGATCATAGAACCATAAAATATCTTGGATTGGGAGGGACCTTAAGGATCATCTAGTTTCAACTCCCCTGTCCTGGGCAGGGATACCTTTCACTAGACTGGGTTGCTCCAAGACCCATCCAGCCTGGCTTGAATGCCTCCAGCGATGCGGCAATTGCAGCTTCTCTAGGCAACCTGTACCAATGCCTCACCACCCTCACGCTACAGAATTTCTTTCTAATTTCTAATCTAAACCTACTCACTCTCATTGTCCCTTGTCCTGTCACTACATATTCTTGCAAAAAGTCTCTATCTTTCTTGCAGGCTCCCTTCAGGAGGAAGGCCACAGTTACATCACCCCAAAGCCTTCTTTCTCCAGGCTGAACAATCACAGTTTTCTTAGCCTTTCCTTGCAGAAGAGGTGCTCTATCCCTCTAATAATTTTGGTGGCCTTCTCTGGAATTTCTCCAACAGGTCTATGTATTTCCTGTAGTGAGGATATCAGAGCACTGCAGGGGGAGGTCTCACCAGAGCAGGACAGAGGGGCAGATTTCTCCCCTCAGCCTGTTGCCCATACTGCTTTGGATGCAGCTCAGGACATGTTTGGCTTTCTGAGCTGGGAGTGCACATGGATAGGTCATGTCCTGCCTCTCATCCACCTCCAAGTCCTTCTTGGCAGGGTTCTTTGATCCATAACTCTCTATAAACAAATCCTACTATATGTTCCAAAATGGAAAATGAGCAAAAAACCAAAGAAATAAGTTACATTACTAGAGAAAAATTAGAGGAAGTAAATCCAAGTGATATACTTAACACAGTACTCCAAAATCCCACGAAGAAATGTATACCTGAACTATTAAAAAGTTTTTAACTTTTTACACAATCTTATTTCATATATCACATGGGCATTTTTATAAGATTTGTTTAAATAACCCAGGGGACAATGAAAAAGACAATCTGAAGTTGTTTTCATGTAGCTTTCAGATTTATAAGCTATTCACATACAACTTCTAAGAAAAAAATTCCAGGTACATTATTCATCTTTGTGTTTTGAACCAAGGTGATTTCCTGCATCATAGGCCTACTCTGTAACCTCCAAATTAGGTAATGCAATTTTCATACTTACACTGCCTGGTGGACAACTCTGGATTTTTCAAGGAGGTACTCTGAAATCTGAGCTCCTACTACTGTGCCACCACAAGTGAATTTCATTTCCAAATATTTTCCAAATCTGCTTGAGTTATCATTGATGATGGTGCCTGCATTTCCAAATGCTTCTACAAGGTTGTTCACCTGGAGAATCTTCTCCTGCAGAGTCCTATTATTAGCCTGGATATGAAAAAAGATATTATTTCAAATTATGAGTAATTATTCAAATACCTACATTTTTAGGTGATTCTTTAATCTTCTCATTGGTGTTGTGAAGTGTGACATAATCAGGGCAGGCAGCCATTCCATTACCATGGGAATTATATGGAGAGAAAGGCATATATATATATATATATATATATATATATATATAATAAAATCTGTCAGAATATAGCAATCTTCAGAACTAAGACTGTCCAGAAGGGATAACACACAATGATAACAACACTATCAATGAGTTTCTGTTGTTCTGAGATGGCAAATCTGCTTTTAGGATCCTTGTTAGCATCTGGTTACTGCTCCACTGCACCCTACCAATCCATTAATTTGCTTTCATCTCCCCTAGGGCATGCAAAAAAAAACATTTTATTTAGACAAGTTATGGTGGCCACTTCCCAGAATGACTACATCCCACTGACAGCAATCTGGTTGTGGAAGGATAAGAAGAAAGAAGAGGATTTTATTTGGTACTGTTTGGGTGACTTGAATGCACTCAATTAAACAGGGATCTGACTAAATCACAGCCCTCATGGCAGTGAGTCTTTTCCTTGTGGAAAGCCCAGTATATTTTCAAGTGACCCTAGTTCAGGAGGGAGGAAGGAGTAGATACATCAGCATAATGTTCCAATGTTCTTTGGAAAATGTGTAACAGTCTCGCCCCACAACCAATGTCCTGTCCATAGGTCCAGCCCTTCAGGACCCAGACAGCAAAGCCTTACAGAGACATCCCCTCTGCCACTTACCTTGCCCAGGACAGTGAGCTGCTGAACCAGCAGATGGGCACTTTGTGTCTTTCCAGCTCCACTTTCACCAGAAATAACAATACACTGCAGAGACAAGAGAAAGACTGAGCTCATCACATCTCTCTCAGCCTGGCAGAGGATGTAATTAGACATCTCATCTATACCTGATCGGAGTTGTATGTCACCATGGACTGATAGCCTATGTCAGCAACAGCAAAAATGTGAGGAGGGTTGGCAGTCCGTTTGGCTCCAATGTACAGTTTGGAATGCTAAGTGTAAGAAAAATAAAAACATTATCACTGTCCTTTAAAAAAATTTTTTTTTTTTTTAATGAAGTTTGGTTTTATTTTTAGATTAGTGAACAGCATGCTGAGGTTTACAGCACTGATGTTTACTGAGGTAACTGCTACTGCACTCACTATACCATGAATCGGTATGTACTTAGGACTATAAGAACTGCTAAAAAAATGAAGTGCAATTTTCTATAATTTTAGCCCTGATTACACTATGAAACTCAATTTATTAGGAGAAAATTCACTGTTGTCAGACATCATAGTTCCAACTTATCTAAATTTATCTGTGCCTCCTTTCCTATTAGTATCTCTGCATGATATTGATGTTAAAACTTGAGGTCTTTTCTGTACCTGTAATATCTGATAATTAGTAACCCCAAATTATTGTATGATCTGACTTTAATATCTTTTCCCTTTCATATAGTAGGGAGATAAATTCCCTTTTGTATAATTATATATGAGACAGATTCATAGAAGTTAACATTTTTCAGGATTGCTTTGTGCATGATCTACACTGGAGACATAAAGACACTAGAAATTAATTCTTTTCGAGTTTCTCATTTCTGTGCTGAAATTCAGCAACTGTTACGAATGTGTGTCAATGTGCACTCAAAGAATATCTCTACTGGTAATTCTATTTTTCAGTGTAAGCTAAAAAAATCTCAAGAATGGTCTTATTTTACACTTAGCACAAATATTTATATTTTAGTGGAAATAGGTGCTAGTTTAAAATAACGAAGCCTAAATTTTCACACCTGTGAAGAATAAATATCTATGTTCCGAAATGGATTGACCGCGATGAGAATGTCCCCAACATATGTGTAGATCTGGTCCTTGGCATAACCTTTCTGCAACTGTTCTGTTACTGTATTCTGATGGAGAAGGAACAGGAACAAAGAATCACATGGGGGAAAAAAGAATATTAGAAAAATGTATAAAACATTTATATAGTTTCAATGAGTGAGGATGGAAGGGAAGGTATTTATAGTCAAGAGTACAATGGACCATGATCAAAAGTAAATAATATTAGCAAACACACTGACACTTGTAATTTTTTGTGTCTGAACTCACTTTGAACAATATATACTTATAGATCCTCAACTGGCTGTAAAAAAAGAAGTAAATAAGTATTGCTTTCATTCAGTTCATCAGAGGTTTCCATGAACCAGTCTTGTCTACATTTCTACTACTAAAGTTTCATATAACTTATCAAGCAAGAGCCCTTTGATTGAATCCATAACTGCCATTACAGCTGCTCTAACATTCCTCTCAGTTATGATACAACACAGATGTTCAACTGTTTGGTTCCCATTAATGTAAACAATGAGGCATCTTTCTCTATTAACAAGCAGTCTCTGCTGTGATTGTTCCTTGCTGTTGCAGAGCCAGTTCTCCCTGAACTAAGAAAAAAGAAGGGCCCATTAGTAGCATTCAAATTTCTTGAGGCAATTTCCCTCAGTTTCTTCTGCATACACAGCTGGGTATATACAGGGCCTGGTTAGGTTTCAAATCAAAACAGGCCACAGAGCTAAATGAAGACATTTAAACCAGCTCGGAGACTAATATGAGGTACATATGAAAATATGTAGGCCCCATACTCACTGGAACAGACCAACTGGCAGCAGAGGACTACAGAAGGAATTGCTTTCCTTCCTCATCTATCTGTTCACAGTATTCTACACTGTGTCCTGTTTAATATACTTAAAAGCTGAATTCTCAACAGCTGTAGAGGTTGTATTTCCTTCATGAGAAAACATAAGGAGAAAATCTTGGTTTTCCATTGCCTTGATAAACTTCTTGTTTCTGAATGCTCTCTTTCCTTTTGGCCATAACCAGATTCACATTACATAATTATTTCAGGGAAACTTCTGCCCTTCTTGAAATTACTTCTTGCACCAATAGAAGGTCTCTTGTCTTGCTCTGATGATGGGGCTATCTAAACTGGAAGAAAAAATTGAGTGGAAGAAAGAACAGAGTTCTGAAAAACTGCTATTCATATGTGAAAGTGGTTTTAAATTGGATTTGATTTAGTAAAACCACACAGCATTTAGAGATGCATTTAGAGAGAGGCTTCCTGAGGACTTCCATGAGAATGCTCCATCTCTGAGGAGATGGGATGTATTCCAGTTTGTCTAGGATTTTTTGTGCAATAAAATCTCTTTAGCTTGGATTGTTTATATTATCCTGGTAAAAGAATTAAAAAACCTCACAACAGTCTTACTCTACCCAATACTAAAAAATGCTTAAACCTGAACTTTGTCCAGTAGATGAAGTTTGGGTTAGCTCAATTACAATTAACTAAACATCAAACTACTGTAACAAAGCTCTTGGGAAGATGGAAGGTGCTCTGTGAGTTGTCAGCATTATACAGTTTACCAGCTCAAGTGCCACAATGAGTATTCTGGACTGACAAAGGTACAATTTAGCAGAGAAGTTTTACAGATAAAAGAATGTGAATTATAGTCCATGCACAGCCCAGCAGATGAAGAATGACAGTTTGTTTACAACCACTGATGGCCTCCAAGACCTGCAGATAATGTGCTGCAGCCTGATTCTACTTTCTGGTTTTGAAGCTTGAAGTATAAACACAGCAGACTTCCTCCCTCCCTTATGCCATATTTACCTGCATCCAGTGGACTAACTTTTGAATTTTGACAAACCAGTGGTATTTTTATCAGTAATTTGGTCAAAGGTTCACCAGCAAGCATTGACAGATGAGAGGCTCAGCTGACATAAATTGATCCTCATGCATTTCCACACCAAAATAAGTCAGCGAGACCCCAGTCTTGGAGAGTATGGTGAGCTAGTTTAAGACAACTCTCAGTGTTCAAGCAACAGGGATGGAAAGTCTCGGACCTAGACCAATTTCAGATTAACACACTATTGCAAACTGGATACTTAGCTGTAATAAAATCCAGTTATATAAACCCTGGTTAGTCAAAGGTGTTACGATACTGTTTGGTCTACAGCTGTAACTCCAGAGATTGTTTTAGCATTTTAGCTGGAACCTTTCTGACACAGTAAATCCTGTCTAAAATATTTGGCATAAAGTGGTGAAATGTCATTGTACACTTACACAATTGAAGTGTGACAATACAGTTGAATTTGAAAATCAACAGCACACCATTACGACTTATTATGTGATTACTCCTCTTCAGGAAAACATGAAAAAAGAGGTTCTTACCTCATCCAGTACCTCCAAGGTTGCTAAATCATCTACCTCTTCTTGGTTTGAAACTAGTGACTTACTATAGTTCCCTTTCTTGGTGTGGATACGTTCAAATCTAGAAAAGAAAGAGATACAATCTCCTGATGTAAAGAAACCCAGAGCAGATCTTGAATTGGCAAGCACTTTGAAGGCCAAAATATTCCAACTTTCTATTGTTCTGAATTTAAACACAAATGTTTGGATAGCAGAACAGGAGTCAGCTTCTTGGTAGAGCACACCTGTACCTGACATTTCAAAAGCTATGAGTTGATCCTAGAACTGCTACCATGAAGAATTTTGTCACTCTATAGATCCCTTCTTAGATCACACCCCTACATCAGCTGTAAGACTGGAGCTTGGCAAAGATACAAGTTAAAAAAACCCCCATATTTTTAAAGCATGTGATGGTGAAACTCTCACCAACATGCAAAAAGATCCTGCTAAAAGTTATGTACAGGACAAAACCAGGAGTGTATGATGAAATAGTATGGAAAAGATGATGCAGACAAAGCACTCAGGATGGAAACATTTCTAGCTTAGTAATGACAGTGCTCTAAAGTCTGGCTGAGATGACCACACTGTAGAGAAAAGTGCTACAGAACCACTGGCGTAAGTGAAATATATCTTGACCAAATTTTCATGGACTCACTAGAAAAAACAGTCATACATGAGAAGGAAATAAAAATTCAAATACCTTTCTTATCAGGGTTAAACTTCAAGTTTAAATTTGTCTTAAAGTTAGATTTCTTTTCTCCTTCAATCAAACCATAAACCAAACTTTATGCAGTCTTATTTTAATTAGCAAGAAAATTCCCAGAGACTTGGATCATTCTTTATCCAAGAGTAAAGGCATTGCTAACTAGAGCAAACACAGCAGAGAATGCAAGGTTCACAATTCACATTAGCTATACTTGTTTTATGAGATGAAAAAAAATAAAGGAAAGGAAACTGGATAAGTAACAGCAGAGTTCACAAACTAAATCAAGCTCAAATTTGTAATAAGGCACAAGCACAGAAAAACTATTAAGTAAATTTGATCTCCTGATATGACCTCACTCCCTTTGATGCCACTGGTAGGAAGGCACCTCTCAAACACAAGAACATTTACCTTGATAAACTGAGACATCCAGGAAACTGTTGTGTGAAGCACTCACTCTTTACCTTGATCCCAGACAAGACCAGGGAAATTCTTTATTTAATTTTGATATTTGGATATATGGCGTAAAAGCAGACAGGTGTTTTCTACGTAGGCAAGAATTTTGATACACAGTGAACAGATGACAGAAGAAAGAGTGTAGTCTCACCAAGATGGAAAGTTAGAGTGAGTGAACACCATGCTGATGGGGAAAGCTGGACACCCACTGATTTACTGCATATTTAATGGGCTGTACCTGTTCTATGAACATCACCTTGTTCATGAGTGCTGCTTCATGTTGGCTATGCACTGACAAGGGATGTAGGTGCAGAAACTCAAGCAGGCACCAACTTGGTTCAATAACTAACTGCCAGACTGAAAAGGGACTGGAAAAAAAGGGCAAATGATGTCCTCACAAACTGTAAATGCAAGCAAAATCTGAACGATGGAAATTCAGACAGGAGTGGACTTCATCTATCACTTCCTTCAATTTCTCTTGTCTCTAACAATCATTCCCTAAGGATGACAGAATGGCCTGTCCTTACCCTGATGCCAGTATCTTCCTCCTTTACACAGGTGCCAGCTACCATTACAGTTTTTTAATTTCCACAATGCAAAGGCAGGAGCTTCACACCCACAGCTGACTAATTCTGAGACTTTAATATCAAGATGCAAACATTGTAAGACTTCCTTGCAAGAGCTACCATAGTTTTACAGTTTCTGTGCCAAAATTGCAGCACAATATCCAGTGAGGAGGCTAAATGAAGGAAGTACAATGAACGACTGACAGGATCTACACTGTCCTAGGTTTGACCTATTCTTCCCTTTCCTTTGGAATCCAGTTTTACTATGAGAGCTGTCCTGATAGTACTGTCCTTGCAGTAACAGTATGAGACAATTTTTGGTAGCATGTACCCCCAGGTTGTATTTAAGAGGATGTGGTAATATTAAGACTTAAATTAACTCCTCCGCCTTGCATAATCTGCTGTTGTTGGATTTGCATTTAGCAGCTAAAGGACATTACTGAATCCAAAGTCAGAGGTGCAGACAAGATCCTACCCTCTCAATAGAAATGCTTCCCCTCTATATTTCACACTCCCATTTATACCTCTTCTTAAAAGTTTCATTTAAAAATTTAAATTTGGACAGCTGAAATGATTTCTCCTTTGTACATGTATGAAGGTATTTTGTGTCCAGAGGATGCATCTAATACCAGTGTGACTTTGAGAGAGAGCTATCAATATGTACACTAGGGAAAGATATGGGAATAGCAGGACTACGTCAGGCTCTACTCTTCTATTTTTTCCATTGCTGAAGAAAGACCCAAAACAAAGCATCTGTCAAGCTTTGCTTTCCATTTCTGGTGGAACTGTTACACATTGAGCACATTTTTTTAAATATGTTAAGTCCTGAAATGTTACTGCATAACAGTCAGAGAGAAGTATTTCCCAGGATTAATTTCAATTACCATTTTTCATTTAATGTAAGAAATTAACAATTACCGAAATGTTACTGCATAACAGTCAGAGAGTAGTATTTCCCAGGATTAATTTCAATTACCATTTTTCATTTAATGTAAGAAATTAACAATTACCTTGCAAGAAGGGAGGAGAATGCTCCAGTCATGGATACTTTTCTTTTTCTATTCTTTTTTTTTTTTTTTTTTTCTTTTAAGGAAACAGATCTCTGTGTATGCCAGGGAAGTTTAATTACATAAAATCGATCCCCCAGTAATCCCCTTCAGCTGACATTATGAGAACACTAGCGCTTGTTGGACCAGATTATATTCTCCATTCTCCAGAGTACATAAGAGTGGCAGATTTGCAGAACACAATATTTTTCCACTTTGCTGTCAAAGGGCACAGACCCCTCAAGGGCAGTTATACTGTTTCACTCAAATCACTTAAAAAACCCCACATCAGTGCTGTTGACATCAGTGCTGAAGTTTCATTAAGATCATGCACATTGACATTGTGAACTGAAATAACCATGTATCTCTCTTCTGCTCAAAAATATGTTGGAGGCATTGGATTTTACAAGCATGCCCAACAAGCAATTCAAGCAGCTAAAGGCCAGAAACATCAATGCAGTAAGGAAAAGGAAATTAGTCAAGGCAGCATTGTTTCTGTGCATTCTCTTTCACACCAATGCTCCCCACCCCCCACTTATCTTTCAAGATGCAGTTAAATCAAAATGAGGCAACCACAGCTTTTCTTCTTCAAATTGTCAGAATGTATTTAAAAGTTTTCTGATAGTTCCAAAAATACCATGAAAAGGAAAGTGTGACTCATGATGCCCTGCTGAACTCTCTGCCTAAACTGATTGGAGAGTCATTTACAGACTAAGAAGTGACAGGAAAAGGGCTGGCCTTAGTCTGCGCATAAAGAAGAAATGAAAAATAATGGAGTTTTTGTAAGGTGAAGGTGGAAACAGCTGTACACCTCCCAGCAGTTACAAACAGCAGTAAAATGACAAAGAAGCAACCTAGGGAAACCTCTACAGGATCTGTCATTGCAGGTGATTCTATTTCTCTGGGGGCTGCACAAAGCAATATTAATTCACACTTAAAATCAAAATCTTTTCTTCACAGATATGTCTTGTGAAATCTGCTTAAATAAAACTACAGGCTGCTATCTATGAAAAATCTGTACCTGACTTCAGAAAGTGTAAGACTTCAGCAATAAGCCTCCAGCTGCATCTGCAGAATGCTTTGCAGACAAACCTGTGATCCCTTCTGTATTTAAATGATTGACAGCACCGAGACTACAGGCTGCAGGGAGCTGTGCTGCAGCTTATGCAATGTTTCTGAGAGCACACTGTTGCCCTGCAGTGCTATGGGGCTTTTGATTCAGAGGTGGCCTGTGCCCAGCTCTGCACAATCTGTTTGACAAAGCTTGTGTGGCTTTTCCATGCCCTGTAAACAAAGCAGATTCCTTCACAACAGCTTCAAGAAACACTTATATCCCTGACAAATATCAGGGGGAAGTACGTGTTCTTAACTGAGCAAATAGGAGATCTCTAAAAGGACTCTTTGGGATTAGTTCCTCCTGAGTCAGGCCCACTCACTGTGCTCACAGCCATAGAGAGATGATAAAGGAGAAGCTCCGTGGGTACAAAATGCCTGCTGAAGTGTCCCACCTTCAGGAGAAATGAGTCGCTGGGCAAGTGGACTGGCATGACAGTAAAGTAACAACTACAGAGCATTTCTCCTGAGGAGTTCTGAATGAAGGAGGAATGTCTTCCTCCTGTTTTCTTTAGAAAGTAAACTATCCTTCATTCAGGCATTGATGTTGTCCATTGTGTTATATAGAAGAACATTATTCAGATATAGAGATGTGTATTAGCTGTAGGACTGGAGATCTGCTTATTCTAAGGCCTTTGTTCCCAGAACTAACTTCCTACTACTTCTACAGACTGAGAGAAGTTTGCAGCACAGCCATCCTATGCAGGAATGTCCTCAAGCATACATTTCTTGGTTTAACAAAGCCTACACTGAGTTCCAGGAGAGGAAGAATTGGCCAGAAGGGATCAAAGATTGAACTGGAACTACAAAATCTCCCATTTAAACCACTGCTCTCCTCCAGATGTCATCTGGAGACCTTGGCCAGGACAGCACTGGACTCTGTGGGGACTATCTTGTACTGCTTCACATACTGTCTTTCTCAAGCCAGCATGGTGATCTCTCACCCTCTCCTACAGCCTGTCCTGCAGAGTTGATCTTGAAGGATTGCTGTCAGCTGTTTTCCACTGGCAGGATGAGTCAGAGAGACTGGGACAGAGTGAACACCCAGAAAATGAGCGACACAAGTCTGTGCAATCAGAGTCACAAAAGGAAACTTTATGGTACTCCTGCTTTTAAGAGAGTTCAATCAGTTGACAACCACCTTTGTGCATGTTGTACATGAACTTCTACGAAATTCACAGGATACACAGAATTTACAGAATGACTAGGCTGGAAGAGACCTTTAAGATCACTGAGTCCAACCTGTGCCCTAAAACCTCAACTAAACCATGGTACTGAGTGCCATATCCAGTCTTTTTATAAACACATCCAGGGATGGTGAGTCCACCACCTCCCCAGGCAGACAATTCCAGTACTTTATCACTCTTTCTGTGAAAAACTTTTTCCTAATATCCTACCTGATTTTTCCTTGACACAGCTTGAGACTGTGTCCTCTCGTTCTGTCAGTTGCTGCCTGGAGAAAGAGACCAACCCCCAGCTGACTACAGCCATCTTTCAGGCAGTTGTAGAGAGTGATAAGGTCACCCCTGAGTCTCCTTTTCTCCAAGCTAAACACTCCCATCTCTCTTAGCCATTCCTCACAGGGTTTGTGTTCCAGCCCTTCTCCAGCCTTGCTGCCTCCTCTGGACACGCTCAAGCATCTCAACATCTTTTCTAAACTGAGGGGCCCAGAACTGGACACAGGACTCAAGTTGCAGCCTCACCAGTGCCCAGCACAGGGGAATATTATCTCCCTGGCCTTTCCAAACAGTTAAATAGAGCAACTGTTTAGCATTCTGTTACTGATTTCAGTGCCAACCCTATTTGGCCAATACAGGACGACAAATGCCTAAGAAAATAATTCTGTTCACCCAAGATTTTGCATCAATTTGCAGTAGAACGGGTCTCTTTCCCATAATTACTCAGAGGGCATATAAAGATCATTCTTAATATGGGGACCAGAGTCATTTGCTGAAATCTAGGTGCACTGAATATCCCTCATATGTACAGCTCATTCTGGAATGACTCACAATTCCCAGGAAATACACAATGTACTAATCATTGCATATTTCTACAGAGATTATTGTACAAGCAGTCAAGAAGAAGACAGCCAAACAATTAAAGATAAAAGTCTTACAAGCCTGACTGTCAGGTGTAGATGCGACAGTTCTGAAGGTTGTTTCAAAGACAGCTATTTCTGTTGCAGAGTAAAATCCTTTACAATGCAGGGATTTTTTCCCCTCTTTTGGCCTAGCAAGAAGTATATTTTTAGAACTGTTTTGGGGTATATGCTGCAGTGCATATTTTTAATAACTATTTTCATCACTAATTATAAATTTTAACAGCTATACTGCTATACTGAAAGCCTTTGTCAAGCTCAGCACCGCTATCCTGAAAGTAACTCTCCTCACAAAAAAACCCACCAAAATTAATCACACTTAGTATGCAACTTTGCCTGCTTCATCTCTTCTCTAATGTGAATATTTCCCATATAGCATACCTCATATAACATTATTTGATATGTAGCTTAAATATCATTCCCAGCAGCAGATTTTAAAGGTGCTACAGTCACGATGCTATGGGAAAATGTTAATGTATCAAGGAATATTTTCTTCTGCTATTCCCATTGTCATTTCAGCCTCAGTTCTGAGCTAGGAAAGGTTAAATTGCAAATAGATATTTTTAGCATTAAAAAAATGATGATTTTAGAGAAAAATGTACTGCATTTTCTCAGAGTAAAAAAATAGAATTTTTAACGAAGTTCATTGCTAATATTCATGCTTTTTTGAGTCTTGAGTAGCACAAGATATTCTAGTGCTAGAACACTGCTCAAAGGCTACTGAAAAACCACTATTATCTTCTATCACTTCAATTAAATCTGGTGCCAGGCTGTAGCACATTGCCATTTAAAGTTTTATCAGTGTTAATTGAGATTTTTCTGGTTATTCAGGTGGTTGGTGGGCTCTCTTCCTCTTGTTGTTTCTCTTGTTTCCATCTCTTGAGAGGATGCAATATGATGCAGAACTCAAACCGTGGTTCCCCTTCACTAGAATAACAGCACTGGAAGGTCCTGAGGGCCCTCATGACTTGGTGACTGACTCCTCAGTGTTCAAAAATACCTCAGGAACAATGATGCCAATGGGAGAGACTTCAGGGTGGCTCCACTCTGTGCCTAGAGGTTACACATCCTTCCTCAGCACACACAGTGTACAAAAATTGGATCTGAGGCTAAGGACCTCTGCAAAAAACCCCTGAGAATGTGACATAATGTAATGAGCTTTTCTTTCTGAACTGTATCAACTGCACATTCAGCAAACAGCGAGGTAAGATCACAAGCAGATCAACAGACTACTGCTGCAGAAAGCAGTCAGAACCAAATTACACCTCAGCCCAATGGGCTAGGAAGGTGACTTGACTGCGAGTGAAAACAGAACTAGAGCACACAATAAAACCTAGTGGCTGGACCTCAGCTATTAATTTTTTTTTCTGAAAAAAGTTCCTGCAAAATGAAGTAAAATTTGATGATGAGAGTAAACACATTCAGAGAAAATAACCGAATTTCTACCTTCCAGCTCTACCTCAACATTACCAAATTTATTGACTTTACATTCCAATGCCCATTTATACAATACAACACAGGTAGCAGGATTTCTTCCCTCAGTGGAAGGAAACGATCTTTAATCCCTCAAACTACCTGCCTCCCACTGTCACTCCCATTGTCAAGAAGGAGGAGAGTTATGCTTTTAACTTAGAAACCAAGAGAGTGTGAGCTTGAGATCAGGAAGAAGTTTTACAAGGAAAGTTGCCAGCAACTGGTGAAATTTCAGAAATTTCACAGTAGGACCCTAACACGTCAGTGTAAAAACAGTGCCAGAATAGCATAAACAAGAAAAGAGCAGCTCTTACAGGGAACTTGTCACTACACAGCCTTTGTCTTGATTCTGAATCACATTTATGAGGTCCTTCTGTACAGACGCTGCTTTTAGCAACATTTGCTTTGTGCAGATTAAAGGTCAGAAGATACATATTATTAGTAATAATAGACTTTTAAAAAAGCATGACTACTGAATTTAGAGATCTTTGTATAATCTCTTATCATTCACAGCAGAAAAAACCACAAATGTTGTTCTGCAGTCCATCTTACAGTGAGTTTCACAAAATTACACAATCACAGAATCATTTAGGTTGGAAATAGTACTTGTTAAATACCTAAACTGGAATATGAGCTATGCTCAGTTTAACCGTCCCATTTAAATTACACTCTGAATTAGATAAGTACTTTTTTTTCACACATTCAGATAAGAAATAATAATAATAATAATAATAATAATAATAATAATAATAATAATAATAATAATAATAATAATAATAATAATAATAATAAT